>JAHLSL010000060.1:6458384-6503342 GCA_025920805.1 Petroica traversi
GCCTCCGGCGGGGCTGAGGGGCTGTGGGGCCGGGGGAGCTCCCCCGCCGCATCCCACGCTCTGGGCGCTCGCAGGGACGGGAGCTGGGAGAGGAAGAATAGCGGGTTGTTGTTTTCCAGAGTGGGTGCCTCCACCCCTGGAGTGGAGCTGTCGGCTGTAAGAGTTCTCCGGCAGGGCTGGGGATGGGGCTGGCTGATGCTGCTGGGAGCAGAGCCTCTCCCCATGGGTGTGTGTGCGTGTGGATCCTGGCACAGCAGCTCCTGCTGCCAGATGCGCTCGGCTGACAGGAGCAGTGCTCGTCCCTCTACCTGCAAAACCTTCTTTCCTATCGCATGCTACCCAGAGATCGGCTTGTGCTGATGTGAAATGTGAAGCTGCTGTTTCTTACCGGTATTTGTGTGTTTTCTGGTAGGCTGTATCTTAGCGAAACTTTGACCAAACTAACACGAGCTGCCTGTTTGTTTTTCTTTGGGGGTTTTGTAGCTGTTTTCAGTATTCCTTAAGTTAATAAGATATCAGGCCAATTACTTCTGTTGCTGTTATGGATATGTCTCTAATTTACTTTTTTTTTTAATCTGCATTTCTTTTCTTTTTGACTAAAGATATTTTTGAACAAAGGTTACTTTATAAGCAGTACCTATGCAGAACAAGCAGGAGGCAAGTATATATACCTTAAAAGTAGACAGTCCGGAGTATGAAGCTTTTCTTGCTTTAATTCTGCAGCAAACTTCTAAAAGAGCAGTAAATTGGATTCTGAGTCTAGAATTTGTAGCGCTTAATAGAAAAAAATCTGTCCTGGTCTGTTAGTTTTTTGTACGTTCACATCCCTGCTTTGAGCTATACCAGACATTCAGATTTATCACACTGGATAAAGTTAGGAACTTTCCCATCGTGATCTGACGCATTCTTTAGTTTCTTCTACCTCACACTTAGTTTATAGAGGTGTACTCATACTTGTTGCTTCCATGCTGCAATTCTTTAATGCAGTATAATAATCAAAGTCCACTTCTTGCATGTAAACTTTGTTAACTCCTAGAATATTCCAGTACCCAGGGTGATGGGATTTAATAGGGTGTCTGCTATGAGGAGCTGACTGTTCTGAAATAAAGCTCCATATGAACTTAAAGGTTCACCATAAATAACTTTATTCTCAAAAAATAGCATTGGAAAACATTTTTTCAGAGTTGTTACTTATTTAGAAGCATATTTTAGCCAATGTAGACAAACCACGCATCAACCAAGCTCACAATGTTCGCAGAGGAATTTTTGAAACCACGCAATTCCTATGGGATCCATGAAATATTCCACATTTTCATTAGGACAATAAGTACATCAAATCCAGAGCTGCAGTTGAAATTTGACTGGTAAGATGCCCTGCATTTCCTAGGTATTAACTTGGTGCCATTCTTAGCAACCTAGAGACAACATTTCATGTTTTTTCAGGGTGGGTAAATCCCAGCCTACAAATCCATGCCAAGGTGTTTTAATTGTTTGGCTGCTCCAAATTATCATTTTGTATCGAGGATAAGTTTGTTCTGCTTCTTGTTGCACTTTACTGAATGAATGATGGCTCTGAGAGGAGTTTTCTGAGTTTTGTTCCTTTTTTTTTTTTCCTCTTCTTTCTGGAGTATTCTGGAAAAGGGGGTGTAGCTGGTTTGTTTACAAAGCAATTGTGCTTTATTGGAAGTCATAAAGTGGTTCAATACTTAGTTAACTGTTTGTCTGATAATCAGGCTATTCCTGCTTTCTGTGAGCAAATTGGGGAAAATACTTTTCCCTGGATAACTCACTTTTTAAAAGTTGTTGAAAGCTTTAGAATTTCTACAACCAGCAAGGAGTTCATGCTTCACCCTCATGCTATCTCATAAGACCATCTAAGTAACCTCTAAGGAGGTTTCCAATTGTTGGAAGAAATCAGACCTTTAAAAGGTGTTGTGACATATGGAATGGACTTCCTGATCTACAGATCCTCAGATTTTAGTGTATGTGGTGTGCTTTTTAATGGCTTACTTGTGTGTAATACCACTTGGAGCAACCTTGATAATCACCATCACTTTTAATTTCTTTCTGAGTTAAACTATCTATAAATGACTAGACAATAAGCCTAAGGCTGTCATGCAGTCTGCAAAAACTGCTTTCTTATGTTCTGTACATAAAACATCAACTCATTATGTAATCTTTGAGATTTCTGGTGCAGATTCTCTGGGTGTCAGGAATACCCTGAGCACCTTGCAAATATCCCTCACTTCCAAATAAAAGATTGTTGCTATTGGTTTTGTTTGCCTCTTGGGGGGGGAGAGGAAATTGGGAAGATGATACATTAATTCCAAATCACACAAGAAATAATAGCACCTCTAGATTGGTATCATGTAGCTTTGCCTTGCCTAATTGAGTACATTAATGAAGGGTAACAAATACTGTTGAGGAATGTTGTGTTCAGGTGACAGGAAGCTAAGATACTTTGGTTTAACATCAATACTGATGCAGAAATTGATTTTGTTATTTATAACGAAAATAATACTGCAAAACTAGTCTTTCTAGTTTAGTTTTCAAATACCATTGTAAAACATAAGTTTTGTCTTATTACTTACTGGTTTGTAATTACTGAAAAATATGTGAGATCTAGTGAGAAAAGGTGGGCTGTATGTGCATTTTTGTGTTTGTGATGGAGTTGGAGGGGGAGGACGTGGAGGGAAAGGATAAGAGTTTGCACTTTGGCTAACTGGACACCAGATGTGGCTTCTAGTGTGAGCTAAGATTTGGGGGTTTTGCATTTTTTTTATGCATTGCATTCCATGCTTGTGGGAGTTTTGTCTCATCTTCAAAAGCCAGACATCCAGCTGCTCCAAGGGGATGATGCCTGTCTGTAGCTATGACTAGAAGAGGCCACAAAAATATTTATGCTAAAACTGGTTGGGAATTTTCTTTTGCTCTTGAAGTTGAATGTGCCATAGCAAAGAATTCTGTTACAGTTGTTTCTTTGTAGGATCCTAATCCTAATGGGAGCAGTGGAGAGAATAGATTTGTTTCTCTCTATACTTAACTGGACAACAAATGTATGCGATTTGTTTTGATTATGGAGTTGATCAAGATAACCTCCAGAGGTTCCTCCTGATAGAATTTGTTTTACAGACCTATTTTTGAATGGTTAATGAAGTGTTAAATGAACTAGGAATAATACTCTGAGTGTTAACTGCTGGGGGTTTTTTTGCTCTTGCAGCACTGGTATAGTATTAACTTTAACAAAATCCAAACAAACAACAAAAAATCCAGCACAAACCCAAGCACAGCTAGGGAGTAGAGGGAATTAAACTGGTTTAAAAAAGGAAAAGAGGCATTTTTGTAAATCCTATATATTAACTTGAAGTCATATGGAAATGCAGCAGACTGAGTACAGTTTATGTAATTCTGCATCTGACTTCTCAGTCTAAGCAATACTTAATGGTTTTGCAGCACATATGTTGTTTTATATGGCACGTACACTTGAATTCTAAAGAAGTATTTTCTAGTTATTTCTGGGCACAGATTTTGTGCAAGGCAGTCTAAGACACCTGTGTATTCCAAAGAAGAAATGTGAGGGACAGTCGACGTCTTCACTTGTTCTCTATTTCCAGAGTTCTTAAAGCCAGCTAAGCAGGGGATAAAAACACTTGGTCAATTGTGCCTGCTAAGTGAATTCCCTGGGAATGTTTATAGTCTGTCTTTGGAAAACTCTGCTCACATACCTGAGCTCCAGAAATGTAAAAGTAAATTCTCAGGGGCCACCTCACCTTTGTCAAATTGAACAAAAATGATGGAGCACTGGTGAAGCTTTTGCTTGACTTGTAGCAATAGAGTGGCTGCTTCAGTTGAGTTTAAGAACAAATAGCTGGGTCAAACACACAATTTTAAATTCAGTGATCTGTGGTTTCATGCCCTGTTGCTTTTTACCAGTAGAGGGTTAGATAAATCCCATAGAGACTGGGGTTTGTTGTTTGGGGTTTTTGTCTACTCATTAACGCATTTGCTTCATTGATTTTTATGCAGGAAAACTTTGGTAGTTTTGCCTATACCTTCTGATTAAAGAAACATCTGCAGATGTAGCTTTTGAGGGTTGTGAACCACAAAGCATATTTGTTGAACAGGGAGACTTATTGAATTGGCTAAGACTGACTGTAAAGTCCCTGAAATTTTGAGACAGCTGAGTCGCATTTATTGTAATAAATCTGTATATTCTGACCCTTTTCTAAGGCAAAGGGATGTAGGGAAACATCCCTTGGGTTGTTTTCCCTCCAGCAGAAAAGAGAGAAAGCTGGATGGTTGCCTCCTAGATTGTACAACATGTCAAAAAACTGATCTGTCATTAAGACTTCACTGTTTTTCTTTTTTTCATACTCGTTAGTCAGTCTTTGGCCAATACTTAATCTAGCAGTTAATGGTGATGAATGACTCTTGCCCAATATGTTCCAAGACTGTTCCTGATTTTTAACTCTTGCTGTTAAATTGGGTCCCGCTCCTTCCAGAAACATGAATTTTCTGGAGCAATTGCATTTGTTGTCTGTCTTGGAAAAGTGCCTTATCTGTCAGCTCTTTAGCCGTGGATCCTTGCAGAGGACACTAAATTGTTGAATAAAAAATTACTCCCTGTTGCAACCTTAGTCCTTCTCTTATCTATTAGCCAAAGAAACAAATTCTTGAACATCCTCAAACTGCAAGAAACTTTGAACATTACTGAAAGGAAAATATTCAAGATTCAGCATTTCATCTGAAACTAATCAGGCATAAGTAGAAATTCATGCCTGTTCTGTGATCTGAATCTAATAGAACAAAATTTCCTGTACCTTGGGACTTTGACATCTGACTTGCTGGAAAAGTGAGCAGATTGATCTCTGCAAAGACATTGGCAGACTAAATATGGAATACTTGAAAATACAAGTGCAAAAGAGGGAGAATGAGTGGAGGGTAAAGGCTTGTTTACCAGGCAAGCAGAGTGGAGAGGAGTTGTTTCTTTCTCAAGCTATTCCATTTCAGTTCTGACAAAACTCAATAAATATGCTTTCTCTGTGGAGGAATGTTATGATCCAGCTTCAGTGCTTGTGCTATAAAGATACTTTTCATTAAAGCTGGAAAACACTGTAGGCACAGTTCGAAAGATGGAAGTTAATAGTGCTAACATAAGAAGTTTCTAGATAGTGCTGACTTCCTTTTGAAAAAGGGAAATCAAAGCTATCGTTCCAAATACTCCAAAATGTGCCTGTGGTGTCATTAAACTGCTTAGACTCTAAAACATACCACTTAGTGTTGGTTTTTCTTAATTTATATTCCCAGCTCTTTACAGAATAATCAGGAAATGCTGTGACTGGGTAATAAAAGTGGAAGTGATACTAATAACACTGAAAATTGCTCTTCTGCCTTTGTGGATGTTGAACAACCAGTTCCACTTACCAGTTTATCAAGGCAGTCTCCACTGGTGGGAGGGAAATGATAAATATATTGCGTTTTATCTTCCTGCAGTCTTGCAGTCTTCTTGCTGTCATCTCTGAAATCTTCAATTTTAAGGTGTTAAGTACTGTAAAAGAGTGTTTGTCCCAAGAAAGCCTCTGATGTTTAAGAGCTAATTTTTAAGCAGCAACCAGACATCTGGAATAGTCTTGATTGTGGTGTGTAATTGAGGATGTGCCTGTGAGTTCCACTGCCAGTCTAGCAAGGCTTTTACAAAGATTGATTTATGATAAATTGCATCTGTATTTTCTTGTAAAATGGTGATATATGAAATTGTAATGCTGTCATTGGAGAGGATAAACTTATACAGGTACATGACGTTTTGGATAAGAGATTGATAGTTAAAAGAAAGGGCTTAAATTGATTTTAACATTTTATTTGAGAAGGTAAAGATTTTGCTCTTGTCCAACCAAGGTTGACCATCTAAAATTCTAATAACTTGCCTTCCTCTTCAGCTTGTTCTGAAATGGAGGATAAAGCACTGATGTTGTTATCACTGCTCAGCAGCACTCCCTTGATCTTAGATAGCTCCAACTTGGAATGTTTTGACGGTTCGGGGACGATGGCAAAACTACCACCAAGAGATAAAGATGAAAACAGAAACCAACGAACAACAAAACGGCAGAGTTTATACATGAAGGAAAGGATAGTTTATACATGAAGGAAAGGATATTCCTGACTATGAAAACTCTTCTAAAATATGTTGTCAAATTGCTTTGTAATCCAGCTCTTCAAGTCTTCTTTCATCACCTCTTTTCCAGGCTTTTCATTGTACATCAGCAGATAGCACAGTATCACAAACAGCTTCAGGGTGATATGAGAAGTGTAACTATGATTACAGATTCCAGCCTCTTGTTGTCCTGGTATGTGAGCAGGTTATTTATTTAAACAACAAAAAAGATGCTTTGCAAGATAGATACGCTTCCCTAATTGGAGTTTTTTAATGGGTGAAAATTAAATCCAAAACCCTTGAGCTTTTGTGGTCTTCTGGTCTGTTCCAGGGTTAAACTTCACCAGGCTGAAAACTGATTTCAGTCTTTTTGAATATACACACCTACAAAAACATTAATGAAATGTTTCCGAAGAACCATCCATGTACTTTAAAAATACTTCCTTGTTTGTGCAGATGTGTAGAATTCTCTCAATAGCAGTGACTAATTACTACCAGTATCTTTTTGGCTTTTTTAAAACACAGGCCTTTCAATTTAATATATTCCTTTTACAGAGCTCTGATTGTAGTAGTAGTTGCATGTGCCTTAGTCTCAAACCCTTGAATCTGGATATGAAAGTAACTTTCTGAACTGGGAAGCTGGGAAATCCTTAAACTACTGCAGTGATAGTCACTGTTCAAATACCTATGAGCTTATGTCACTTGTTTGGGAAGCTCATGTTCACTACAAACATTATCTATTTAGACAAACAGTAGCCATTTCTTTCTGATGCATCAACCACAAATTGCTGGTACGCTGACCTTGTTAGAGAAACAATTTGGGTTGCAGATTGAAGTAGAGGAAAAAGAGATGCAGAGCTCACTGCCTCATGCCTCAGTAGCCCCACGCTCACCATGCTTGTGTTGCATAACGTGGTTTGCAAAGCAGATGCTCTAAGGAAAGGGTTAGTAACATTTGCAGCATCTGCCTTAAACACCTGCTCAGTGGTGAAACTTGTTGCAGGAGCCACAAAAAAAAGAACAGTTTCAGTTCTGACCAAAGGCGGTGCTTTTCACAGCAATGCTCCATTGTGGTTTGTTACAGACCAAGTGTGAGACGGCACAAGCCGAGGAGCGGAGTTACAAAGAGGACAGTTGCTTTTGGGGGATGTGCGCCTGGTGTGACCCCCGGAGCGGACTCTTAATGAGCACCAAAATAAGACCTGACCATGTGCAATGGTGAGACCACACCCACTCTCACCTCTCTTGCTAATGAGGAACCAAAAACCATCCCACTCTGCCTCATGCTAATGAGGATCCCGAAAACACACCCTCTCTCACCTCTCCTGCTAATGAGGAGCCAAAATCCACTCAAGCTTCTCATGCTAATGAGGGATGGTATAAAAGTGACTGGGAGTGAACCACGAGGGATTCTGCAACCACTGTGAAGAAGCACAGGACACTGGAGGACCAGCAGGACCCCACAGGATTCATGGTGGTGACTATCTCCTGCTTGCACTCTCTTCTCTTTCCCTTATACACTTAATGTGGCAGAATAATGTTGGTGTTGTTGAACAGGCACTGGGTCTCGTTTGCAGCCTGATTTCTGCAGGGGGCTTTAACATCAGGTCATAACAGATGCTTCTAACAGTCATGTACAGGAATGATAAATGTTTGATTAAGGATGGTAAGAGCCATGTCCCAGTTTACCAGAGCTGTTTTTGTGCTTCAGGATGGAGCATACTGACACACACAGTCACAGTGAATCATATTTTTTTGCACTTGTTGAACACAAATGCAAATGTATTGACATCTTGAGCATCATGATTGTGGTATCCAACCTGTAAGTGCAGAGAAAAGTGCTGTTCAACCAGGGCCAACAGCTAGAACAGGAATAAACACTCCTTAAAGCTTCAGAGAAACTTTGGGATTTTTTGTAACTTATATGGAGCATTCAGATAAGTTTACAAAAGTGGGAATTTAGTCTTGGAGTGTTGTTTCACACAGAAGGCCCAGTTTTTCTTTACGCTTAGGTGCAGTACACCGGTTTGATCTGTGACCTTTAGGGAGATGAAGGCTGATGGGAGCAATTAGTGGTGCCAAATTCTTTGCAGATGAATGTTATCCCCACTTGGTGTGGGGAGTAGGCAGGACAGTCTTGGTCTGTTGAAAATATTTTATGAAAAACTGTTGCTGTTTACCTCTCAGCAGGGTTATCATCTACTGCTAAATAAATATTTAGTTAATCACCATTGACTGTATCACAAACAAGTGATAGAGAGTAGGACTTAATTTCTTACTGACCCTTGAAAAGGCATGGTATTTTCCTGTTGTGATTGCAGCTCATGTGGAAGTAGACAACAACTTTCACGGGGCAGAGTTTGCAGGGAACTGGATTTGTTTGCTGTCTTATTCCATGTTTCTTTGTATAGGATAACCTGCTAAGAACTCTTTGAGTTTCAGCTGTTGATAGGACAAGTGTATTTAGCTGCAGAATTGAATATTTTCATTACAGTGGCTGTGCCTTTGTATTAGCTCTGCTACAAACTTCCTTTGCTCAACAAATGGTTTTGAAAAGGGAGCTAAGGAGTAGCTCAGTGGAGAAAGCATTGTTTTAGTCTTTCAGCTGAGGAGTTTAAACAAAAGAGAAAAATAAAACAACCTACTTCCATGCTTTTTGCTGAGGCACGTGGTTCCTTACAAATCCTCTAACAAAAATGAAGTGGCATACTATCCTCTGTTTGCCAGTAAATAAAATATAATGGCTTCTCCTAACTGAATTCAGTAAGTCCATGCAGACTAAACCCATACTCCTGTTAAGAACTATTTGGCTACAGAAGTCTGTAAAGATAGAAAAATGGGAAGCTAATTTATATTTGGATTAGAGAACTGAAACTTCAACTTCCATTTCACTGTTAAAAATCTGTTACTGTTAAAAATCTGTGAAGATGCAAGAATGGTTTTATCCACTGCCACTCCAAAAGCTTTTTCTGGTTTTACACATTAGTTGCTTTCAGCGTCTGGAGTAACTTAGTACAGCAGAAACACTTCATCTCAATTTAAAGTTGCTGCCAGACTGCATCCTAAGAAATGTCACAAGGGAAGTAAACAAGATACTGTAAGTCAGTCTGAGTCTGATGTCTTTTTCAGCTGCTTCTTAGTAAGGGAAGGGCTCACAGGGTGACTATTCTGCGTAAAGATGAATGTAAATTAATAATTGAACACTCTTAATACTGGTGTTTGTGTTAGAGAGGCAAGTGTAGCTGTGTGAGGTCTGCAGGACCTCCGGAGTTTTATTGCAGTTCTTTCCCTGCCTTTCTGGGTAGGGACAGTGGGAGAGGAAATCTTTCCTCTTCCTCAATGCAACTGGAGGTTCCTCGTGCTGCAGCAGAGTTGCTTCTTAAAGCCAAGGTGACAAATCTGGGGAGATCAGCACTGGGAAAGGCCCTGGATCTGAGTTGCAGGTCTGCTACACAGCTGCTTGTGTTGGGTGGGGATTCAGACCAGACTGGAGCACAGAACACCTGGATTAACTCTGCTCTGGTTCCTTGTCTGTGTGCCAGCACTTCCTGTTTTTAAAGATCCTGTTTACTGTCTGCATTCCAATTATCCCAGGAAGGTGGGAGGATGGGAAGAAACATGGAAAGAAAAGTAAACAGCATTATTTAAGGTGGGATTTTAATATTTTTTTTTTAGTTATATAACTAGAATCTGTTGCTTTTCAAACCTGGTTTCATTAGCTACATTCTAGAGTAAGCTTTTGTTGGCATCATCTTGCACTAATTTCCAAAAGCAGAACTGCGTGTGAAAGCTGACATTGAAACTGCTAATATTTGCGGCAAGGAGCAGAGTGAGGTTCTGTGGTGTGCTTTGGCTTTGTGGTCTTCCTGATGTTCACATAAAACCATGTTTGTCAGCCATATGAAACACAGTATCAAACATCATCATGTAATCAGAGGACACGCGTATTTCTATGGGTAAAAAATGACATGTTGCTCTGATTTTACTGCCAGACTTTAAAGCTTTTGATTTAAACAGCTTGAAGGAATTTGGGTGCTGCTCACTGACCTTCAGAGCTCACAGCCTACAGTGGAGGAACAGCACAGAGCCAGGTGGAAAGGTGATTCTCATCCTGCTCCACAGCAAGCTGAGTTAATTGCTGAAATGATGAGTAAGCAGATATGTGGAGTGTAAATAGATTATATGTTGCTTTTCTAATTCTTTGTTGTGCTTTATGACTACTAGTCCTCTATAAATAACAAAATCCTGTCCTTTGAGGTGGAGCTAGAGATAGAATTACTGAATGATTTTGGACTAAAATGGAAAATTTAATTCCAGGCTTTCCTTTGTTTAACAAAGAGAAAAAATTCTGCCTTTAGCTGGAAGAAAATGTTCTAGGACAGATATTCTGCTTTTGGTATGTCATAGGATCCCTAGGGAGAAGGCACAGTCATAGTGGGAGTTCTGGAGGTCACCAGCAACTTGAAAATGCTTCTTTCTCGTGATGCTGTTTTCATGGCTCCCAGACAGTGAGGGAAGCTATAAACACTGTGCCTGCATGGATGGGGGAGGGAGAGCAAGAGGATTTGAGAATAAGAATTCACAAAGGTCTTTTGGTTCACTTGGAGAGGAAAAAAATACTCCTGCAATAGTAAATCATTTTAAACTGATCACCTTGGGTTTATTTCAGCTGTTTGATCCTGTGTTTTCAGTAACACAACACATACAGTTCCTCTTGGGCAGTACTTTGTAGTGAGTTCTTTTTTCAGAATGACCTCACCATTAATTTTATTCTTAGTATCTGAAAGTCACTAGGAGAATATTGTACTCTTTAAAAAAAATCTGGACGTAAGATACTTAAAAGAGAACAGCTCTGAAACGTAGCCACCCCATATTTTCATAACTAACTAAAGTGGAACTGCTTTTCACTAATTTCTAGTGGGGTTTTTACATTCACAGGAAAGAATGATCTTGTATTTCCTCTATACTGTTATTCTACAGATGTTGATAGTAGTTTTAGGGAGCTTTAGCTCTATCTAGAACAAGGCAAATGTACTCAGCACTGTTTTTGAAGGGTGTAAGAAATGGGTAACTGCAAATAAAATTGGTGGTGTTTGGAAATAGTTGCCTGTTTGAGAAGGAAACTAAATGCTAAGATGTTTTTGAGCCTGTTAAATCCTCCTGTTTGCTTCCCTTGGGCTGCTGTTTGTGATCAGATAAGCAGTTCCGGGTATCTGCACGTTTTCTGGGAAATAGGGACGAAAGCAGCACGGCTGCAATAAGACACGACTGCAATGCAACAGCCTGCTGTTTTCTATTCTGAACAAAGCAGTATTTCTACCAGTTAAATCAGTGTGTAAATGTTTTCATGGAGGACAGTTTCAGACATCTTTGTGCTAGTCTTCCTGGATTCTGGAAGAGTGCCAGCTTGGCAAACAGGAAGAACAAAAGGACAGTACTGAAAATATCTAGTCTGGGGCAGTCTTACTGTCACCACACAGCAGGTTTGGAGAGCAGCAGAATTAGACAGACAACTCTGCCCAGTTCTCTTCATGTTTTAAAGTGCCTGATTTGTCTGATGGAGAGAATAAATCACCATTTTGGCATTTAGAAAGACTGAAATGTCCCTTGCATTCTGAAAAGTGTTGTTCTTGTTCCAGGAACTCTTTTATTTGCACAAACTCAGAGCTTATGTTTTGGGTATTCCACAATATTTTATAAAAGCTTGTTGGGGTCATGCCTGTAATTGATACTTCTGTCAGTGTGCTAGAGAATCAGAAAATCATTTAACCTACACAGGAGTGCACAGAGAATCAGAATCATAAACAGTTGGATTGTTTAATGAATAGAATGCAATGCTAGAAGTGTAAAGGAAACTTCTACCTGGAAAAGAAATGAAATCCAGGTAAAAATCCTCATGAGCAGCTCTCTGATACCGAGGATGCCACAAATTATTATAAAACGTTGCTCAAAATATTATAAAACATTGCTACATCCTGTCTATAAAAACAGTGTAATGGGATTTGTCTTGTGACTGGAAAAACTAATGGACTTCAATTAAAGTGTAGCAGTTTACTGAATGACTCATTCAATTTCAAATGTGGGCTGATAAAATTGTATTGAGTGTTTAGTCTGTCCTTTTGAATGGGTTTTGAAACATTGGCTGATGTGTATAGCAGTGCAGATTATTCAGTTCTCAGTGTGTACCTCTTTGCATAAGCATCCCATACTTCATGCTTTAATATAATATTACAGCACAGTGCACTTCTGGCTTCCTTGTGTGCTTGCTACATTTCTTGCTAGTTGGTACTTTAGAGACGGAAGAACTTCTTGCAGAGCCTCAAGAGTAACTGTAGATGCTTGTGCTCATAACAGACAGGCTTAACAATAAGTCTGCCTAAGTAAATAATAACATTTTTTTCCCTAGCTTGCCGCCGCTGACATGCAGAGTGTCTCTTCATCTGTGTGGCAATAAAACTGTCATAGTTTACTGAAAACAAACTTTCTAAACTTGGAATCTCATATCCTTAATAAGGGACTGTATCAGCTATATCTGATGATTGGCTAATTTCTATGCTATAAGAAAATAGGTTATATAAATTAGCATTCATATGCTAAGTGTATCTGGAAGCAAGTAGGAATCTGTATTATGGCAGGTATGTTGTTTATCTTCCTGCTGTCTTCCCTCATGTATGTTTATTCTCTTTGAGTGGAATCTCAAAACTAGAGATTGTTTTGCACTAGTCCAGGTGTCCCAAAGCTTTTGGCAGGGGAAAAATGTTTAGAGTGCTTTAGGAAGGTCAGGGATTGCAGGTGTGATGAAGTGTTCATTTGAAGTGTTTGCATGTCCCCTTAGTTTGATTTAAATAACATCTCTCAAGAATTCCCTTAAAATTACAGTCTTTTTACTGTCGAAGAACATAATTGATTCTATTTATTCCAGGCAGCCTTCCAGATTTGAAAGTGTACACAGAAACACAAGCTGCCAGCTATACTTCAGAACTGTTTCTGTTTATATTCTTGCTTTCCAAATCCAAACCCTGGAGGCGTGCTTACATGTGCAAGTGAAATGAATGTGCATGCACCCTTCCAGCACATGCCTGCATCCCAGCTTGAAGCAAAAGCTGCTGTCTTGGTGGAGTTGCCCTGAAAATTGTAGGTTTTGGGATGTCACATTAAGACCGTTCGGAAGTTTTTAAATAAAAGGTATTGAGTTGTCATTTAATGTTTGAATTCCTTAAGCAAGCCAAGGCTGATGTTTATTTTGAAGAGCTGCTTGGCTAAAAGGATTTACATTTTTGATGTGTATGTGTCCCACTCCTGCCTGTGTTTCTTTGTTGGTTGTTGCTGGTGGGGAGGGAGTAAAACTTGCAGTGGAACGAGGCACCATCCTTGCAGCTGCTCTTGCCCAGCACTGCTGCAGTCAGGCAGCCCCCAGTGCAGACCTGCATTAGGCTGGCTCCCTGGGCATCTCAGGAAGGAGCTAAAGCAACAGAAGGCAGCACAAGAAAGGGAAAGTGAGTTGTTCTCTGCCTCTTCCATCCATCTGACCTGTAACCAGCTGGCTCAGGGAGCCCCAGTGCCAGCAGGATGAGGAGTGAGAGCACACGCCTTGGCCAGGGCGAAAATGGGCTCTCACAGTTCAGAGGAGCCTCAGCAGGATGGTGGAACTGAAATTAAAAGGCTGCTGGTATAAACTCAGTCTGCATTGAGAATATTTAATTTGGTTGTGGTCCATCTGTACTACCATTGTGTGTGTGTGAACAGGAAAGCTCATATGACTGCATATTCTTGTTTGTTTGGGGGCTTTGTGCTGGTTTGTAACAGCGATGTGCTTCTGCCTGTGTTTGCAGTTAGGAAATGTAAATAGGCATGTGATTCAGTGATATGGAGAGGGAGCCTCGTTCATGCTTTGTCTGATGAAAAAGATGCCATTTAAATTGTGTATGTCTTTTTATCTGTGAGCTGAGGATGGTTATCAGTGGTTTGGAACCCTCCAAGTTACTCTGAATGGTGTTATTTGGGTTCACTGGTTATGTTTTGTAATTGGTAAGCTTCCCAAGTTTGTCTCTGTAAATACACTGTGTGTGCTGAGAGCTTTCCATTTCAGCATCCGCTCACTGAGGCTATTACAATGATGAGGGAAATAAAACAGCTTCTTTAAGCTCCTTCTTAAAAAGAAGTCAGTTGCAAAGCTTTTCTAAATATGCATGAGGTGTTAGTGGAAAAGCATTTTTCTAAATCTGCAATAGCACTTCAATACTTTCATGGATATTTTTAAAAGCCCAAAATACAACTACAAAGGAGGGATTTAAAAAGACAACCCTATTGCTACTCAATGTTGCTTAGGAAGCAGTGGATTTGGGAAAACATTGTTTTCATTCTAATGTTGCTTTGTCAGAACTGAAGTGTGGCAAGAGCAGGTACTGGATGTACTTGGAAGAAAACTTTTTAGAAAAGAAATGCTAATGCAGCAGGGAGGATCACTTTATTTTTCCACTTATATATTAAATGTTATATATGAATTTTATATGCACATAATTAATGTATACATAAATATATTTTAATATAAAAACATATTTTTAAAATTTGCTGAGCAAAGGACAAGCGTTGCAACCATTGCTTTTCCACAGTGAGAGCTTTCAGGAAGTTGATCTGACAGAAGAGAGGTGAAGCAGTTGGTTTGTGGGTTTCCCTTCCTTTCTGTTGTTGAGAAAACTGAGATACAGGGGTTTGTGACTGTAGTGATAGGATGAGGAGCAATTGCTACAAACTGAATGAGGGTAAATTTAGGCTGCATAGGTATTCCGGGATATTGGGTGAAAATATCAGGCTTCCAGTAAAAGAAGACCAACTATTCTGTAACATGAAGTGTTCTTCGGTCTTGTCACAGGATTCCAGCAGTTTGTGTGTGAAAACATTCTGAACAAACTGGATTTCTTTTGCAAATACACAAATACTGCCTCTGGTTAAGGAAACTAAAATTAGGTAGGAATTACTGGTGAAGTATCAATGTGTGCCTGCCATGTAGTTCTGCTCCTTTTGGCATCTCCCCTCACCCACTGGGCTAGAAAACATCTCTGCTCTGTCCAGATTCTGGTTTTCTCATCCTCTGTCCCATTCTCATTTTCTCTCTTTCTCATACTCACTTCCTCTGCTCTAAGATGGCCTGAGCAGCACAGATAGAAGGTCACACGTGTTCCCCTCCTTTCCTTTGGCTTGGCAGGGACATTCATGCAGCTGCCAAAGGGAATTGGAACAGGGCATTGGCACTAAATAAAACGAGCCCAACTACAAAGTGTTAGAGGGGCTCAATTCTTCTGTCTCATTCATGGAGAAAAGGGTTTGTTGTTGGTGTAAGTAGCTTATACTGATCTGAAACAGCTATGGCCAAGTCTTGTGTGTACATGGATTCTTAAAATCAAGTTTAGAGCTTTTAGTAAATGTTTATAATGATTATGTAAGTGTTGTTTGAATACTTTAGAAGTTTGAGATGAGAAAAAGAATTTGTTTTGTATCATCCAAATGATAATAAATGCTTCACTTTTCAAATTAAGACTGTGGAGAACTTGGCATGAGATTTGGTTAAAAATTTCTATAATAATTTGAGTATTAGGTATTTTCATGCCCTCGCTATTGAAGTGTTCTATTAATGAATTGAAAGTCCAGATTTTTAAAAAATCCTTTATTTTTAAGACTATATGTATATTGGCATTTTTCCAAGCTAGTGTGATTGTATTAACTGTTTTGTTTGAGTAGACATTTAGATTCAAATACAAGTTCTTAGACTTATTTTTGTCAAGTCCTTTTTATGAATGTAGAGTACAGCCCTGAATATTCATCTACAATTAGCAGCGTTTGAACCATTTTATCTGAAATTCCTGGTTGATGTTTGTATTTTAAATTTTTGACATTTAAATTTCTGATTTTTTACCCAGGTTTGCACGTACCAATCACTGCTTGAAAAGTTTGAAGTACAAAGTTATCCCAATACTTAAAAATGCCTCCACGGCCGTCATCCGGAGAACTATGGGGCATCCACTTGATGCCCCCCAGGATCCTGGTGGAGTGTCTCCTCCCAAATGGAATGATAGTGACTCTAGAATGCCTCCGTGAGGCCACCTTACTGACTATTAAACATGAACTCTTTAAGGAAGCAAGGAAGTACCCTCTCTATCAGCTCCTTCAAGATGAATCTTCTTACATTTTTGTAAGTGTTACGCAAGAAGCGGAAAGAGAAGAGTTTTTCGATGAAACGCGGAGACTTTGTGACCTGCGACTGTTTCAGCCTTTCCTAAAAGTTATTGAACCAGTAGGTAACAGAGAAGAAAAGATTCTTAATAGAGAAATAGGTGAGATTATCTTTTTTTTTAAAGAAACATAATCTGTTTAGCTGAATATCCTCTTTGAAGTATAGAGAATTGAAATGGGTTGTATTTGTCACCTGTATATGTTGAGTTTCATAACTGCCAAGTGTTGCATCAAATGTCTAAAGATGCTGATCAGAGCAAAGTCAATATTTATAATCAGTGAGTTAAACTTCTTTTTTCTGATCTGTTTCGTTCACCTTGGCTTTGTAAAATGTATTTGTAGTTGTCTGTGGGTTAGAGGGTATTTTTTTGCCTGTCTTTTATTAGCAGGATTTCATATCATTACAAAGCAATGCCTGTCCTATTGTTTTGGAATATAATTTACTTTGGAATTTACAGAATTTTAAATTCTAGATTTAACTACAAATATTAAATCACACAAGTGTGCAGACACACATTTTAATACTTCTCTAGCTTGCTTAGAAACTCAAGGTTTTTCATCTTTCCTCTTGCCCCTTCTGTCAAAAGAGCATTGGGAGATGCAGGAAAAACACCTGAGGTTGGAGAGGCTAAGGGGAGACAAATTGTGATGTTTTGAATCATCTCTGGAGTAGCTTATCATTTTCCATGATCCATTGAGGAAGCACAGGGAATATGGCATTTGTTCCAACATCTTGTTTAAGTATTAAATTGAGGCAGTACAAACATACCCGCTCCTGTTTCATTGCTAACAAATGTGTACAGAGTCTTGTCAACTGGAAATACTTGTTCTGAGGTACTACTAATTGTTAAATGATTTAATTGTGACGAATGCATCATAAGTAAATTACTTCTATTTTGTAAAGCTCAACGTGTTCAGGACTTGGGTTGAACAGTGGTTAGGTAACCATGCAACACAACAATTGAAAGTTTCCATTTGAACACTCATGCATAAATGATGATTTATCCAAGAAATCTCATTACAGTAAATGGAATTACATCTGAGACTGAGGACCTGAAAGAAATGCACTGTTGTTATATGAATCTGTGTCAAAGAGCTTAAGTTCAGTGTCTCTTGGAGTGCTCGTTGCAGTTCTTAAATAATGTAGGTCATTAAAAAAAAAAAAATTAATAGCTGTCACTCATTTGTAAGCAAACTTGATTATGGTCGTAATAGCTACTAATAATCCTGCCAGGGTTTGAGAAAAAAATCAGATTTCACAGCTCTTCTGGTCCCCTTAGGAAACTCTGTGCTGACTTCAGAGGAAGTTGAGTCCTGGTCCTTTTCCTCCAGGAGGAATGTTGGCTGTGAGAGCAGTGATTTAAGGCTTCCAGGATCTTCAGGGAATGTACACCTGCCTTCTAACCTTTTCTGTGTCTGCTGAGTGCACTTAACTTTAGAACTGTGTAGTTCTTGAATGATATAAAACAATTATGTATGCAAGTAGAAGCTGGCATGTATTTTAGGCTATGTTTTGCTTTAAGCTGGCTTTTTTTGTGACTGATTGAAGAAATCTTTAGCACTCCTTGTCAGTTACAATTATATCCTCATGCTGCTCCAATGCTGTAGGTTTTGCTATTGGCATGCCTGTCTGTGAATTTGACATGGTCAAGGATCCAGAAGTACAAGACTTCAGAAGAAACATTCTCAATGTGTGTAAAGAAGCCGTGGATCTGCGAGATGCCAATGCCCCACACAGCAGAGCACTGTATGTCTATCCTCCAAACGTAGAGTCCTCAGCTGAACTCCCCAAACACATATACAACAAACTAGACAAAGGTAAGGGCAATATTTACAGCAGAAGCATAATATATTTTCAGTGTTTGAGGTCAGAGTACAGCTGTTGACTTAGATCACTGTTCTATGTGCTGTATTTAGTACACTCCAGCAATATCTTACACACTAAGTTGTTCGGAATAATTTTCTTGATGGACTCTCCATTCAGAAGGATATTGAAAATTGCACTATTCTAACTGAATCTTGAAATGTAATCTTTAAATATAACCCAGAAAATTGAGGTGACTTTTTTATTGAGTGGGGGAGCAGCTTGTTGGCTTTGCTGTTTTCTATGGCATTCAGATATCTGGAAGTAAGTGATGCTGAATCATTGAGTTACCTTGCAGTCCTCAAAGATGAAAGAGTTACTGCTGTTTTCTTGAAGGCCAAGTATCAGTAGTATTCAGTTAATAAAAATATTCTTAACCTCAGGGCTAAAAGTTTGAATTTCCACTTGAGTCAAAAATAACCTTAATGCATCTAGTTCCTTGCAGAAGTTATAAAATCTCTCTCAGTTTGGGCAATGATTCTTGTTTACATCTTCTAATACTAAAAGCAAATCTCTGTGTTGGGAGGTGTGGGAGTTGTTTGGTTTGGGGGTTATTTTGGGTTTGTGCTTTTTGTTTGGAAATTGCATGGAAAATGATAGGCCTGACATTATTTTCCATTTATTTCAGGGCAAATTATAGTGGTGATTTGGGTAATAGTCTCACCAAACAATGATAAGCAGAAATACACCCTAAAAATCAATCATGACTGTGTGCCTGAGCAAGTTATTGCTGAAGCAATTAGGAAGAAAACTCGAAGTATGTTGCTATCATCTGAACAACTGAAACTTTGTGTCTTGGAGTACCAGGGCAAATATATTTTGAAAGTCTGTGGCTGCGATGAATACTTGCTAGAAAAATGTCCACTGAGCCAGTATAAGGTGAGTAGCATAAAGGATTTTTTTTGAACTACACTAAAATAATCCAAATTTATAGGGGAGAAAAACGATCAGGATTAGGTCTGGCTTTTTCATTAAATTAATCTAAAATATAGGAAATAACAATGCGTGCACCTTTAGAAATAATTTGCTAATCCATGTGCTTCAAAAGGGAGAGGGGGGAGAAAAGGTAGTTTCAGCTAGAATTTGTATCTCTAGTGTAATTTTTCTTCTTTGAATGTTTCCCTCTAATGTTAGTGCTAAATGAGAAGTAGGTACTTTCAGAAATATCCTAGATTTTTGATGGCAGGAGATGAGCTATATTTGAATGGTGCTGATGTAACAAAACAGGAAATTTGATCAGATTGTTAATTATGAAACAACCATTGCTGCTGTAAATAATGTCCTGAAGGGGTGGTAGAAATCTGTTTTCCTGTTACATCTTTATTGTTACTTTAATAAGATAAAAAACGTAGACTTCCAGCATTACAGAACTCATTGATGAGCCTTCCTTGTGTCTGTCTGTCCTTCACTGCCTGGTTTTTTTTTGTGCCAGGAGGGTGAGACAGAACATGAGACAGAGGAGCATCTGAGCAGCCCTCTCTGTACAACAACCTTACCCTGTAGATTTCCTGACAGGCTGCTGCTGCTTCCTCTTGGAGGAATGCATTGTTGTAATAAACTGCTCCCATTCCTTCAGCTAAAGTGGCTGACAGTCTGAACTTCAGAGCAGTGGAGGAGAGCAGGAGGGGTGGGGGATCCTGAATAATGGGAAAAGTATCTCCACACTCTGGGAGCTGGGGAACAAGTGCAGGCATACATGAATAATTTTGCAGACTCATCTGAAGATCAAACACCAGACCTATTTGATCTAGCGTGGCTTCTTCAGAAGCAGCTGGTCTGCCTTTGCTGTGCCCCAGCAGAGCTTGCTCATTAACTCCAGGCTGGACCTGTCCTAACACAGTGTTTTGTGGTAGTGGTGCCAGACTAAATGCTCTCAGCACTCAGACCTGAATGGACAGGTGAAGTGTGTCAGGATCAGTGCTGAGCGTAAGGTAATGAGCACAACTGAACCAAAATGAGCGTGTCTGCTGCTTGCCTCGTGCTCCCTGCCTGGGACTGGCAGTGTCAGGCACCTGTGCTGCACTGCAGGCTGCTACAGCCTTGCTGTTCCAAAACAGCTCAGTGCTTCCAGGAACAGCTCAAAGCCATCTGCTCTGTGCTGTGCTGGGGCTGAGGAGCTCTACAAGAAACCTGGCTGGTGTTCTTGTCAGCAAAACAAAACACTCCTCTGTCTCTAGTTCAGCCTTCCTTTGCTGTAGATGTTCTTCTCCAAACCTTGAGTGTGGCTGACCCTACCCAACAAAGTGTTCAAACTGCTGGGTGCTGTACCTGCTGTTACTGTACAGGGTGTGCATGCAGAACATGATAAGCTCTTTCACTTTTCTATCCTCCTGAGTATCTTCAGCTTTACATTCCCCAGTGTAGGCTTTGAAAAGACACAGCATTTTGGTTTTTGGTTGTTTCCCTGCAGTACATAAGGAGCTGTATCATGCTTGGCCGCATGCCCAACCTGATGCTGATGGCCAAGGAGAGCCTGTACACCCAGCTGCCCCTGGACACCTTCACCATGCCCTCCTACTCCAGGAGGATCTCCACAGCCACGCCCTACATGAATGGAGAGGCTACAACCAAATCCCTCTGGACCATAAACAGTGCTCTCAGAATAAGGATCCTCTGTGCAACCTATGTAAATGTGAACATTAGAGACATAGACAAGGTATGGCATCACATATGGCTTTTCAGAAGCTTGTGTTCTGTTCTGTGTTGACCTTGGAGAAGAATTTTTGTTGAACATGTTGGAAAATGATACCACTCTTCCTTGAATTGGAGTATTTAATTTTAAAGAACACACCTGCGTTTTAGCATCTGTAAACTTGTACACTGCTTTAAAAGTGTGAGTTATGGCAAACAGCTAAATATTCTGCCTGGTAGGAGCAGGACTCAGTTTGCATAGCACTTCAGCAGTGTGTGTAATGGATAGAAAAAGAAAACTCATGTTGTTATCTGTCTCCTAAGTAATTAGGTTTAAGAATGTATTACAGTAATTGAGTGTGCTTTAATAAGGGCATGCTATCTTTGTTTATGAAAATAAAGGTGTGGGGTGATAGGGGGCAAAAGGCAGGTGTAAGGTTCAATCCTATTGAACCTGGCTCTCTTTCCTTGGAATTCCTTTCACAATACCTTGGCACAGGAAGAATTGAGAATAAATTCCAGGGCTGTTTTTTACTGCTCATTTCAAGTTTATTACTGTATTTCTTAGGAACTAGTTTTGCAATTAATGAGGAGAAAGACCAAAACACTTTCTGGAAGGATATGCTTATAAACTGTACTTCATGCCAGACAGAGCAGGAATTCATTTGGGCTGGGGAGTGGTAGGGCTGTTTAGTTTTCAGTTTTGGTTTTGTTTTTCACTTGCTGAAAAGGAAAGGATAAGGTGTTGTAATCAAGCTATGTGTTGATTGCAATGAAAAAAAATGGTTTATAGTAACATTTCAAAGACTAATATGGATGTTGTTTTCAGATATATGTTAGGACAGGTATCTACCATGGAGGGGAACCTTTGTGTGACAATGTGAATACTCAGAGGGTACCTTGTTCTAATCCCAGGTAAGATGAATACCTGAATGACTGTAGAGAACCTGCTTTTCAGGTCATCATAAATGATAGCACTGAAGGAGTAAAGGCTCGGGTTAGCCATTCCTCAGGTAGAGCTCCTTGCTGGGAATCCTTTAAGTTCTGTAAAAATACAGTACGTAACCCTGTATATATCAATAGCATTAATTTGATTCAAGCATGAACATTTTGTCTTGCACATAATAACATAGTATAGAATATATTTTCAGGGTATTTGACAAACCATCAATATTGCCTGGAAAAATAAATCACCTGAACTTAAAAGTGCAAAAAGAAGTTTTATTATGAGCATTTATAAACATTGGGGACATCTTTTACCCACCTGTTCTCATAACTTTAACTAATGAAGAGGTGTGAAATTTCAGCACCTGCTAAGAGTAGATGCAAAGTATGTGTGCAGAAGTAAATCTTTGCGTGCATGTTCTGACTTCATGTCTTTAATAATAAGTTTTGAAACCCTTATTTTTTTCTGTACATTTTCTATGAATATGATTAGATTTTATAATTAAAGGACTAATAACATACATAGTTGGTGAAAAATAGGCTCTGCTCCTGAGCTGCCCCAAATACAGCTGTACTTGAACTGATAGTTTAAACTATTTTAGAGAGAAAATCTTGGGAAGGTGGTGAAGGATATGGCTTGAAATCATGGATATGGTCACACAGATCTGTATTATATGAAATGAGCACATAAGAAAAGTGAATTAAAGTTTATCTGCCAATTTCTTTATTCTCAGAGAAGGGCTTTCACAGTTATTTCTTTGTAAAATTGCTTTCAGTAGCTACAGATACATTGAAAAATTAATACTGTCCTTGGAAGCTGCTGTCTCTTTCAACTGAGAAAATTCTGTATGACAATCCACTTAGGGGAAGAAACTGGATTCGGAAGTTCCTCTTCAAAAGCACAGTTCTACCAACTGAGAGCTAAATTATACTTATAGAAGTTAATGAAAACAAAATCAAACTATTCCTGTAGAACCAATCTGTGCTATTATAACTATAATAAATAGAAAAATATTTTACTTGGGAATATTGCTTTGGATTTCCACATTCTATCCCCATCTTGCAGATATCTTTTTATGTTCCAACAGTTCAAGTTTAGTTTGGCTTTAAAAGCTCTTTTTCCCAGTTGCCTTTTTCCCCTGAAGGGACAACTGTGTCACAAGCTAAACCATACATCAGTGCAGAATATATGCAAATCCATTATCTTCAGGTTGCAGGAATTGAACTCAACATGGCTTTTTAAACACTGTTGGAGCTAGAAGGCTATTGGGGAAGTTTCCATTCCCAAAAGCAGTGAATGTGGTCAAATGCATACATGGGGACCCTTTTTCAGTAAGAAAGTGTTCTCTGTGTGCAAATACACAGTTTAGGAAAACAACAAATGCCTTTTAATTGAGTGAATGATGCTGTCTGCTTTAACCTGGTTTAATTCTGCCTTTTGAATCCTGCAGATGGAATGAGTGGCTGTTGTATGACATGTACATTCCTGATCTCCCCCGTGCTGCTCGGCTCTGCCTTTCCATCTGCTCTGTTAAAGGCCGCAAGGGTGCTAAGGAGGTAAATAAAATACCTCATGGATTTATTGCATTAACGAGCCAAACATACTTAAATCAAGTTTGGGAAGGTATTTGGTAATGAGTCTTAGTGCAGTGTTTGATTTGAATCTGATTAAAACAGGGGCACTTCTTTTCTTGTGAGGTTTTTTTTTGTGTGTGTGTGTGGTTGGAAATTAAACAACACAGAAAAAAGCTTATCAGTTCAGCACTGTAAATTGTGACTCTTCTGCATTGCCAGACACAAAGACCAGTGTTAGTGTTTTGAGGTGGAAGTGCTTTTAAAATTAATTTTCTAAACCCATGTTACTAACCTATTTATTTTTAAAGGACAATATTTCTACCTTTAGAGTAGAATTTTCAACTAAAGAAAATTTGTATTCCTTTAGCATTTGATGCAAGATCTCAAATAGTAATTTTTAAGAATCTACATGCAACATTTCATTTTAGCCAGAAGCATCATTGTGCACATTGTGGGTTTGAGTGTGTCACAGGTAATATATAGGATGTTTGTCTATGAGCAGGTTTGTGAACCTTACAGAATGATTTGGGTTAGAAGAGATCCTTAAAGATCATGCAGTTCCACCCCCTTCCATTACCCCAGGTTGCTCCAAACCCCATCCAACCTGGCCATAAACATTTCCAGGGATGGGGCATTCACAGCTTCTCTGGGCAGCCTGTGCCAGTGTCTGACTACCCCTATCATAAACCTATCTCTTTTGTCCAATTTAAAAATATTGGCCTCAAGTTTAAAACTGCTGCACCTTGTTCTGTCACTACAGGATTTAGTAAAAAATCTCTTTGTCAAAAAAACTTTTCCATCATCCTGACTTATTCTGGTGTGAGGAAGATGTGCATGTGTTTACATTTCTTTTAGTATCATTTTGTTGAAGGACTGCCATGACAGCCATTCATAGAAAAACATGGTACAGCTTCCACAACTTGCTTTCTGCTAATCTGGGAATGTAACAACTTGATCTGGGGTGAAAATGTTATTTCTCCTGACTCGCTCTTCAGTAATCCATAGATGACACTGAAAAAAATCATATTTTAATCTCTTTAAGGAGCACTGTCCATTGGCTTGGGGAAATATAAACATGTTCGATTACACAGACACTCTTGTATCTGGGAAAATGGCTTTGAATCTTTGGGCAGTACCTCATGGGCTGGAGGATTTGTTGAATCCTATTGGTGTTACTGGATCAAATCCAAATAAGGTATTTGCATGCCAGCTTCCCCCTTAAGAGTACATTTTCAAAATATGCTGTATTCTGATTGCTATCGTTCAGCAGAAAAAGTAATTTGAATTCCCTTGACCTAGGAAACTCCATGCTTAGAGCTGGAATTCGATTGGTTTAGCAACCCTGTAAAGTTTCCAGATATGACAGTGATTGAAGAACATGCAAATTGGACAATTTCACGGGAACTGGGATTCAACTACAGCTATGCAGGGCAGGTAAGGCAAACTCCCCCTCCAGGATTAGCTATATATGAAGGTACTATTTACTGCTTTATTTTACTCAGTGTGTCAGTGACAAAACTTTTTTTTTACATCCTCATTCATTGTAAAATCAAAAAAAACCCAATTTTTTGTTGTACATTTGGTAAAATGGGCGATATATTCTCTTTTCTTTGTATTACCAAGTAAGTGACCTAGTGCTTAACTGACCAACCAAAGCACTCCAAAGAGAAACTGTTTTACTGTCTTTTTGTCATTATTGTATCACTAATCGGGTGTTAAACTACTTAGTTTAACTTTTCAAAAGCTGCAATTGTCACTCAATGCTACTGTTTTTCTTTGTTGCAGTTTCACGGGTATAGGTAGGCTTTCCTGTGTAACCTAGAGGGGCTTAGAACTTCCCTGTGTGTTTTGTGAGCCAGTTATGATCACAAGTACATGGAATTTTAAGGGAATTGAGGGACATACAGATGGGTGTAGTTGTCTCCCTTCTTCCACAAACAGAATTTATGCATTACAATTGTTTTTTTGGTGAGGCTTGGAGCTTTCTTCAAAGCACTTGTTTGGATGATTAAAAGAAGTAAAAACAGAAAAGCAGTAAAGCTAAAAAGGCTCTGTATTTAAAGCCAAGGCTGTGAAATTGGTTGGTGTGTTTTACATTTTCTGCTGGAGGCTGGTTCAAAGCCTTGGGTTTGCCCGAGAGAGCTCCATGGTCTGTGTGAAGAGGAGCTCTGTGGTGGGAGTTTGGCTGTGCTGGAGAGAGTGTAGGTGGCAGGGAGCTTCCAGAGTGGGAATTCTGGGGTTATTTAGAGCAGTCCTGTCCCAGTGCATCCTGAGCAGGTTGTGGGCATTCGATTTCTCTTGATACTCAGCAGGATGTCCATCACAGAGTAGCAATTCTGCTGTTTATGCTGTGACTGAGCAGGGCTCTCAATAAATGCTTAAGGACAGCTGTCTTCTTGGTAAATAGCATTCCCCAGCCTCTTACCTGGGCTTCTGTACTCTCAGCTCAGTGTTTTGTTCCATCTGGCACAAAGAAAAAATGGTGAGGAGGATAAACTCACTTCACTGACAGCGTAATTAATTTCTGCTTATAGCAGTTCTGTTTTCTGTGCTCTTTGGGGAATGTCTTACACTAACTGTGATTTAATATTTTCTATCTTCCTGTTACTCAGGCTTTCCTACAGCATCCTACCCCTTATTTACCTATTTTTATCCCCCATGTTCTGCTTTTTCAGTTTTGAATCTTTTTCACTCCTTTCAGCAGCCCTCAGCAATCTCAAGCTGGGGTCAGAAATGACCAGCTTCACTTTGTGCTGCATTGTGTCATTCATCAGATGTCAACTGCTGCTATTTCTCCACAGCTGATTTAGTGGAAATGTACCTCTTCTTATCCCAGCAGTGACTAAAAGCAGTTGTAAAGATCAAAGGCCAAGCCTTTCATCTTTCTAAATTTTAAGCTCTCAGTTACAAGTGGATACAGCAAGATAGTATTGTGTGACATAGGCTGCAGTGGCTGCTGTGATGTTAAAATACTGTATTTCATGTGTGTGGTTTGGCAATAGAAGTTGTGTGGAGGGCTAATGTGCCACTGTCTCTGCAGAGTAACAGACTAGCTCGGGACAGTGAATTAACAGAGAGTGACAAGGAGCAACTGCGAGCCATTTGTACCCGAGACCCTTTGTCTGAAATCACTGAGCAAGAGAAGGACTTCCTCTGGAGACACAGGTATTGCAAACCAGAAACCAAACCAAAGGAAAACCCTTCTTGGCATAATCAAACTTCACCTCATTCATTCCAAATTCACCATGGGTATTGCTCCCTTTTGGTGCTTGCTGAGAAGTTAGTGTTTTAGACAAAGCTTGTAAAGTATTCTGCATTGTGTTGTTTGGTTGTAATCCTGTGGAGAAAAGTAAATTGTTGAATGAGTTCCCATTTTCCTTATTACTGCAGTTTTACCTGCGTGGATGGATCCTGACAGCACCTTCCTGACAAAGGAAGAAAAAGGTGCAAGGCTGTGGGGGCATAGTTGATGGTTATCAAAGCAAAAGTGTTGTTTTGTACATGCAACTTTTTCCTCTTTTGCAGACACTATTGCGTGAATACTCCAGAAATTCTACCCAAATTACTTTTGTCTGTCAAGTGGAATTCCAGAGATGAAGTGGCTCAGGTAACATAAAGCACTGAAGACATATTAAGTTTTGAAGAAGCTTTAAAATATTCTGTTTTAAATAAAACTTATTTAAGTTAAAAACATGTTATATGTGCAATATACATTGAATAAATAATTGGAGTTGCCTCTATGATTGACAGGTGTCTCTGGTCCAAAGTTCTGTTCTCTAGCTCAGTCTGGTCTTAAGATTTCCTCTTGCTGGCATTATTTGAATCCCTCTATGTTGCAAACTTGACAATTCAGTTAAATATGAGGTTTTGTTTTCATTCTTTTTAGAGTGGATAAAACAACAAATTCAACTGGCAGCTAATACCAGACTGCTGACTGAGAGGACCAGCAAATAAACAGCTCCTACTCAGATGCAGTTTGTGTCTGACAATGCCTTCTAACAGCTGTGTGTTACAGCTTCTTCCTAAACCAGTGCAAAGGTGTAACCTGCTTGGCCTTCTTGCCCACAGATGTACTGTTTGGTCAAGGACTGGCCCTCAATCAAGCCAGAGCAAGCCATGGAGCTGCTGGACTGCAACTACCCAGACCCGATGGTGCGAGCGTTCGCGGTTCGGTGTCTGGAGAAGTCCCTGACAGATGACAAACTGTCCCAGTACCTAATCCAGCTGGTACAGGTACAGAACATATTTTGGCATGTTTGTTGTCTTGTGTACATTCAATGATCACAGAAAAACGTTAAGTTGTTGTGAAAAAGAGGTCACTGAGTGTGCTTGCTTTGCGGATTATTTAGCAGGAGATGAAATGTTAATTTTTCTGTAGTGCTGTGGTTTTGCTTGTTGGTACTAAATGCCAGAATTCTGCAGAGATGGAAAACTGTGCTACCAACTGGAACAGGCAGCTATTTCAGCTGTCCTAACATATGGGAAAGGATGAGCAGAAGCATCTTCTGAAAATTTTGAGCAAGTTGAGGCTAAAATATTTGGTAACAGTAAAGCAAGCATCAGATGGTAAGTTCCTGAAATAGAGGCAGCCAGTGCACAGTTAGCATATATTGTTCAAAGCCTAACACATGCAAGTATTAATACCAAGATCAGTCATTCCAGAAAAAATAATGCAAAATATAGATGGCTTTTTATTTAACTGCCTTTAGTCTGTATATTGTTCATAGAAATAATAACTGCATCTAATTTTTTTAAATTTTCTCTTTATCCTCAACTAGGTTCTGAAATATGAACAGTATTTAGATAATCAGCTTGTGAGGTTTTTACTCAAGAAGGCACTGACCAATCAAAGGATAGGACACTTCTTCTTTTGGCATTTGAAGTAAGCTTAATGTCATATTAAGGGGTGATGGGCTTCCTATTAGCTGCAAACAATTACTTGTTCTAAAGGTTTGAAATACTAAACATCCTTTTTTTAGAAAAATATTACCACTTAAAATAAAGATTGTGTTATATTGGTTAAGAGTTTGAATACATAGTTTGGTGATAGAAATCATGCCTTCCAGTTTCAAAAGCTACTTAATAGTACTTGCACTTCTTTTCATCTAATGATGATTATTCTAAAAACAAGGTAGTCTGAGACTTCTGAAAGCCTCCCATATTGTTAGCTGCCTGATCTCCCATCAGTTTTTCCAGAAAACTTTGCAAATATGAGGCCTAAAGAAAGTCACCCAATTCAACAAGGTAAAGCTTTGAAAAAAGACTGTAGTCTTTAGTAAAGACTGTATTTTTCCTTCCTTATTAAAGGCTTGTTATAGAGCTTGATAGCTCAGTCTGCAACATATTGGGTTGTAGCTAGAGGTCACCTAAAAATTCTGTTCTAAGTTGGTGTAATCAGACACAGAAATAGAAGCAAAGCATCTTTTCTGTGCTCTCAGTTTTCGATTTGCCTTGGTGTCATCAAGGATAAGGGAGGGGATTGTTTGAGGGATGTATTTTAGGACTGTATGAAGATGTCACAAGTAAAGCTTCATTTTTTGGCACCTCCAGGTGGTCTTGTCTCTAAGCTGTAGCTTTTCTTCCTCCTTGTGTAGGTCTGAAATGCACAACAAAACTGTCAGTCAGAGGTTTGGTTTGCTTCTGGAGTCCTACTGTCGAGCCTGTGGAATGTACCTGAAGCACCTGAGCAGGCAGGTGGAGGCCATGGAGAAGTTGATTAATCTCACAGATATTCTCAAGCAGGAAAAAAAGGATGAGACCCAGAAGGTATCAAAATCCTTATATCAAAACTGTTGCTGTTGAGTCACAGGAATTACTTAGAACTGTTCTATTTGGTAACGAGGAAAGTGTTAATGCCAATTTCAGTAGGTGGGGTGTTGTCCTGGAGCTGCAGTGCTTTCTGTGCAATGCCCATGTC
This sequence comes from Petroica traversi, assembly GCA_025920805.1. Classification (NCBI taxonomy): domain Eukaryota; kingdom Metazoa; phylum Chordata; class Aves; order Passeriformes; family Petroicidae; genus Petroica; species Petroica traversi. The sequence continues at coordinate 6,487,698 of JAHLSL010000060.1, forward strand.
TAGCTCTCCAGGCAACAGAACTGAAGTTAAAAGATTTCCATTTGTGTAATATGTAGCTGAGCAAAGTCACCTCCATTAGAACTGTGCAAAACCATGCTTGAAAAACAAAGCTAAAAGTCTGATATCTTCATGCACATGTAAATAATGTTCTCAAGACCTGAATGTGCTTCTTTATCAGGTACAGATGAAGTTTCTTGTTGAGCAAATGAGACGGCCAGATTTTATGGATGCCTTGCAAGGTTTTATCTCTCCTCTTAATCCTGCTCATCAACTGGGAAACCTCCGGTATTGTATCCAGTTTTGATACTTAATTAAATGTGTTGTACTAGTAACAGTGTTGAGGTTGTGTTAACTTATTAAATCAGTATCTTCAAAGTCTACAGAATAGAATTTGTAGCAGAGCAATCCATAAAAAGTAGAGTCATTTCAAACTAACTAGCAAATCAGGGAACAACATGACCTTTGGCTGCTCCTTTAAGGTGTCAGGAACTTATTCCGTAGTCAGGAGCTCATACTGCCAAAGGAATATTTACAATATTTCCTTACAGTGCAGCTCTTCTGTTGGATTTAGCAAATGGTTAACATAGCACTTACTAATTTAAGTTTGAGTCTGAAAGTTAAAATGGTGGATTGTCAGTTAACTGCATCTTTAATTTGGTGCTAATTTGGTGTGACCAAAACACGGAGAACTTAGCAATATTAGAGAAACATGGTATAAGAATCAGATTATGCCTATTTCATAGAAATCTTATCTCTTTTAGGCTTGAGGAGTGCAGGATAATGTCATCTGCAAAAAGGCCGCTGTGGTTGAACTGGGAAAACCCAGATATTATGTCTGAATTGTTATTTCAGAACAATGAGATAATATTTAAAAATGGAGATGGTAAGGAAAGATAAGTCTAATTTAAAAGCTACATACCTGTTTTATTTTCCTAACCTTTTACTTAGTGTTTTTTATAAGCTTATAAAGTACATAAATTTAAAAAATCAGCTGAGCAAAGCCATTTTCTTTTTCAGAAAAATTAAGCATAAACAAATAAGTATTTATCTCAGTCAAGTACAAATTTTATAATTTCTAAGATGCTCAGGCTGTCAAGGTGGAACATTATACTGTTTAATATTTTTCTTTTTACTTGTAAATGTCTTCAAGATATTACAGATGTGTGATTCCATTATCCTGTTCGTTGTCCTGTCCATGGTCCTTGCCACCACAAGTTTATATTAACTTTTAACTATTTAAAAGCTGCTTTTTTCTACTGAGGGAGCAAAACCTGCACTAAACTATGCAAACCTCACTACCTTTAGACATAGTTTTGGGGGGCGAAAGTAAAGTAAGGTATAACCAAGGGTTCTGGTGTTATAAAATTTGCAATTTTTATCTATTTGACTATTTCAGACTTGCGTCAGGACATGCTGACACTTCAGATAATTCGAATTATGGAAAACATCTGGCAAAATCAGGGTCTTGATCTTCGGTAAGCATTAGAGGTCATTCCCAAGTAATGCTGATATTAATGGTTCTGGCATTGGTTTCTTCTCAGAGATTGCTTCTGCTTTCCCAAGGGTAATAAATTAAATGCTATAAATAGAAATTTTTATGCGTGTTAGAGCAATATTTAATTTTTTCAGTTAACTAAACTACTGGGTTTTATAAACATAAATCGTATTTGAAAAACACTGAAGTCTCATTCAAGTGGGTCTGAGTGAGCTGCATACCAGGAATGGATGCAGGAGCTAAGGCACAGTAGCCACACTGTGGCCAAGTGATTGTGTCTGTAGGTTTAGCTTTGAACAAGGTGCCAAACCCTCAGCCCTGCTGAGCAGTCATTCTTTGGGGTTGGTATCTTCACTTAAGTCCACGCAGTAGATACTGCCCAGTCTGCCTGAGCTTCTCCACCCTCAGGCAGTCTGAGGGTGCAGCAGCTTCTGCAGGGCATCCAGGATAAACTGTTCTGCTTTTGGAAAACGGATCCTATACAGGTCACGCTGTGTGGTACATTTTTTGGATGGAGACAAAGGAGCTGCCTCTGCACTGTCAAGAACCCCCTAGTTTTTATTTCCTTATCTAGACAAAAGGACCTGTGCTGTCTCTCATGGGTGGCAGTTTTGTCTCCAGTGCTGCAGAATTGAGTGGCAGAGAATTAATTGAGTGGCAGAATTAAGCCTTTGTCCAAGAGTGGTTTGCAGAGTTATAGTTCTCCATGTCTTACAGAGTAGCCAGATACAGGAATCTGCAAAAATAATCCTCTCCTACCTCTTGCCACTATTCTCTATAAAGGAAGAAAAAAACCCCAATGAACCTTTGTCTTTCAGGATGTTGCCTTATGGTTGTTTGTCCATCGGTGACTGCGTGGGACTCATCGAGGTCGTGAGGAGCTCTCACACCATCATGCAGATCCAGTGTAAAGGAGGCTTAAAAGGGGCACTGCAGTTCAACAGCCATACATTGCACCAGTGGCTCAAGGACAAGAACAAAGGAGACATGTGAGATTTCCTGTCACCTGTTTTTCTTGTTCATATGCTTCTTTTTGATGGAAACTTCGAGAGAATTAAAGTTCATCAAGTGGAATTATGTCCATAATTATGTCCATCTGGTTTTGGTCTCTTTTTTATCTGTCCTTATTTGTCTGATAGCTCTTTAATAAAAGAAAAATTTGCACTACTGTGTTATTGGAATATCTGAGGAAGGTGTCTCCTTTTTTTTGTTTGAATAGGTATGATGCAGCTATTGACCTGTTTACACGTTCTTGTGCTGGCTACTGTGTTGCCACCTTTATCCTGGGCATTGGTGATCGCCACAACAGCAACATCATGGTCAAAGATGATGGACAAGTAAGAGATGTTTTTCTAAAACATTACCCTAAGGTTATCCTCACTTTGGTATGAGTTTGTTTGGGGAAAAAAAAAATCTATCAGAACAATAAGTAAATGATGAGTTTTACTGTGACTTCCTTTAATCAGGAATTATTAATCTTAAAATACCTTTCTGTCTTTCCAAGCTGTTTCACATTGACTTTGGGCACTTCCTTGATCACAAGAAGAAAAAATTTGGTTACAAAAGAGAGCGAGTGCCATTTGTCTTAACACAAGACTTCTTAATAGTGATAAGTAAAGGAGCCCAAGAATGTACCAAAACGAGGGAGTTTGAAAGGTGAGCTTTCTTTTAAGCGTTTAACCTCCGGAGTGTTTTGTACCTAAAATGCACTTTACTGCTGGTGACCTTTAATAATTAGACCTTTTAACTGAAAGGTAGTGTTTTAATTGACTTGCAGTGGGTATGTTACAATTCTTCGGTTGATGATGAGCCGTGCACTTGTAAATCAGTGGGTAATCTTAGTACTTACATGACCTTTGGTCCATGAAATATCACTTGAGATTTGCAGGCTCAGCATACATGTGAATAGAGATGGTTCAAACATCTGAGACTTCACACTTAAAATATTCTTGAGATGGCAAAACTGCAGCTACTGAGAATTCTTAAATGTTGGGTGTTGTATCCATCAGAGCCCTGCTGGTCATTCAACCATAATTCTCTCTCCTCTATCTACTCTCATATTAGCACTTCAGCTGGCCTGTGTAGTTTGTGACAATGGCCAGAACCTGCTGAGAAAGAACTTTAAAATAATAACAGTAAAGAAATAAATCCGTTGCTGTAGTCATTCTTAATATCTCTTTCCAGCAATCCAGTCTTTGAGAGGCTTCAATTTTAATCTTAATTTTGTTATGTTGATGGCAACAGAAGACAGATTTTGAATTATAGTGTCTGTCTGAACACTGCAGTGAAGCTTTTTGCATTTTTTCCCTTAACCTGGGTATTTGTTATCCAGTGTGACATAGCAAATGCCCCTGTTCTCAACGCATTCTTCAGGGTGTCTAAGGAACAACAGCTGCTGCCCTCGTAAAACATAAAAGGAGAAATGCAACTCCAAAGATAAGCAGGAAAGCACTGATTTTAGGAATGTACCAGGAAATATCTTTGAAATCTGAAATGTCAGTAGCAGTGACAAAAATGGCCCTGTGAGCTCACGCGAATTCGTATAGAACAGCTGTATGAATTGCAGATGGGATTTAAGACTAGAAAGCCTGTCTTTGGATGTTGTCTTAGTCTGACCACTACTAATTCTTACACAAATTAAGGTAAACTAAGTAGGAAAATGAATGCATCTTCTCAGCAACATTATGGTGTTCTTATTAGGCTAAGAATGTCTGCTTTTTTAGTATCTGGTTACCTGTAAAACTGTTGGGGGGGGGTGAAGCAGTAATGTGTATCCAGTAGAGAAATCACTGGGCTTTTTTCCCCTGGTCTCTTGCAGGTTTCAGGAGATGTGCTATAAAGCTTACCTAGCAATTCGACAGCATGCCAATCTCTTCATCAATCTTTTCTCCATGATGCTTGGCTCAGGAATGCCAGAACTGCAGTCCTTTGATGACATTGCCTACATTCGAAAGACCCTTGCATTGGACAAAACTGAGCAGGAGGCTCTGGAGTACTTCATGAAGCAAATGAATGATGCTCACCATGGTGGCTGGACAACAAAAATGGACTGGATCTTCCACACAATAAAGCAGCATGCTTTGAACTGAACTGACAGCAAAGAAAACAAGAACTGATACCCCGCTTTGTGGGTACTGCACTGTTAATACCCGATAGCAGCAAAGACTGGTTGCATAGGAATTGCACAAACCATGAACAACATTAGAATTTATGGCAAGAAAAGAGATGAATTGTTCAGACAACTGTTGGAAAATAATGTAAAACAGGGTTTCAGATAGCACTAAAATTATACACTTCAAAAAATTAAGCTTTAGTACGATGTGTGCAGAGAGACCTCGACAAATTAGAAAGATGGGCAATCACCAAGTGTATGAAGTCTAACAACAGCAAGTGCTGGATTCTGCACCTGGAATGGGGCAATCCTGGTTGTGTGTATGGACTGGGGAATGAGAGGCTGGGCAGCAGCTGTGGACATGGACCTGGGGGTCCTGGTCAATGGCAAGTCGAACATGAGCCAGCAGTGCCCTGCAGCCAGGAGGCCACCTGTGTCCTGGGGGCATCAGGCACAGCATCACCAGCTGGGCAAGGGAGGGGATTGTCCCGCTCTGCTCTGCACTGAGGTGGCCTCACCTTGAATATTGTGGGCAATTTTGGGTGCCACAATCTAAAAAAAACCATTAAGCTATTAGAGAATGTCCAAAGGAGGGCCACAAGGATGGTGAGGGGTCTGGAGGGGAAGCCGTATGAGGGGCAGCTGAGGTCACTTGGTCTGTTCAGCCTGGAGGAGACTGAGCTCAGATCCCATCGGGGTCTGCAGCTTCCTCAGGGGAAGTGGAGGGGCAGGGACCGATCTCTCCTCTCTGGTGACCAGTGACAGGACCTGAGGGAATGGCGTGGAGCTGAGTCAGGGGAGGTTTAGGTTGGGTATCAGGAAAAAGTTTTTCACCCAGAGGGTGGTTGGGCACTGAACAGACTCCCAGGGAAGTGGTCACAGCCCAAAGCCTGGCAGAGCTCAAGGAGTGTTTGGACAAGGCTCTCAGGCACAGGGTGGGATTCCTGGGGTGTCTGTGCAGGGCCAGGAGTTGGACTCAATGATCCTTGTGGGTTCCTTCCAACTCAGCATGTTCTATGATTCAACGATTCATGTTATGCCTTAAGCTCAAAAAGGTGAACTTGGAAGAATGTTTCCTTTTTTCATTTGACAGGATAAATTAGAAGGAAAAAGAAAACAGCACTAGAGTGAACATAAGAGTCCATCATGTACTACCTTAGATCTGGTACAGCAGGTAGAGACTATGCTGGATTGTGAAGAATGGAAAGAGAATTCCAGTGGTAGCAAATACTTAAATGCAGCATTGTTTAAAGGGAAGGAGTTTGAACTCAAAGATCTAAAAACAGTAGTGAGAGGACAGTGCCTTTTAAATGTGCTCAGAGGCATTAACATTTGCGGGGTTTGGGTGGCCCTTCGATTTCTGGGTCTGTCATCTGCACAGTTCCTGAAAGCAGTAGGAAATAGGCCCACTCAGTATGGTGTTTCTTCTGCTCAGTATTTCTAGGGGTGCAATTCATACTTTCACAAAGAAACTCCCTATCATCCCCAAAAACTGACTAACCTGGAAACTGAATGGTCAGAATTGGGTTTAGTGCAACAGAGAGCTGTAGTGTTCATCTTAGGTTTGCTTTAATCTAACTTGAACTGAATAGATTTTTTTCATACATGTTTTCCAGAACCTAAAGAAAGGTGAGTTATTAAAATTATTGAAAGATTATTTTTTTATAAAGGCTATTTATATAATAGGAACTATTATTAATATATATTCTTTATTTACATGATTTGTCCAATATTAACTCTCTTAATTTTGCAACCCAGTTCTATCTGTCCAAAACTCCCGTTTTCATTAATGTCACTGAAGGTGACCAGACATACTCCTAGGACCAAATTCAGCCCTAGTGAAAGAGGACACAATTACCAGTGAAGTAGTGGGGATAAACCCACTAAAGCCAGAGGTGAACTTGGCCTAAGTCTCTAAAAGAATTTTGGGAATCACTCTTCACATTACTGAAGTGATATGCTGGCTATTCCAAGAATGCTCATTTAAACGCTCAAAATTTGGGTCTCCCATTTCTCCTCTTTCTTCCTCCTTTGGAAGTGGATGTTGAATCCAGTAAGATACATCAGAAATAGCAATTTAGATTTTCAATATGATCAATAATTAGCAGTTCAGCAGACAGATATGTTGGCTAGCTCAAAGCATGTGGAGTTACCAAACATTTTATAGCTTCGTCTGTTTTGTGCGTGTGTGTAATATATATTTGTAAATCTAGTTGTTGTCCTTTAACACAATTACAATGTGTGCAATCAATGAAATTGGCACCATGTTTTGAAACTGTTCAGAGTACCGAGGATTTCAGATTGCCCTTATGCACAACTTCAGGTAGGACTGTTTTTCTAATTCCTAAACAGGTTTTTTTTAAAGTTAGTGAAGCCCATAATAGTTCTGCGGGTGAGTTCACCCTGACATTTTAAACTTGCTAGGTTGGCAGCACTTGAATTCCAAGGGTTTGGGGCTTTTGGGGGTTCAGCTTGTTCACTTGCAAACACACAGCGAGGTGCCACTCAGAAAGTGCAATACCACATGTAATATAAAATATGCTGACAGTTGGTGTTAGATTAGAATATAAGCATATAAATAAACTGTACTTTGTGCAGGCTGTACTGATGAGGTAATGAGTGGTTGGCTTCATTTAGCAAATTGTAATATATTAAAAATGTGCAATCAATTACGTTATGAAAGACTCTGGGGATTGTAAAGCCAAGGCTTTGGTGTTTCAAGACAGTTTCAAAGTCAGGATCCTGCAGCTGATTACTGCACACATGGATACTTGATGTTGTGGGGGAAAACCTGGTTTTGTGGAAACTACAGAAGCTCCAAGAATAGTATGGGAAATGTGAAGTTTTATTTCCTTAGTTCTACGAAATATTTTGGAGTAGTCCAATAGACTTCCCATTGCTCATTTTATTGACTGTTACATATTCCTTTTTGTTCATATGAATATTTTAACTCCTGCTAAGCTTGGTTGTACTTTCTAGAGCAAAGTTACCCTTGTATCTATTACTTTGCAGTCAACACACAATAATGGTTTAGCTCTTAAAATGGGTTAGTTTCAGTTTCAGTTTAGTTCACAAAATCTGAAACCCTGTTGGCTAAAATTCTTAATTTAACTAAGTAAAACTGTTGCACAAACATCACATTAGGTGCTATATTATCCATATTTATCTGGTGTTGAAACAATGCTTTACCTCGTTTATCCAAGAAATGGTCAGCCTTTTCCAGCCTGGGTGAAAAGATCAACTCAAATTTATTGGATGTTATGAGCCCAGATTTGTTTGTACTTTGTCCTTTCCTAGCCCTTCTGTAAATATGAGTACAAATGTCTTTCAGTTCAAGGACAGTATTCTGCACCCTTTTTGCCCAGACAGAGGTATGAGGAATCAGGCTCTGTTTCCAGAAGTTACTGCAATTAAATGTTGTGCATAAGCTGTAGAAGTTATTATGAGAATCAAATAGTAAAAGAAAGAAAACTTCAGAGTGGTACAGACATAATACATTTTGAGGTAATTGTAGCCTTTAAACAATTTTTTTTTTTTTAAGTAGGAGAAGCTCCTGGGCTTTAAGCAGTTCTTTGCATAACCAGGATGGGCATTTGAAAAACATTCTGCCAGTGTTTCACAGAAAACAACAATTCTTTTCTCAGCTTCAAAGTGTTGAACCCTAATTACTGTATCCTGTCACGGCAGTTCCGTGCTGATGTAACTTCACTGAGGATAGTGGAGGCACTGTTTGCTTACCCTGGTGCAAATGAGAGGACGTCATCTGCTCTCAGTATCAGAAAGAAGATCTGCTTACAGACCATGAAAGCACTTGTAACTGAGCCCTAGATTTTTACAGAAATAGCTTGGAATTCGGCTTATTTTTAACTATTCCCACTTCATGGAGATTTGAAAATGCTCCCTTTGTTCTGGGAATCAGCTGCACAAAAAACTAAAGTCTGGACACCTTGCTCCTGCAGAATTTCTTGTAAGACTGCCAGAGCAATGTGCCTTGGACATGTGTTTTATGACAAAGCATTAGGAAATGGTGTTTTAGTGAAATAAAATATAAAACCAGTAACTTTTTCAGCTGTGAAACTGTGTTTGATTTAATGACAGAACAGGCTGCTGCTGCTTAGTTTTACTTAGAATTACATTAATTGCTTTCCTAAAGGAGACGGAAAAAGTACCTGTACTGATTTTATATATGCATACTTCTTTGTCTGAAAGGGTGCATTAGTAGTTTTTTCATAGGTGAAACATATTTCCAATATAACTTTTAATTTTTTAAAGGCTTTTAAATAAAACCAAAACTCTCAGTGGTTTGGTATCTTGTGGAAAAGATATGAGCCTGCATATTAAGGACAATACAGAAGTTACCAGGTTTGTAAGAACTTTGTATGTGATGACCCTGCTGTTGGTGGTTTGGCAAGTTGTTTGTGGGTTTTTATGCCAACTTTCCTTTTTCTGTCAAGTATTAAATGCTCTTCAGTGGTCAGTAGCCCATGTTTGTTGACAATTTGAAGGTATTGTCTTTGCTTTGTCATTATATAACTGGCATGTTCAAGCATCTGTTCTTAATAGCAATTATGAATTCCTCCTGTTTTGCATGTCTGTACCGGTTGCAGACCTGGGCTGGACCCATTCACAAAACAAATATCAGAAAAGCCACTTGAAATTAGTATTTTTGTTGATGTCTTTGACATCTTGAAAATACTTCAAGTTAATGAAAATGGTGTGGTATTACAGAAAGAATTGTAACTTGCTGCTTCTAGGATTTTTTTTTAACTTCTTTCACTTGTTTTAGTTTTACTTGAATGGAAGAACCACACTTGTTTTTAAAAAACACTATATAGCTGTGGATGTTGTTGCAGATTGTTGAATCCCAATTTAATTTTGCAATACATGTTTCATACAAATAATGAATTTGCATCTTTTTATTTTGTGCTGGAAGTTGTCTCAGTTTAGGTAAGGCTCCATCTGTCCAAAATGATGTGTAGCTCACCACCCCTGCAGCTGGTGTTGATTTGGGGTTTTTCTTTGTTTAGTTTCTCCTTTTTTTACATCTGTGTTAATGAAGGGAAGCCAACTGGAAACTGGCTGTAGAAGTTCTCTGTTTGCATACACTAACCAAGTGCTCTGCTCTTGGAGAAATTCTGATTTCACTTTATGCTGATACAACACTGACTTCATCAGAATCACTCTGGATTCCCAGCATCATAAGGAATCAGAATTAAGCTACATGTATATCAAAGTTCTAGATTATTTATTCCTATGATTCAGTATGAAAGGTTCTCATAAGGAGGGGAATGTTTACTAGCAGCCCAGTTAAACAATAATTCTACTTTGAAATTGTCTTTATTAACAAAGTAGCCTTTTCAGCTCTCCAAAAGTACCATAATCTTGTCTACAGTTTGTTTCATTCTTGACACTGCCAATATTTTTATTCCTTGCCAGTTTAAGTGTTTCCTCTTCCTACTCTTTTGTAGCATACAGACTTGTTGAACCCACACTCAGGAAAAATCATTTTTCTTCATTTGCCATACAGTGTTCTGGACTTCTGAGCTTTATGGGATAGACTCTGAAAAGTCTGAGGTCTTGCTGTGTCAGTGCTCCTGACTCTAAGCCAGAGGTGAATCCCTCTGTCTCTTCTCTTCTCTCTCCAACACCCCTCTGGGACATGCCCAGAGCACAAGAACATCATAAAATATTTGTAAGAGAAGATCAATTGAAGCAATGTTCTGCCTGTACTTTGAAGTTAGTGTCCCCACTGGTTTGTGTAAGTGTGTTTTAAGTGTCCTTACTGTCACTTCTGTATGTGATGCAATATTCCTGCGGCAGGAGGAAGGCAAAAAATAACACTATTCTGTCTTGATTCTTTTTGAAATTCTGGTGCCTGATTCCCACTAGTTATTAAACTGCTTCAGGAGCCATCCAGTTCAGTATAACTCCATCCATTTTGTTAGGTTCCTGTTCGAGTAATAAAATTAATCACAGCTAAACCTGACTTAATTGTCTTGCTGAAGTTACTGAAAGCCTAATTCAGGCAGAAGCTGTTTTTTTCAAGAATCTTTGTCTGGTTTAGTTTAGTTAATTCTTGTAAGCCAAAATATGGATGTTCATAGTTGGAATCGCATTCTGCCTTGTTTCTTCAACTATTTTAAACCTATTTTCAGGCTTTATTAATAATGTTCTATATCCTGAATTATCAACTGCCCCGGGCTGTCCAAAATTGTCTTACTGTTTCATTTGGGGCTGGGAAAAGAAAAGGAATAGATTAATCTTCTTGTCTTACAGCAGCTGTGGTCCAAATTCTTCATTTCTCTTGTGAAGATAAATGTGTAATTCATTATCTGGGAGTATCATCCTTTCTCTTTGCCCCCTTTCACGTCTTCAAGTTTTAACTGTGAATATCCACCACACTATCAAAATCTACTTCTCTGGTGGAGAAAAGGGCTTTAAATATATATGGCTGCAGTCTGATGTCCTGGATTCTTAAGTCTGAAATTGTTGTCATTGTAAATGACAACACAGCTGCAGAATTTTCACAGAACCATTGAGGTTGGCAAAGACCTTTGGAGATCATTTAGTCCAGACACCCTGTTCAAAGCAGGGTCAGCAGTAGGACAGGATGCCTAGGTCATTGTCCAGCTGGGTTTAGAGTCTGACTGAGAAAGAGGAATCCACAGTCATTTTATTTCTCATAGTGTTTGTACGAAATATCTTCTATTTCATGGCCTGATGTCCTTCCATGGGCAGCACTGAGAAAAGCCTTGCCTGTCTCTGTTCCTCCCTGTCAGGTATTTATGTACATTGACCAGGATACCAATCCCAGCTCTCTGAGCCTCCTCTCCTATCCATCACCTTTACAGCCCTTCAAGGACCCATCCCAGCACATCCCCATCAGGTTTGTACTGGGAATCCCAGTGCTGCAGGTGTGGCCTCACCAGTGCTGAGCAGAGGGGCAGGGTGAAGACGCACCTCCCTTCTCCTGCTCCTCAAGACAGCCCAGGACCCTGTTGGCATTTTGGGGAAATAGAGCCCAAGAGGGTGCCAGCTCTGGGTGCTTCTGTGTAAATTCATTGAAGCTGGGAGCAGTTCCACGTGTGCATCAAAGGGAGAGTAAAAACACCCACCAGTATTTCAAATACCTTTTAAAAATGAGACAATTACCTTGAAATAACCACTAGTGGGGCAGGGGGGGGATGTTGCCATGTGTGTGTCATTCTTTGATAAAGGTCTGTGGTAAAGTAGGTAGAAAGCAAGACATTTTTAGTAATAATGGGCCAAAAAGTATTTAAGATGCAGCAAGATGCATGTGTTGTCATACTGAGAATAGTCTTGCAGTACTTTAAATAAAAAATACCACAACCCCTTTTTTAACCCTTCTGCTGTGCTACTCAAGTAACAAACGTTTGGCCTATGATACTTATTGTAGTTCATGTTCATGGGAAACTGTAAAAAGTCTGCTTTTTATTTATCTTCGCGGTCTGTATCATGCTGTTTATTAAAAAAAACCTACTTTTGTTTGGTTTTTATCACACTTTTGAGTGTTAATGTATATACTAACAACTAAATTAAAATGATATGGTTGGTACACTTGTGAATTCTGAAGTGAGAATTTAAGGAATGTTCAGTCTTGGTGTGTGATTTGGCGTTGCAGACCTGCCTTTGAAAAAGGCTAGAAGAAAGGAGATGGAAATTGCATACCTTAGTTAATTTGGGGGGGAACAGAAATAGAATTTGCATTATTTATGGGTGAAAAGTCCAATATGCATGTGGCATTTGTTCTTGTAAACGCTGATCCTCAAAATAAGTTATTTTATTTTAGTTTTAGACGTGGGCTGTGAAAAGTTGTGACAAGAGAGATTATGTTAATGAAGTGGTTTACAGTCCCTGCTAAATCAGTCTGGTTTTGAAAAATATGCTTTGTGCTTTCATTACCAGAATTATAATTTAAACAAACAAAGGTTATATTTTATGTCCAGTACTAATTTTGAAAGGGTGACAAACATATTTGGGGAAATTACTCACTAGCAGTATAAGAGCATGAGGCTGCAAAGGAATTCCTTTATTGGACACGTTGGTCTACTTTGGACTCCAGCTGCTAACAAACTGGGAGGGATTTGAGTTCTCTTGCTGAGGATTTCACTTTTTTTGGAGGGATGAGGCAAGTGTCAGGGTTTTTAATCAGGCCCCTTCAAAACGTTTTTGTCCCCAGTCAGCTCTAAACTCTGTACAGTGCTCAGTTGTGTTTCAAGTCCCACTGCCCAGCTTTGAGAAGGGCTGTGTTCCAGCAGGTGCTCAGTCTGTGCTGGATCAACTCCATAATAAAAGATGGACATCATCATTCTTACATTGATTTTGAAGCTTCAGCTGAGCTCTGGTCTGAAAAGTATGGCTGGGGGTTTAGAAGTAGCTACTTCAGTAACCTGAACTAACAGGTTAAACTTCTGGTCATTATACATAAGCTGAGTTTTACCTTTCCTAATAACTATGAAATGGTTGTGAGTGGCCACAACTGTGTGTTAGTTGCACAGGATGGGTCAGAAAAAGGGGATCATCAGCTCTTGCTCAAATACAAATTTTAGACTTTAGTGCTATTTAGTGCCGGGGTGTGATTTTTGTGCTAGTTCTAAATCTAAGCATGAAAAATCACAGAAAATTGGCAAAATAATGCTGGTGAAACAAGAAATATTTGCAATGCGGGCAGTTTGCTTTAGCATGGGAATCTCAGTAAGCCCTTCTGAGTTTATGCTCAGAAATCAGTCTGTTCCCCAACCTGCCTCGGAAAGGCTCAATCCAAAGTCTGAAGCCATGTAACAAAAGAGCAAAGAAACTGATGCTAGACAAGATATCTCAGGTAACCTCCTATGTGTCCTTTGAAGCACTAACAAACCTCCCTCCAGTGAAGGACATCCTAATGAGCTGTGCTAACTGCTTTCATTGAAGAAAGGCTTGTTTTGGTCAGGATACATCCCCACTAATTGAAATGAGCATCATCTATGTTGCCCATTTAAACAAGAATGTGAATATCACATAGGCTTTTCTGTATTTTCAGCTGGAATCTGTTCTGAGTGATTGAAACCTCACCCAGAGCTCTCTCAACATCCCAAGTACGTGGTGGTTTAGCAAACAAGACTCACTTAGGCATTTCTGTCTAAAACATTGATAGCTCTGTTTGAAGCGTGTGACTTTGAACTGGAGCTGCAGCTTCAAAGGGGATCCTCCTCAGATGTTTTTCTTTCACTTAAAGCCTTGTCTTTTTATCTGACATAAGTGGCGTTGGGCTGTGCTGCTTTGGGTGGAGAATAAATCAGTCAAAAGGTACAGAAGATGCTTTGGTCTGCCTGAGTTTGCCTCACAAGCAGGACTGAATTCAAAGCAAATGCTTGGGTTTGTTGGGGTTTTTTCCCCTCTCTTTTGAAGAAGTTGGATTTTAGGTTCCCATCACTGCCCTCCACTGGGAACTGGGAAAAGTGCTTTTCTGGAACACTTCTATGGAAAACATTTTGGTGAACAGAGGAAGAAATATGTGGGCATCCACCCATTTGGGTGGCTGTCCAATTCACGAGAGCTGTAACCCAAGCTGTCCTGGGGAAACCTCAGCAACCATGGCTGGAATAAAAAGCAGAGAACAAACTGAACCAGGATACCAGGATCTTGTTTGATTGGTAACTAAGGAGATCATAGACATGCATTTATGTAATTTCTGAGTGTGCCAGCAAAAGGACACCTTTAGTCCTGTTTTGCTGCCTACTAACAAAACTCCTGTGTGATCACAGAATGAAGCTCTTTGCATCTGGCTCTAAGCAAACCACATTACCCTAAAGACATGTTTCCAGCCTCAGGACAAAGACCAAAGATAGGATTTTATAGACAGAGTAAGCCAAGTTTCATCTGACAGCTAACTAAGGCCAGAAACAGGGTAAAATTTCTTTTACTAATCAGTGGAGCAACATGATTAGAAATATTGTGGATTCTCTGCTAATTCAAAACTTTTTCTTAGAACTTGGTAAATTCAGGCTAAACCAGAGCAAAACAATTCAATGAATGAAACAGTCAGCAAAATTCCATATACTGCTTACAGTCATGGGAATAAGGGACTGTACTGGCCTCCCTCATGTCTTCAAAATTAATGAGGTATTTTTGAAAATAGCAAGATGCTGTTTGAAATATTCCGTTTTGTGTACTAATACAAGTTCGTGCTTTTTCCTGTGGCGTGATAAAAATTGAAGATAAAATTCAGCAAAAAGGGATGTGATAATAAATTTGGAAAAGGGAGAGTAACTTATTTTAATTTTCAAACCCTTATTTCTACATATCTCATAGAATCATGGAATTGTTTGTTTTTTAAGAGACCTGTGGAAATCATCCAGTCCAAGGCATGGTCACCCGGAGCAGGTACCACAGGAACACAGGTGGGTTTGGAATGTCTCCCGAGAGGGAGAATCCACAACCTCCCTGGGCGGCTGTTCCAGTGCTCTGCCACCCTCAGTGTGAAGAAGTTTCTCCTCGTGTTGATGTGAAACTTCTTGTGTTTTAGTTTATGGCCATTGCTCCTTGTGCTGTTGCTGGGAGCCACCAAAAAGAGTCTGGCACCATCTTCTGGTCCCTGCCTTTGGTATATTTATGCACATTAATGAGATCCCTTCTCAGTCTGCTCTTCCCCAGACTGCCCAGGCCCAGCCCCGCAGTCTCTCCTCTCAAGAGATGCTCCAGACCCCAAACCACGTTTGTGCCTCTGCTGGACCCTCTCCATTAACTCTTTGTCTTTCTTGTATACATATGTATTTCTTTCTTGTACTGTATGTATTTATTCTACACTTCATATTGATTCTCCTATATAGTAGCTCTAAAGGAGAGCTCCTTCATTAACACAAAAAGTAAAGTTGAGCTGTATGAGGTTCCGGCTTTGACATCACCCTCTGATTTGTGTCAGATCTGAAGCTCTGCGTGCTGGCGCTGCTCTGAGGCCGCCTTTCAGCCGGGCCGAGTGCGGCTGAGGCCGCGGCCTTGCAGCGGTGCCGGTGGGGCCGAAACGCGAGCCCGGGGTTCA
>JAHLSL010000060.1:6513342-6564171 GCA_025920805.1 Petroica traversi
GGGAGGGAGCGGGGCCCGTCCTCGCAGGCCGGCGCTGACCCGCGGGCGGTGGGGAGGCGGGAGCCGTGTTTGGTGAGGGAAAAGTCTCGTGTTTCCGGGACAGATAGCACCAGATCCGTTCGAACTTGTCCCCCAGTTTCGCCAGCTGCTCTTGGAGCTTGTGGTGAGGAGATCAGAGTAAACAGCGCAAACTGAGCTTACTGCCCTTTGGAGTTTAGAGCAGTGATTTGGGGCTTTGGGCGCTTTTGTTTTGTTTTGATTTTTAGTGGCTGTCTGAGCAGTGTATGTGTTTTAATTCTCTGGGTGTACCGAGTGTTTTGTCACTTTTATGCGCCTTTCCTTGCAGTTGCAGCATGGCAGAAGCCTCTGTCTCTCCACTGAAGCACTTTGTGCTGGCCAAAAAGACCATCACTGCCATCTTCGACCGGCTGCTGGACTATGTCACTGAGGGAGCGGCATTTGTGGAGGGTGAGCGTTCCCCATGTCCTTTGCTTTGAGTGTGTTTTACAGCAGCATATTGTACCTTATGTTGCCTGTTACCTTGCTGTTTGTATAAACTTGCACTTTCAGAAATAGTCACATTTTTCATTTGACACTGGGGGTTTTTTCAGCTTGTGCGGGAAGGAATGCCTGGCATGGGTACATACCTGAAGAGCTGATTAAATCACTTGGATGGGCGCCTGGTCTCCTTTCCATGAGGGTGAAAGTTTAACCACTCTGGCCTTACAGCTCTGTGGTGGTTTCTTTTACATAGAAGGAAGGAAGGACAAACAGGTTCTCCCATTTTTCAGCAGAAAGGTGCATCAGTGATGCAATGCAGGGAACCACTGGTCACACCCTCAGAGGTTTTAGCAGCGTGGAATGTGTGTGGCAGCAGAGTTGATTGCTCATCACCCCGCTGAGCTCTGCAGGGGTAAGACAGCCCAGCTTAGCTGGTATATCCATGAGAGGTCCTGGCTGTCCTTTCTGAAGGAAGCAGGTGTCCCAAGGAGCTGGGCACATCAGCCCTTCAGGCTGTGCTCACAGGGTTAGTGGATCAGTGATTGGTGATTGATCTGAAGTGATTTATGTCGTGATTTCACCAGTGCTTGTGGCAGAGCTCTCAAATGATAAGGGCTGGTGTCAGTGTTTGTACTGGGGTTTTGCTTGTTTTATTTTACCACTGTAATGAAAATTTGCTGTTGGCACATTAAGCATTGATTACTTACACCTTGTATCACAGTTCTCTGTATGTGACTGCTTTTATGTTTTTTCTTTCTGTGTGTAGCCACATACAAGAACCCAGAGCTTGATCATATAGCAACAGAAGATCAACTAGCAAAAATACAAGCATATAAAAACAAGTTGGCAGTCATTGGAGAGGTGCTCTCACGGAGACATATGAAAGTGGCATTTTTTGGCAGGTAATGAATGAAATTTCCAGTACTTAATTTTTTTTTATTATTTTTTTTTACTTGGGAAAGTCAAAGGTTGTCATGTTTTCTGGAATGGCTTTTGGGTTTTTTTAAGGTGGTGGTTTTGTTGTTTAATATATTATTTTTTGTTCTGGACTGATCCTGCTGAGGACTTTATTTGTATTTGATAAGAAGTGCTGAAGAACTAAATTTGGAGCTGTTCATGTTTTTGTCTATAAGCAGCTGAAGAGAAACAGATGGTTGCCTGGTTGGTTGTAACATCAGTCTGATAGATCTGTGTGATGATTTTAAAGATAGCAGTAACAGTGTGGTCTGCTAGTCCACTTTGCTTCAGGGACGTTGATTTTTCTGTGCTTACATTTAAGCATGTGGTTATGTATTTTTGGAGTATGAATCTTTCTTCATGGTTCTAAAAATTCTGAGTAGTATTGGAGAAAATGTGTACTACAGTGCTCTTGCCTTCATTTTGCTAAAAGTAGTTTAGTTATTTAAAGAAAAACTATAAAAAGTTGCAGGATACAGAAATTAGTTATATCTCAGCCTTGATATTTGAAAAAGTTAAAAGTTGAATACAGTCTGTGATGTCTTATAGAAGTTGCTTTTGCAAAGGGAAAAAGTTTGAAGCAGGAAGAAGAGAACTTGACTCTCTCTCTGACATTTTGAGTAAATTTGTGAACTATTGTACAGTGAACACTGAACTTTTCCTGGAAGTAACTGAAAAATTAGTTACAGTCTATGTAACGACATGCTGTTGTGTAATAGTTAAACCTCAAATATTTATGGGTGAGGGGTGGAGGGTGAGTGCAAAGCAGGACAGTGCTGAGGATTCCAGGTTGTTGCAGAATGTGGAGTTGGTGACCAGCTCCTCTGGATGAGCACTCCCCACTCTCTTCTGGCTGGAGCTCTGTACCCAAACCAGCTTGTGCTCTGTGGGGCTGATGCTCTCCAGTGGGGGTGCATTCAGTGCAGCACAAAGATGTGCTTAGTGCTGCTGTGCTC
Source organism: Petroica traversi (assembly GCA_025920805.1). NCBI lineage: Eukaryota > Metazoa > Chordata > Aves > Passeriformes > Petroicidae > Petroica > Petroica traversi. The sequence goes on from JAHLSL010000060.1 coordinate 6,515,757, forward strand.
TGCTCAAAGTGCTTTTGTTTTCTATCCCTCTAGAACAAGCAGTGGGAAAAGTTCAGTCATTAATGCAATGCTGTGGGATAAGGTACTTCCCAGTGGGATTGGCCATACAACAAACTGCTTCCTCAGTGTTGAAGGGACTGATGGAGATAAGGCTTATCTCATGACAGAAGGATCAGATGAAAAGAAGAGTGTCAAGGTACATTTCTTGCATGATTTCATGCTGATTTTCATTGGAACTGGTTCTCAAAAGGTCTCTTTTTTAACAGCATTTTCAAGTCCAACAGAAGTATAAGGCTCACTCATTCTGCTCTTTTAAGTTCTTATTTAGGACAGAAGAACAAACTAATGAAAGTGCTCTGTTGTTCCAGTGAAACAACTAACGTGTGTCTCATAGCATGTATTGAGTGAGTTATTTTTATAGGACTAAGTAAGTTCTGTTAGTGATTAAGGATTTGAAAAGTACCACTCATTTGGACTTACCATGCTCATCTTACTGAACTGCTTACTCTGATTAGTTAAACCTCTGAGGCAAACTCATGATGATGCTCAGTAGCACACAGTCCAGCCCTGGAGGGAACATTTGTGGCTCAAAAGAAACTCTTGTCTGAGTTTCAAGGCACAACTTGTTCTTTAGATGCTGGTGAGTCAAAGAGCTCCAGTAAAAGTCACTGCTATTCACCAGAACAAAGTATGAACTTTGTTACCCTCTTCAGGACAGATCCTGTCCAAGTTTGCTTGAGAACTGAATTAGACTGGTTTACATACTAGTTTGAGATGCATATTCATGTTTGTCTTCTCTTTATACTCTCTCTAGACAGTTAATCAGCTGGCTCATGCACTTCACATGGACAAAGATTTGAAGGCTGGCTGTCTCGTCCATGTCTTTTGGCCCAAGTCCAAGTGTGCCCTGCTGAGAGATGATTTGGTTTTAGTGGACAGGTATCTTTTCTGTTTTAGTAGGTCTTTTCTTAAGGATATTAGCCATTCTAATGTTTAGAAAAGAGATTGGTTTAGATTCAAAATTACTGAAAGGCTTTTCTGTTTGAAAAGACAGAATTTGTTCTTTAGAATGCTCTGCTTGTCATCACCATCCTGATTCTGCCCTTGTAGCAGTTGGAACAGAGGAGTGTCTTGTGACTGAGCTGAAAAAGGGAGTAGCTTTTGGCTGAGGATACTCCACCTTTGAAACAAACAGTATGGAAGTGTGAATAGGGTTGTTGCAGCAACAACCTTTTGCCCATTTCCTTTCTTGAAACGCTTCAGACTGATCATGTGGAGTGTAAACAATGTGGACTTCATTTTTAAAAGCTTTTGATAAGAGATAAAGAGCCTACCTATCAAAGTAATGGGTGACCTCAAAACGTAGTTGTGACTGTGTCAGCTGTGTGTGCCCAGTGTTGGGCTGGCATTTCCTATGTGTTGTGTGTTTAAAGGATTCTGGAAGTGGTTGCTTTGTCCATGCCAAATGCCCTTACTTCTGGCCACTGCATTACAACCTAGTTATAGCTTTTCAGGCTTTCAGGTGTAAATCAATAAATGCTGCATTTGAGAGTAATTCACACTGTCAGTGAATTTTTAAGTATGATTTTTTCAAGAAAACAACTCTCAGAGTGTATTCTAGTACATTGCAGTAGTTTTTGTTCAGTTTTCTCTTGTACTTTGAAATCACTGTGAGTTTATCATTATTTTCTTGCATGTATGATTTGATCTGCACAGCCTCAGTTGCTAAAGGTAGAGCATAGATTCTGAGAGAGCAGGTACTTGGAAAGAGCAAATAATCCTTTTACCATTAAATTCAGAAAATTTGAACCAGCAATAATTTAGGTGTTGCAGACATGACTTAATGTTCATATTCCATTTCATGGGTTTTTTTAAACTGACACCACTATAGTTTTAAATTCATTTTGGTTTCTTATTAAATCTCTGCACAGCTTGTGTAGCATTTTGCTTTAAACTTGGACTTTATTAATGAAATAAAATTTTATGAGCAACTGTCTTTTCTGATTAAAATTAGAATCTGAGGAGGGGAACCACGTGTGACAGTCTCTGGGTTTCTGATGGACTGCCTGTCACTTCACTTGGCAGTTAATTATAGTGCATGCTTACTGATCAGAAATTGCATTTTGGAATGAGTAGGTGGTGTAATGATCAAGTGATTGATAAATTCTAGATGGTAATTGGCTATTGCCCTGTTTACCTTAAGTTTGAGGTAGGCATCAGCCTCAAGATATAAATCTCTTTAACTTCTTGCAAGACCTTTAGGCATTTCCACTCTATTTTTATCAGTTTATAAAAATCAACTACTTCTTTGCTGTGTAGGTAGGAGTTTGTGTTTTTTGTTCTCAACAGCCCTGGCACAGATGTCACTACAGAACTGGACAGCTGGATTGACAAGTTCTGCTTAGATGCTGATGTGTTTGTCTTGGTTGCCAATTCTGAATCAACTCTCATGAACACGGTATGGTGTGCAATGGTTTTCTGCTACTTCTTCATTTAAATATTCAGCAGTTCCATAACCAGAATAGCTGAGACCTTTACAGAGGGTGAATCACTGCACTTAGATCTTGTGAATAGGATTTGGGGGTGGGAGGCGAGAAGTAATGTACATCCCTCACTAGGAAAAGGAGAAGGAAATTTAAATTTCTTACTGGCTTGGCTTTCTCTGCCTTGAGCGTCAGAATTGTCCTTTCCAGTTCACTGTGTTTTTGATAAACAGATGATGGAGTGCTTGTCTTGCCTTGCAATTTGCTGGTGTTTGTTACCTGAAGACACTTGTGTTGCCAAAGAAATTAGGGAGTATTATCCAGAAATACTACGTAAGTTCAGTAAAATACACAAAATAGGTGAAGGAAGTTGAGTTCTTTCTTGTTCCTCCCTCAGAACAGGGAGAATTCCGTTGACACACGTTGTGTTGAGGATGGGTGCTGCAGGCTCCCCTCAGTGGGATGTTTCTTCTGGTGAAGGTGCTAGCAGTAGTCATTCATGTTGCAGGATTCTATGCAGTGTGGAGAGCTGGAGGCATTTTAGTGTCTTTGTTCTGTAAAGGAGAGGGAAGAGTTCTCTGAGCCTTGCAGTCTAAATATTATAGTACTTGTTAGAGGAGAAAATTTAAGGTGGCCAAAGGAGCTGCTGCTATAATCAAAATACAAGAACAGAAATTTGATGTAATTTTGTAGTGATCTCCAGTTTTGACTAAACTAAGGATTGTGGATGCAGACAATAAAATGTTTCTAAGTTATTGGAAGTGTGACTGCCGGAATGCAGAGTAATTCTACTGAGAAAATTCTTGATGATTTTTATTAAGCCTACTGCAGACAATATGATCTGGTTGACCTGTAAGGTCTGAACTTTCTAAATGTTGAGACAATTTTTAATACAATAAAGAACTGAGTGTGCAAAGACAGTGTTTCCTTGCATACTAGCAAATTATAATAGTTTGGTAGAAGCCTGAGAAGAATGTGAGTTTAAAAACATTGCAGTCCATCTTCTGAGCTGAGTCCACAAAGAGTCAAATACAAGAGATGTGATTTAGGAGAAAAAGAAAATTCTTAAAACATTCCAGGCAAAGAGGATTTAGCACCACTGTGGCCATATCTTCCCTATTATATCACATGAATGACATTTTTTTACTTTTAGTATGGACAAAATCTACAAGATGTTTACATTATATATGTAACACAGTTGTTGGGGTCTTTTAATTAAAGGAAAATGAAAAAAAATTATTTCAGTGAATATCTCATTGCTATGTAGAATAACATAAATTATCCTGCAGTTAAAGCATGTCACAACTATGTTCTCATTGTTTTTGCCCCTTACCATAACAGGTTTGAGGATACTTGGCATTATTCTGCCACATTATCAGAGTATGTTTTTGGGAAAACATGATTCTTCTACTGTTCCCTCATAAATTCTCCTCAGACAAAGTCCTGATTTCTGCAGCAGTGATCTGGTTTGCACATGCTTATTCCCAGCTGCTGGAGAATAATGGATCTCCAGTGCTGTGTCCAGGATATGTCATGGTGTCCTGCTGCAGTCTGGAAAAGTTTATGGCAGCCCAGAGATCTCTTCTGTTTCAGCTTTGCTGAGTGGGGACTCTCTCCATCACGACTCACCCATTATGACTCTGTAAACAGCAATAATGGGTGGTAAGTGCAGGCAAGAGACCTAAATACATTTTAATTTTGTTAAATTAAGACATTCATCAATGACTTTTTTTGCTGTGTCTCAACCATGTGTCCTCCTGCAGGAAGTGTTACTTCTCTGTGGTTCAAGCTGATCTTGCCTAGCTGAAGAATAGTCAGATGATGTTATTTCTGGATATAAAGCCAGGTTTGACAGGGGTACTTCAAATAAGGGAGACTTCAATGTTTTAGTCAGGCATCAGTGTTTTTTGAACTGGTTTTTGAAAGTTTTCTTATTTTGTATTTGTACCAGTTTTTAGAGGAAGTTGCAGTGTCTTTGACTTTTAGCACTGGCATCAGTTGACTTTTGAACTATCATAAGCCTGTTATGTGCTGGATATCTGTGGATTTTAACACCGATGAATTGTTTATAATAAACTTTTAAAAGACTGGATAAATTTCAGATTCTGTTACAGAAGAATACGTGACTCTAGTTTGGATGTCTGGGGAGTTTTCTGTTTGTGCTTTAATTCTTAGGAGAAACATTTTTTTCCATAAAGTGAATGAGCGACTTTCCAAGCCAAACATCTTCATCCTCAATAATAGATGGGATGCCTCTGCATCAGAACCAGAATACATGGAAGATGTGAGTGAATTGATGGCTCTTACATGGGTTGGCAGCTAATTAATACATATTAATATGGAACCACCAGCTTTGTTTTATTAATAAAAGGCTAGGTTACATGGTCAGAGGATGGAAATTACCTATTCCTTGTTCTGATCAAAAAACAACTTGCAATTCAAATGCAGGCAAGTAATAAAATGTGAGACTTGTTTAGAACCTTTTTCCTCTACAGTTAAGCTTGTTTTTTAATCTTATTTGTGTTAGCTTTTATGCAATGATAGTGTAACCTGAAGTCGCAGTTTATACAGTTATATTTGCACAGAGTAACTGATGAAGTGCAGTGTTAGATGGGAACAGTTTGGTTCTTCAGATCTTCCCAACAGCAGCCAGCTTGCAGTGAGAACTATTTGTATATAGGGAATGAAGGGTTTACCCCAGTAACTGGCTGAGATCTCTGACTTACATAAATACAGTTGTAGAAGGAAGTATTGCTGTGTCCAGGTCTGTTTAAAGGACTAAAAGCAGCTGCTCCCTCTGTAGGATTGGCAGGCATCTGCTGTCAGAGGGGTGGTTCAGCATCTGTTTCTGACTCTGATGTTGTGATCTGTTGATGGCTCAGTTTTTGCCTTTTTCTCATGGGCTTTTTACCTTTCCCTTAGGTGCGTAGGCAGCACATGGAGCGCTGCCTGACTTTCCTGGTCGATGAGCTCAAAGTTATTGATCCTGTGGAAGCAAGGAATCGCATCTTCTTTGTTTCAGCAAAAGAAGTTCTGAGTGCCAGGAGACAAAAGGCCCAAGGAATGCCAGAGGGTGGTGTGTAGGAACTCCTGCCTTTCCTCAAATACAGAAAAACACAATAAAACCCCATAAATATATTTAAGATTCAGTCCCTGCTGTGAGGTACTGCTCTGTCACTTACGTTTTGTTGTTTCACAGGTGGAGCACTTGCTGATGGATTTCAAACAAGATTCCAGGAATTTCAGCATTTTGAGCAGATATTTGAGGTATTTATGATGGGCTTTTTAGACTACCTGGTTTTTTTATTGCAAAGATAACTTTTTCTTATGCTTAGCCTAATTTTACTGAGCATTCCCCACATTAACAAGTGGAGGAGTGTGAGGTATTTAAGCCATCTACAGCTTTGCCTTTTCTGTGGGTTCTCTTCATATTGTCTCACCTTGAGTAGCAGGTCCTTGTTGGAAAGGAGTCTTGTGTCAGTGAGGGAAGGGACCAAAACTCTTAGCTCCTGTTTTGAGATCTCAATACCAATGTAGTCTGTATGAGAAGAAATTACGGTCTTGAAATGTGTGTATCACTTATAGCCATAGGCTGGTGAATGTTTGCAGTAAGAAATTCAGCTTCATCAATGTAAATCTAAAAATTTAATTTTTAAAGCCAGAGTTTTGAATATATCACCACTATGTACCTCTTAGCTCTATTACCCTGAGCATTAACACTCTCCTTGCATCCTTTGTGCTGTACAGAATCCACCCTTCACCTCAGTTTAGCCATATTCATAGTTAAGAGTTCACAGTTTCTACAAAAGTAGGACTGGCTAGACAATTGAGTGGTTTCTTGGTGATAGGATCCATTTGACTTGCTAAATTTGATACCTTTAATTAATTAAAGCCATTCTTGGATATCTTAAGGAGGCCTCTTGGGTATCCCTCAATGGTTTTGCGTATGAGTATTTAAAAAAAATCGAACTGCCTCTGAAAAGTATTTGTTCTTGCATTACAGCAAACTCATTTAACCTTAGCAAAACTGAATTACATAATGATGTGAGTATATCGGAAAGGTTTTTAAATAATAACTTGAATTGGTCCTGCATAAGCAAGAAAATGTCAGACTAAATATAATTCTTATCCATTCTGACGAGAGGTGGCTGAAGTGTTGAAATGATGGGTTCAGGGTACTGGCAGGACCTGGCTCCATGACACATGACATTTCTTGTGTCGTTGGCTGTAGTCAAACATGCATGTTTGTTTGTCCTCAGAACCACAGTAGGAAACTTTGAGCCAGCAGGAAAAAAGTGGAAATTGAGCTTTAAATCAGCTATTGTTCTTTATTGTATTTTGTCACCCGCTGTAACCAAAGCTTTTTTGACAAAATCTCTTATAATTATAGTTAAGCACTCAGTGCTTAGAATACTTCAGCATGAAGATGGATTATTAAATAAGACTTATCAAATGATGTGATGCTGTGAGTGCTGAGCACATCTGTAAATCACATGTCACAGACTCAGGCTGGCCACCACAATGAGAAGTATCTGTCACAGGATCACAACCATGACAACTTTCTGTGGCAGAGGCTGGGACAAGGAACAATTTTGTGACAGCATTTCATGGCCTTTAGCCAACCTTTTTACTTCTTTCAGAATGTGATACATTTGCTGCACACCTGACTCCAACATTGGGAGTGGATTCTGTTGTGTTTTTCCCTGCTCAGCTGTGTTTCATCCTAAAATAATTATTAATGGCTTAAAATAGAAATGTGATCCCATCATTTAAAGAGAATGACAACTGTGCTGAATTAAGATTGCTAAAGCAGTTTAAATTTTGAGTGCTTACTGTTGCAGCCTCTTTCACATTCAGTTTTGTGGCAGTTTCCTAAGTTACAGTGGCAGTTTATGTGCTTTTAAAGCAAGGCTGAGACTGAAATGCTCCTCCAGGTCTGAAGTGTTCAGACCTAATACTCAAATTACTGTCATCTGAGCTGATAAAGTAGCTGACATCAGCATACTGTTGTCATCAGTTCTGCTTGCCAGTTCTAGGCTCTGAGGATTAATGAGGAATCTCAGACTGTAGGGAGAACTTTCTTTGTGAAATCCTCACTGATACTGTGCCTTGTGCACTGCCAGACCAAACTCAGATGCTGCACAGCCCTGAGTGCAGGCTAAGCACTTCTGTCTAAAGCACTTTGCATTTTCTGGTTCCTGACAGAGGAGCTGCAAGTCCCAAGACTCTTGGATTACACTCCAGTGTTTGAAAAGGAAGGGATGAGAGCACAGATGCTTCTGTCTGTCCTCATCAAACACTGACTCTTCCCCTGCCTCAGTCTGTCTTGCCTTTAACTCCTTACCCTGTGTAGGTGCCCTCCTCAGACTTCCCAAACCCCTCTCACTTTTTTGTCCAGCTCACGTCTCTCAGTAATCTCTCACCTCACAGACCTGTCCACGTGTGCCTTGTTCCCCCTGGCTATATCTGCTGGGTTTGCTCCTCCTGGATTCTCTCACCCTGCTTTTGTCTTCACTAAAATTGGACAGCTTTTTCCTCTTCTCCATATGGGCTGAGAAGAGGAACTGTTACTTCTCCAGCACTTCCACATTCCTGATTTTGGTATCAGCTCCCTGACAGGAAAACCTGTTCATTCCAGGACTGATATGAGCTCAGTATAGATAGAATCTTAAAAAAAAAAAATCTAGAAACAACCCACCAGTGCTAGTTAGTTGTGATATGAGAAAAATTTGCACTATTTTTCAAAAGTTTGTAGGATTTACGTAGACTTTTGTGTGAGGGCAAAAATCGTTCCAAAACTAGATGAAACATATTTGTCTGCAAAGCACAGGGTGGTTGAAGTTGCTAAAAGAAAAACTGGTGCAGGCATTACTAGAAACACTCATAATCAGTGGGGAAATTCAGATTTAGAGATTCATATAGTAGATTTAAAAGTGATGCTACTATGTATGTCAGCTGTATTGCAGCAAAGGAAAGGAGAAAGGCAGTCTTAAAGCATTGAATTCTTGGATCAGTTCTGAATTTTTATATTGGGCTGTAAATAGTCAGTGTATTTCCTGACATTTTACAGTGGAGTACATAAAATGCCTTGTTAAAATAGCAAAGAAATGCCTGGACCCTGCACTGAGTGCTGTAGTGCCTAGTGGATATCCCACATAAAACCAGCCCCACCATGCCTTAGGTTGGGGTCCTGCTCAAGTTTCCCAAAAATACTGCAGCAGGAGTGGTGTGGGAAGCAGTGGAGGGGGAGGCAGGGTGGAAGAGCACTCCTGGCTGTAGGGAGAGTGAGGGCAGAGCTGGAATGAGGCAGCAGAGCCCTTCCCCAGCACTGCCCAGGGATGGAATAGGAACACACTGGACACTTAACAGCTGTCCTGTGGTACTGGCAGTGGGCTGGAAGGTAACTGGTTTTGGTTAGACTGGTGAAACACACCTTACCTTTGTTTCAGTAAATACAGACTAACAGCAAAACTGCTGCTGTCCCCCTCTTATCTTTCCCTGTCTATAACTAACCTTTGTGTTTTTCCTAGTGCTCTAACTTGGATTTTCTGATTGTGTTGTGAGTGGTTGTCATCCTTTTCTCTACCACATACTAAGGTTGGGAAGACTCTGCTCTGTGCCTGGTCTAGCTCTTACAATGTGCTGATATTTAAGAAACTCTGGCCTTTCATTGCTGATTTCTAGATCTGCTTCGTCGAGGAACAGGGACTTTTTCACTCATTTTGTTTATTTTGTTTTCATCTATTATTTTTAGATAGCTGAAATTTGTATTACAGCATATGCTAAGGTCCTAGGCAAGTCTTCTAAAAGCAATCCAAACCTGTGCTATGAAAGATGTATCCACAGATGGAGAACAATTTAAAAATCCCGTAGATGTGATTTAAGGAAGTCAGCTACTTGCTTTCTTCCCCTCAAAGAAACAAAATCTCTTCAGTCACTGTCCTGTATTTCTGAATTGCTGTTCAATATTGAAAATTGTTTAGAAATTGTATTGTTAGAGCATTTTCTACTTGCTCATTTAACACTTCAGTAATATGCAAAGAAGCTGATATTTTAAGCACTATTTAACTTTTGTTTATTCCGTGAGATTATCCTTGTTTCTTATTCCTAATTGTGTATTTTGTTCCTGGATGGTCAGTATTGACATAAGAATGTCAAATTTTAATGACAGAATTGCCTCTTGAAAGTAAGACTGTGTAGTGCAACAAAGAAAACTCAAGCCAGGCCATATTGCCAGCATTCAAATTTGACATTTATGATTCCAAATAGATGGTTTTGAAAACTTCCCAAAGAGACAGATTAATATTATTTATTCATCTGAGTTTTCTTTTTTCTTTACATTATTCATTTATTTTAAAAGAATGAAAACCTATGCACATTACTGTGAATGGACACGAAGGCAGATTTGCTGCTCAGACTCATTTGATATTTCAGTTTCTGTTGTCTTTTAATTTCTTTATGTTTTCTCCTTTTTACTTCCCACTGGTTTAAGTTCATGGTAAAATTGGCAGCGTGTGCTTTCTGGCAGTGAAATTCCTGATTGTGTTGGCATGGAATTGCAGTAATGTGTTGTGGCTTGGGCCCCTCGCAGGAGTGTATCTCGCAGTCAGCCGTGAAAACCAAGTTTGAACAGCACACTATCAGAGCTAAACAGATAATAGATACTGTGAAAGACATTATGGACTCCATAAACGTGGCAGCAGCAGAGAAAAGGTAGGTGGGTTGGAGGGCTGGTTGCCTTTGGTTTGTCCTGATCATCTGAGGAGCCATTTCCGTGCTGGTAATTTTCTTGGACTGATACAGACTTTAAAATTCACTTTTCTGCTTGGTAAGAAAAAGGCAGTTTTTCTGGTGTATCAATATTTCAGTCTTACCATTGTTCACTTGCCCACTCAGTTGTGTTTTTGGTCCGTGACTTCCGTACAGGGATCTTGGTTTACTTTGTTCTTCTTCATTACTGACTTGCAATCTGTGTGTTTTCAAACCTTTTATTTTTTTCAGAAAAATTTTAAATTTTAAGTTTTTCTAGCAGTAGCCACCATTTCAGAGGCGATGTTTGGGCCTGCTTTGCTTTTGTTAGCAGTAACACTGAAGAAAAAAAAAAATGGGAGGATGTAGATGCTTTAATTTGCAAGTGATTAGAATACTTTAAGGAATGAGATGAGCCCAAGCCAACCGAGGCTTGGCCTCTGGCCCTCTCCAGATTGCATCCTTAAATATCTTTTTTCTGTCTTTGCTCATGTAATCCTTTAGTGCTAATGGTAGCAGCTCATCTGCTGTGTCTGGTAGCTTCATGTATCCTTTGAGGTTTGCATATGTGTGTAGTTTTTCCTCACTTTTGTTGCCACCTCATGTCTCTTGTACACAGTGAACTTGCTGTCACACTTAATCCTTCCCATCCATCTCCTTCCTGCCTCTCAATAATGTGTTGTTGTGTTTCAACAGATTTCACTATCCTGTCAAACACACATTCCCCTGAGTATGTCAGTTTTTACAGATTGCCTGTTTACATACTGAGTTGTCTTCTGTTGTCAGATCCCATGAAAACATGCTGTCAGATGTTTGAAAATAGTCAGACTATTCTACTTCTTTGTGTTAGTTGGCTTAACCAAAACGTCTGTGGTGACCCCTCTTACCCTGTACTGCTATTTGTTGTTTCTGCTGGCCCTTCAAGATGAAATTGCTCTAGGTTTTCAGGAATTTTTGCTTAAATGATAGATCAAAGAATTTTAAAGAGACACATTTGTGACAAGGTTGGTTTCTGCCACGTCCCCTTTGCTTTGCAGGGTCATCAGACCCAGGTCAGTGTTAAGGAGTAGTTGAGTGCTGTTTGTGAGCAGCAGTTTGATCAGATTAACATTTTTTTTTTTAATCAGAGTAGATGAGTTATTAAAGGCCTCCAATTCCCCACACCTTTTTTAGTTGTAATTATGTGACAGTACAGTGATAACAATTCTGACTTGAAATGCTGGTTTTGAGCTGTGTTTGCTCAGCACAACCTCTAAATGCACATGGTGGTGCACATGTGCAGCCCTTCTGCAGCAGTGCCTCTGCTTTGGGCAGCCAGTGTCACTTGGGATTCCCTCTGGCTGCTCAGAAACCATCAGCTGGATGATCTGTGCCTGCTTAAGGGCTTGTTTCTTTCGTGGTGGTGATGGTGATCTCCTCTCTGCTGGGTTAGAGTCCATTCCATGGAGGAACGAGAAGATCAGAAGGACAGGCTGGACTTTGTTCGAAATCAGCTGAACATTTTGACAGAAGACACCAAGGAGAAAATCAAACGAGTTACTGAGGAAGTGGAAAGTAAAGTAAGTAAAGGCAGTGGGAGCAACTTCTGAGGTCCAAGTGTTGCCTCCTCTCTCAGGCAGCTCCTTTTGGAGCCCACCCATCTCAGGAAGTATGTTTGAAATGTCTAGAATGTTCCTTTTTCAATACAAAAAGAAAAAGCTTAAAATGGCAAATTTTCATTAGTGTCAGGTGGTTGAATGATTTCTTGGGGCAGTTAATGCAATAGTCTGTTCTCACTCTGCCTGGAAAAGGTAGCAGAAACAGTTTATGAATTTCCTGTGTTCTTCCAGGTCTCCTCTGCCATGACTGATGAGATTTGCCGGCTTTCAGTTTTAGTTGATGAATTTTATTCTGATTTTCACCCTTCTCCTCAAGTATTGAAGCTCTATAAGACAGTAAGTTCTTTTGAATAGTTTGAAGCCAGGCTCTTTGTCTTTCCCTTAATTTCTACTTCTGTGTTTTCAAAAATTGCATAGATTTGATGTGACTTCATCTGAGTATTGCATGACTTTTGCTTGCTGACATGTGCATCTCTCTACCCAAAACTGAAAAAGGTTGAAAATATATTCTGCTTTGTTTTTGAAAAGAAATTAAATTTTTTTCAACATATTTTTAGTAGAAGAGTGGTTCCTAATTTCAAGTCTTCACTTCCAGTAAGTAAGACTTTGCATAAATAATTTTCAGTACTCCTGAAATCAAATTATCCAAAAATTAAATGAGCTTGCAAATATTCAACACTTTTAATAAAAACTGGTTTGAGTTTTTTTAACTTTTATAAATTCCTGCACAAACTTAGTGCTTTAAATTAAGGCACATATACCTGTGTTTGCCTTTTATGCTCAGACTTTGCTGATGGCTGCCATAGCTCCCACCTGTAGTCGTGGAATGTTCTGAGTTGGTAGGAACCCCCAAGGATCATTGAGTCCAATTCATAAAAATATGGCCCATATGGGGATTAAACCCATAACCTTGGTGTTAACAGCTCCATGCTCCAGCCAGCTCAGCTCATCTCAGGCTGTTCCAGCCTGGCTGATCACCTGGGAGTGCTGCATTTTCAGGACAGTCTGTGCTGTTTCACCTCAACAGAGTATCCTGAGCAGGCCCCCATGAGAGAGCTGGTGAGATGGCTTTGTCCTTGTGCAGAGCAGTGGAATTGGCTCCCATCAAATGACACAGTGAGGGCTTTGCAGGGCAGTAGGTGCTGGTTTGCTTTTCACTGTCACGGCTTATTGAAAGTACAGACTTTTCTATATGGAAATCTTTCCTGTGTCACTTGAGTTATGTTTTTAGTCCTGGTGTGCAGTTGGAAAACATGGCATTTCCATGGGAAATGTAAATAACAGTGCTTAGTGTGTAACATGTTTCTGCTCCATATAGTGTAACTAATTAGCTGAATACAAATTGATGAGCTTGTGTTGTTTACAACACTTCAGGAGCTGAACAAACACATAGAAGACGGTTTGGGGAAGAACCTGGCTGAGCGCTGCTCCAGTGAAGTCAACCAGTCAATGCACCAGTCCCAGCAGGAGATGATTGGTAAGAGGAGGGAGGGGCAGTGTTAACACTTCACATGTAAAGGAAGACAATCTAAGAAAATTCAGTTTTAAAAGAATTTTCCTTCTGATCATGCTTAGCATTGATGTTATAAAGGATAAAGGAAAAGCCATCATAGACCTGGACTGAGTGTTTAGCTCAGTCTCCTGTTTCTGATACTAACCAGTTACAAATTCTGGGGGAGAAGAATAGTGAACCAGGGTAAATATAGCAATCCTTCTCCATTTTAGGGACTTCTGAGCTGATATACTGCATCTAGATTAATGGCTTAAGCAAGTAGTAATGGACCTGTCCTCTGGAAAGTCATCTAATCCTTTTATAAACCCATTTAAAATTTGGCTTCCACAAAAGATACACCAAATACACTGATTATTAGAAAATGTGTCTGCAGTATGGTCCCTCCAGACTCAGAAGGCAAAACAGTTTATTTCACAAAGGATTTGTGCACTCCCCTTTTATTTTTAGTTTATCAGTAGTAACTTCATTGCACATCCATCTCTCTTGGTCTGTTCCTGGTAATGAAAGATTCAGAGCAAGATCAAAAAATTACATGAACCCTTCTGTCCTCTTATGTAATGATGTTGCCTTTTCCATGTGGCACCACAGAACTGATGGATAAATCAATTTTTTTCTTACTCCATCCCTATCTTTTGACCACTGATGGAGGTCTTTCAGTTAATTTCAGTCTTCTTTCCAGCAGTGCTTCCTTGGTGAGTTGATTTTCATGACTGTTTTTTTGTATCAGAGCAATGAATTCCCTTCTCTGTTAGGATCAAACCTGCTGAAATGCCACTGATTTTACAAATAAATAAGCAATGAACGAGTTGGTTTAGACTCTCTAAGTTGACAAAGCTGGTCAGCAGTGCAGGGATGCTGCTTGTAACTATGTTCTTCGAATGTTAACTCATCTTTACTATTTGTTCTTATTTCTAGAAAATCTGAAACCATTGTTGCCTTCTAGTGTTCAGGATCAGCTCCACTTGCTAATTCCATGCAGGAAGTTTGACCTTAGCTATGATCTAAACTGTCACAGCCTGTGTGCAGATTTTCAAGAAGATATCATGTTCCACTTTTCTTTGGGATGGACTTCTCTTGTAAACCGTTTCTTGGGTCCTAAACAAGCTCAGAAAGTTCTCCTGGGATTAGCAGATCCAAACCTACACGTGAGTCCTTCGGAGCTTGCGCTGCATTTGAGTGCCTTGTTTTACCTTGATGAGAATATATTGATTTTTACTCTGTGCCAGTGCTATTTACATGCTTCCTGCTGCCTTCCCCTAGACCCACTGTGTGAAATATTTTTGGTGATGGTTGTTTTTATTGGATTATATTCAGGCTTAGAAAGGAACTAAAAACCTCTCCTAAACTTCTGTGCAGCTGTTACACATACTGGTTTTCTTTTAGATTACCAGAGGAAATCCTCTGAGTAACATTTATTCAATTTGTAACATTTGGATCCTTTGGTCAGAACCATCCCTATTATGCAAACCTTTTATTCTCTGTTGGAGGAGCTGTCAAAGCCTCCACAGCTCCTCAGGAGCCTGGTTCAGATTTCTCTGTTGAAGGGTTTCCTTCAAGTAAATCAAAGCCTGAATATATGAAAATAAAACCCATCTGTGTAGTTCCTAAATGCTTTTGACTCAGGCTGCCCTGTTCCCATCTTCTAGATCCCTCGTCCTTTAGCCAGCACCCCGTCTGCCGCCAGCCTTCCCGGCATCACTCCCGAGGGCGTGCCCCAGGATGAGTTCATGGTTCCTTTGGTGCTGAGTTTAGCCTCGCTGACATCCCGGACCTCCATGAGCATCATTGTTGTTGGCGGAGTGGCAAGTAGCACCAGCAGCATTCCCTGCTGCAGGGGATGGAGAGGCTGAGCTGCTCTGTCCTGCTTGGGGTGTGACACAGAGCGTGCCGTGGGCTGGGCACTGGGCCAGAGCAGCACATGCAGTGCCCTGGACACCCACAGGCAGTTCATAGTGAGAAACCACTCAGCACTCTGAGGATAGCTGGGCTTATCCTCTGTGCATTAAGTCTGGGTTCAGTACACCAATTAAATGGTGACCTGATGGTACCTCCTTCAGTTGGAATTTAGTTGGAGCTTTGCTTCTTCCTTCATGAAAGAGCAGCAAGGCTTCTGTAACCTACACATTCTCTGTGCCATTGGGGACCAGCTCAGGTGAATGTAGCTGTATTGCTCTGCAGTAATATTACGGAAATAATTTCTTAAGTCCAGTGAAAGGGCTCTGGAGACAATTTCTAAAATATGGGTGAAATTAGCTTTATTCTGCAGGGCAGCTTACTTAAGCTAATGAAGATTTTGTTTTTCAGATTTGGAAAACTGTAGGCTGGAAACTGATCTCGCTTTCGCTGAGCATGTACGGGCTGCTGTACCTGTACGAGAGGCTGACCTGGACCACGCGGGCCAAGGAGAGAGCCTTCAAGCAGCAGTTTGTGAACTATGCCACGAGAAGCTGCAGATGATTGTCAGCCTCACCAGTGCCAACTGCAGCCACCAGGTGCAGCAGTAAGTGTCACTGGGACAGGCCATTGTCACTGGCCCTGCTTGATGGCACCTCTGGTGTCCCTTGGCACTTACTGGGAGGGGTGTGAAGAGGGTTTAAAATGCCCACCTGCATCCGTGTGTGGCTGTGAGGTGCTTTGAAGATGTTGATTCTTTGTCCAGCACCTTATAGTAGAGACGTGAGAGATCATTCTAGGGGAGGCTGAGTTGCTCTGCCATTGGAGTCCCTGTGAGGATGAGCAGAGCTTCTGCCCCAGGGCCTGCTATGGGCAAGTTCTGAGCAGCCAATACTGGCTCTTCTGCAGTGCAGGAGATGAATGTGACAGCTTTTCTGAGCTGTCCCTGAGCTGCACAGGAGAGGTGTTCTGCACCCTGGGGGCTAGAGGGCGCATTAGCAGCTCTGATTTTCTGGAATAATTGAATCAACATACATAGTTTCAAAAAGAGGCTAAGGAGGGCAATCAGCTGGACATTACTCTGGACTAGCAGAGACAGGCGGGAAAATGTTTTGGAAAGAGAAAACAGAAAAAATGGAATAATAAAAAGTTCAGCTTCAGTAGAGGAAAGAGATCCATCCCCATGTCCAGCAGCTCTGTGAGGACATGGAAGAGCTGGACTCAGACCAATGCTTCAGTAGAGAGGAGAGGGTGCTTCCTCTCCTGTGTGAGAGCTTGGGTGCTGGCCCAGGCTGATAACTGGGTTTGTTTTTCTGAGTAAGGAGGGGTCTTGGAACAGGTAGGGAGCATGTGGCTAAGGAGGGACAAGGATGGGGTGCCTTAGTGGGCAGGTCTGAGGAATGTGGGGCTGCTCTGACACCTCCCTCCACAGCCAGAGTCCCATCTCAGACTTGGACCTGTTGATGTTCTATGAAAATGGCCAGGCACAATGTTGGCAGAGACTGAGGTGCATTTGTTGTGTTGAGAATTTCTTTTTCTAATTTAAAAAGTACCCAGTTCTCCTGCTTTCTGCTATTCTGGAATCCCATAACAGCTGGAGGCTTTGATTGCTGTGTTCTGCTCACTGCAATGCTATGAGATTTTATTTCTTACTATTTTTTTAGCATAAACTTCTGTAAATCATTATTATAAACTTGTTTTTGCTTTAGGGAAATGGCCACTACCTTTGCTCGGCTCTGTCAGCAGGTGGATATTACTGAGAAGAACCTGGAAAAAGAAATAGCTAGGCTTTCCAAAGAAATAGATCAGCTAGAGAACATACAGAGCAGCTCCAAGCAGCTCAGGTAAGTCTTGCTGTGACTGGCCACAAGCATCTCTTAGCCCTGCTGACTTCAGAGTGATCAGTGCTTACTGTCACTCTGGAGTTGAACTAGGTTAGCTCAGCTGCAAAGATTCCCTGAACAGCTCTGGCTAAGTTAAATAAATGTATGCTGCTGCCTCAGCGAATCAGCTACCCTCCAAAAATGTTATTTCTTAGATCCTCTTTACCATTGGCTCTGTTTAGTGTACAGGACACAGGCCTTTAACAAGAATTTTAGTCCCCTGTTGGTAACTTGAGGGTGGCACCTTCCCCAAACCCCCTCTCCAGAGCAGAGCAGAGCACGTGTGCTGTGTTGAGTCATGCAGTGCAGTACTGGTGGTGCCCGTGGTAGGTGTTTGCAGAGGAGGAACTTCCAGCAGTTGGTGGTGCAGGGACTTGGAAGGAGCCTGGGCTGTAGTTTCCTGTTCTTTCCTGCTCAGAGGCTGCCCTGGCCTTGGGCATCCACCACCACTGCCAGGTGAACATTGCCCCACACACACCCCTTCTACAAACCTGCATTTACGTTTTCTTAGTGCTGGGGGTCTCAGTAGAGAATAGAAATGAAACATTGAGGTTGATCCTGCCTTTGGGATGTTCCAGCACTGAAGTAAATCCCTTGCTTTTGTTTGTTTTACAGAAATAAAGCCATTCACCTTGAGAACGAACTAGATCGCTTCACAAAACATTTTCTTCAAAAGAGTAAATAAAATGTCATTGTGAACCTTCCCAGTGCTCCTTTGTAGGGCAAAGTAGAAATTTTACAGGTGACACTTTTGTTCTATGGGGTCACTTGAAATTATTTATATTTTTAATGTTACCCTGGTGACACTTGTTGTAAAACTTGGACTCTGATGATGAACCAAACTGAAGAGCTGTGGTACTCTTGGAGTGTTATGTTCGTTTTACAGATTTTGGGTTAAAAATTACCTTTAAACACTAAATTTTTTTGGGCACTTGACAATAAAACCCCAAATCCTCACTGGTTTTCATGAGTATGTAGCAGTGGCAATCTCACTTCCTGGCATCCAGGACCTTAGACAAGGAGAGAGCTTAGCCCAGTCTCCTGCTTTCAGCTGCTTAGGAATTGTCCAGGGATGGAGGGTGCTGGTTTTTCCATGGGATGTGATTTTGTTCAGTGAAGGGAAGTGCAAACTGTGGCTTGGGAAAGGACTCCTGACACGTTTGGAAAGCAGGTGCCAGCGTTGGGCAGCAGTTCCTCTTAAAAGGGCAGTGAAAGATGAGGGTGAACTACACTAAGGAAATGCAGTGGGCTTGAGGCTCCTCTGGCCACTCCTTGATCCCAGAGGGCACTGGTTAAGGGAAAGTGAAGGCGTTTCTTGCAGTTGGTGGAGCAGTGAATTGCTCCTTTGCCTGTGAGCACAGGGCTGGAGTGAGTCAGGTGAGCTCAGGTGTCACCAGGCCCACAGCCAGGGTTTGCTGAGATGCTCTGGGCGATTGGTGCACATTGGGTGGGGAAGCTCAGGGTGTCAGGAGGGACCTGCAGCTCCTGCTGCTGGATTCAGGGAGCAGGACCTGGGGAAACCCCATCTCTCCCTGGCCAGTCCCTCTCCAGGGGGTTCTGCTGTGGGTCTCCTCTAGGTCAGACTCCAGGCAGCTCTGCTGGAGTCCTTTACCTTTGCTCACCTCCAGCAAAGTCCCTTTAAAAGCTTCTGCTGTTGCTATCTGCAGTCATTCAACATCTACTTTTTTCTAACTAGACTTTTAAAAATTATTTTAAAAGAAAAGGCTTTTCAAAGTATTTATATATTTTTATGGCAATGTTAACATTGACTAAATTAAAGATTCAGCTCTAAGGTGTAGGAACTTGCTATTTTCTGGTAACTAAAGGGTGTCTCATCCGGAAAGAGATGTAAGATATAATGCTAGAGGTGTTAAAATGAAGACAACAGTTCACCACTGTGTTCAGGTATTTGTTCTGACTGTGCTTTGGGAGTCCTGGGGGTTTGAGGGAAACTGTTGCATCCACCCGTGAGTGACAGCCCAGCCTTGGTGTGGGTGAGGGCACAGCTGTGTATCAATGCTCTGTTGGTGGAGCATTTGTATTGACATTGTATCAAGAGAAAACTTCCAATGCATGTGTTCTGCAGTTATTTATTAAAAAAAGTCCTACCCCTGTGCTCTGTAAGTTCTTTGGCAGCTCTGTCCCAGGTGGAGACCTGCACATCACTCCCACAGGGAAAGCAGATCCAGGCCAGGTCCCAGCTGCTCCATCCCCATCCCAGGGCCACTTTCAGGCCAGGGGCTGCTCTAACACAACACTGACAGCTCAGCCAGGCTGGTTAAAAGCACTTGTTTATTGGTTACAATATCAACTCATGGCAACATCTTTCACTGAGCCACTGTACAAATACAAAGAAAAAGATCCATCGTGGAAAAAAAAAAAAGCTATAAACAAAGTTCATAGCAAGTGATTTTTTGTCACAGGGAAGTCTTTTTACAACAGCACTGTTAAAGAACAAATGGCACAAGTCCCTGGTTTTTTAATAGCTTAAATAAAAGCTTTAAGACTGTTTCTGAATACATACACAATCCAAAGGCAGTGCAGAATCACTTCATAATTGGTAACATTACCAAAGTTTTCCAAAGTAGTCAGCAACAAGTAAAAACAAAACAAAACAAGCTGATGAGAGATGCTGGGAACTAAGGGCAAAGTAAAATTAAGCCATGTTTAGAAGCACTTTGCTTTGGACTCCTTTGGATGTAATATGTACTACAAGTGTTCAGATGCTTTTATTTAAAAAAAAAAAAAAAAGGAAAAACACAAAGAGAGCACCATTGTGTAAGTAAAACAAAGGCTTGAAATACCTAAGACTATTCCACCGAAGTCCATATTAGTTAAAACCTAAACATACTGTGTGGTATAAGAATGTCAGGCACATGTAATCTGTTATCAGTTATATCAATTAGTAACACTGTTCACACATTTACCATAACAACACTGCATTAACATTCTGCATGTATTTTACATAACCAGCAATTGGATAAAAGGCTCTGGTGCCTCTGAAGTGTAGGAGGAGTGTGACCAGCATGCATGCCAGAGTACTGGATACACAGTGCACCATCAACCCATGCTAAGTACTTGTACAGGAAATGCTATCTCAAAACCAGCCATTCTGCTACACAACCATTGATACCAACTAGTCCAATTAGCCAAAACTCTCACCAACATCTTAAAGCACAGCACTAAACCTAGTGGAGGTGACGGTGTCCCCAGAGAGGACAGACTACAACTCTTGGAATGTTTTCACAATGTTTTCATTCCACCTTAAAGTAATTAATGTGAACTTCATCGTGGGACGAGCGGTTACACAACTGAAGGAAGGAGTCAGCTACTTGCAGCCCATGCAGAACAGCAAGGTCACTCTGGGACCTGCTGCTGCTCCAGCTCAGCTCTGCCAAAGGCGAGGTCAGGCCCTGTCCTGCAGCAGGAGAAGCCTCTTTAATCCACATTCCCTTTGGAATGGCACAGATCCTGTCAATACACAGAGCTGTTGGCTCTGCCAGCACTGCCATGGATGTGCAGTTCAGCACAGCAGAGGACAGCAGTGTTTGGAAGGAAAAGGGCTGGAGACAGATGGAGCCAGGCCCTGTTACTGAAGTACACGAGCCAACACCAGCACAAAGCCACAGCAGCTTTCTGTGGTTTCCAGAATCTCAAACCACTGTCTCCACCAATGAACAGCCATCCAAGACTACATGGGAACAGCCCAGGCTGGGCACTTGCCTGAAGGGAGAACTCTCTATTGCAAAGTTAAATCACATTAGAAAATGCTGACAAACTCAACCAGAATAAAATAAATCTTGTTACTCCAAGCACATGGTTCTGCTTCCCAACCCATAACTGATTGCCTTTAGAGAGGCTGGGCAAGAGTTACTCTGCCACTGTTTGGCACAATGCTCTTGGTTACTCCAGTTCTGTAATGACACAACTTACTTGAAATTCAGCTAAGGGTGTAGTCTGGCTACAAAGCTTTAAAGCCAGTGAAGATGTGCCCACTGGTGCTGCAAGACCTGCTGTGAGTCTGCTGTCAGGTGCAGAGTCAGAAGTCACACAAGCTGCACACCTGGGCCCAGGTCAACTGCAGTTGACACACCAGTTTATCTGAAATTCAAAGCTGGGGTAAAACCTTTCAGGTAAAACCTTTCAAGTAAAACCTATCAAGGTTCATTTTATTACCTTCCTTCTTTTAGGAGGAGTTTGAGCTTTTACCATAAAAGCCACCTCCACTTTAGCTGGGGCATCAACCTCCAGAGGTCCCTGCCAGCCGTTTGAAGAAGGGAGTGCCACAGCTTGAGTCATTTTGGGGCATCACACAGTACCTGTGGTACTGGAATCTGCAGGCTTGAGAAACAGCCCACAGCAGGGCAGCAATGGAACAGCAAACATCACCTGGGCAGGATCTGGCACAGGCTTCCTGCAGGCTCCAAAGACGCCGCAGCCGCCGATTCCCCGCTGAGCTCAGGCTTCTCCGAGGTCTCTGTGCTGACATTGGCCCTCAGACCTGGGGCACCGAGGAGCAGAGGCAGCAGAGCTCTGTGACACCTCAGCAAGGAGCTGGCATTCCTTAGTATTTATTTTAAAAGCAGCTGAATCCAAGAGGCAACAGCCATCCAACAATGACAGTGAAGTTATTTGCAG
The DNA here is from genome assembly GCA_025920805.1 of Petroica traversi. Classification (NCBI taxonomy): domain Eukaryota; kingdom Metazoa; phylum Chordata; class Aves; order Passeriformes; family Petroicidae; genus Petroica; species Petroica traversi. The sequence goes on from JAHLSL010000060.1 coordinate 6,537,514, forward strand.
TAATACCTGTACAAGAGCCATTACCACTGTCACAGGCTACCTGAACTGGTAAGAAAAGTTATATACAGCTGTAAAATTGGTTTTGGAGTCTCACAAGTAGAAACCAGTTTTAATACCAGAATGTAAAAATGGCACCTGTCTTGGCAAAGGTGTTGACTAGGAAATTGGTTCAAAACACACTTCTATGGAAAAGAATTTTTTTAGAAAAAGAATATTTTCTTAAAATTCCTTAGTAACAAATTTCCAGAATGATTCACTCAAGGCAGCTGTGAGTTAAAAAAAAATAATCAAGTGCACCACTAAAAAATAAACTGAGTCTGCAAGATCCCAAAGAGCTGCTCACTTAAGAGAGTTACAAGAATTCCATAATAGTTCTGTTAATGCAGACAGATCACAAAGCAAAACGCTGAGGAATTCCTGTGAGACACAATACAGTGGGATTTTGGTCCTACACCACAGGCTGCTGTTAGGAAATGTTCCTTCTCCAGTATAAGAAGTGCCTCTTTCTTATTTTAAAAGTGAATTTACCGTGATTGACTGGTACATTTATTGGCACCTTCACCATTATAGACATGGCAAGTTTACAGGCACAGTCTGGAAGTACTGAAATTTAGGATTAAAAAGTGTCAGAAACTTGACAAAAGTAATCTCAACCAGAAATCCATTTGGATATAGTACAGGATTCCAGGCCCTTCTCTTTACTACCTGACCCAGAGACACCCAGACTCCCCATCAGTTCCAATGAATGATGATTAACATCATCTTCCAACCTGGTGATTTAAAATTCACGTTATCTTTAAAGTAAGTCACTTAAGAGAAGCCAATAGACTTAATCCCCCATTCCAAAACAGCCAGAGATGTTCAGATTCCCAAGGGAACATCCACTGTGAGTGCAGACATGCTGCCAGGCACCAAAATGTTAAGCAACCTCCCTGGGCAGTTTCAAATGGGCATCAGTCACGTGATTTTCCTGCCTCTGCACTCAACTGTACTTGGTGAGATTTCTAAGCAACTCACAACAAAATCAGAATCAAATCAGGAAAGGACAGAAATGCCATTTACAGTGTTGGAGCTGCAGAACAGCTGGCACAGCCCTCAGTGACCACACAGAACAAGCACATCCTTTGGGTGATCCTGGGAAGTTCTCAGGGGATCACCCAGGTGCAGTTAAGTTACACAATTCCTTTGGTAATTCACACTGCACAGAACTGACAACAGCACTTTTGGCTGTGGTGTGCTTTGGCAACTCCTGAATTCGGAGGCGAATTACAAGCAATTAACTGCACAGTTAAGTCCTCTCTAGGAATTTAAGCAAAGTCCTCCTGAATGTCTCAGCTGGTGTGGAAGGAGCAAGCAGAGACACTGCTCCGGGCCCCCAGCAGCAGCCAAGTCCCTTGAGTGCAGATCAGCTGGAGCTTGGGAGGGGCCAAAGCGAAAGCACTCAGCCACTTCCTGTACCCACAGACTGCCCGGAACAACTGATGCAAAAACCTGCAGGGAGGAAGCTAAAACATCTGGAACTGCATTTCTTTTATTATCCAATTATTTCTGCTGTTGGTGCAAGTCTACCTGGCGTTACTCCTTGGTGTTTGGAGGTCATGACTGCCAGTGGATGAACCAGGAACCACTGGCTTGAAGGAAGAACCCCCTGATCAAAAACAGCCAAGCAGGTCAAGAAGGGAGTGAATAAGGCGGTAGGTATTAACTGGGAATCTCCAGGGCCTTTAAAAAAAATTCAAATGCCTTCCATTATAAAAAACACATACATACCATTGGCTTCACTTTATCTACAGTAAATTCACAAAAACATTTAAAACAGCAATCTAGTTCACCCACTACAAAACTCAGAAGTGACATCTCGGGTTAAAAGCAAAGCTATAAATGTAGTTCCTTAAAAAACGCAAATGTATCTCTTTACATACAGACAAATGTTACATGATTGGCTGCTATAATGTGTATATTCTGTTATGTACAAAAAAAAGTACAGGATTAGCAGACTGAGCACAAGCAAAAACCCTTCAAGGACAATCTAACCAAACCACCAAAAACAAAAAGACTGGCTCTTAGTTTGTCGGTCACCATGATTATGTGTGCTGGCCCCTTTTAAAAAGTCAGTGATTTCTTCCCCCCTCCCCTATTTCTTCACTTGATTTTTTTTCTAGTTTACAGAAAGCCTTTTTGTGTAATAATCAGTGAATAGAAAAACTTCACCTGCAAATACAAGGTAGAAATGTTATTTCACAGCTATAGGCTGCAGCATTGATCTCTCCAGATCTCAAATGGAGAATGTACATGTTTTGCTCCCAGTTAATTCCAGATTCTGAGAAAACTGTCCCAAGACCCTGTAGCTACAGCCATGCCGTCATCAGTGACACCTAAACAGCTGACACGGTTGTCATGGCCAGCCAGGACACCTGGAAAAGAAGAAGCAATAGAAATTTAGTGTCTGCAGGATGTCAAGGACTTCAGCTGTTCCTCTGCTCTCCCAGGTAAGTCTTACATTTACTAAAAAAGATGCAATGAATGATCTTAATTTTCCATTTTGTCTTTCCCCACATAGACACATAGACCAAGAAGAACCACATAGACCATAACAGCCTTATCAAGAAACCCATCAATAAGGTACATAAAAATATGTACACACAATATTGCCTCCATTTTTCTCTCTGCCCTTATGACTTCTTCCTGTCCCAAAGATGTTCTCATCCCTAATCAGGCTCTCTGCTGGTTTTCCCCGTTTTCTGCTGTGCTGTCCACAATTTCAGCCATCAAGCACTTCCAAAATCCAATGTGATTTCTCCTGACAAAGTTCTGGATACATTAACTACTTTGAGTTTCCCAAGTTCTACAAACCCTGGAGATTACAAATCCCCCATATATAATGTCAAACAGAAGAGCAGCACTATCCTGCCTCTTTCCTGCTTTGGTTCTGCTTCTTGCCCTCGTCTACTCTCCCAAGGTTCCCCATCCAGTTCCAGTAAAACTAAGGAAAAGGATCTGGTTTTAGTCTGAACAGCAGAACTGATATTCAGAACTGAACCAGGCCCCAGCATTTAAGTTATTCTAAGAAGTGAGAAAGAAATAGCTGTGCTATAAAAATGCTGTGTCCTGACAAATGTGACTGATTCAAGGACCAGAAGTTTCCACTTTTCCTCTCTCCAAACAGCAGGGAATGCAAAGCATAAAGACACCTGTAGCTACATCTGAATTACTGCTGCTCATGGGTACAGAAGTCAATGCAAAGGTGTAATTTTGCATTACTTCATTCCATACACTTCGGTGAAATACATTTTGGAGGGCATCCCTCAGCCTCAAGAGCTGGGATCTCCCAGCAAACAGATCTGTAAAGCCCAAAACAGGCCTGGTCCCCTGACCCATTTACTGCTCACACCATAAGAGCTGGAACTGAAATGCAGTGTAGCTTCTGGAGGACACAACCAAAAGCAGGACAAGGATGCCATTCCAAGAGAAAACAGCGTTAAAAGGAATCGAGCTGATTCCCCACCACCAGCAGCAGCCCCTGCAGAGCTTGGCTGTGCAGGGCTGTGGGCTCGGGAGAGCTGCCTGCAGCGTGGCCTCACCTGCCCTCTCCCCTTTGAGGGTGTCCCACACGTTGCAGTTGAAGTCGTCGTAGCCGGCGAGCAGGAGGCGGCCGCTCTTGGAGAAGGCGACGGAGGTGATGCCGCAGATGATGTTGTCGTGCGAGTACATCATCAGCTCCTGGTCCGCGCGCAGGTCGAACAGCCGGCACGTGGCGTCGTCTGAGCCCGTGGCGAACGCGTGCCCGTTGGGGAAGAACTGCAAGGGTTCATTGGGACACCAGTGTCACACCCCTGTGACACTTGAACAGCGTCACAGGATTATCTGAGCAGGGTCACCGGGTAAAGGCTCAATTTTAAGTTTAGTTTTACAGAAATATCTGCGGGTTAGAAAATGCACACATGCAAAGGAACAGCACTGGGGACACCTGAGGGACTGGAATGTACCCAGGCAGTTCCTGTGTGTGCTGTAACAGCAGCCACAGGGGATGCCACTGACTCCTACAAAATGAAGCAAACCCTGGTTCTGCACATCCTGGCTGGAGTGGAACACAACGTTCCATCCTGAGCTGGTCAGCCAGGTTGGCTCAGCCAAAACAGAAGACAGCAAACGAGCAACTCAATTTCCTAAAACAATCCACTCCAAATCCGAGCTATTCTCTCAACAGCAATATTGATTGAAAGGGGAATGCAGAGAGCCCAGCACATCTTGGGGTCCAGGTCTAAGTATAGGAACTGCATTTTTGTACTGGTCATATGTTTGGTATTTTCTCAGCCTTAACAATTTTTCGTGTTTATCAAAAACAGATGCAGTTTCGACTTAGATTTCTTTCCCTATTTACCAGAGCTTGGATCTTGTAGATCAGAACATAGTGTTACTATGACAGAGAGGAAATATAATCCAGTTTCTAAATATTACCAAATTCTTCCAGGGAATATTCAACATCAATACTGATTTTAACTGTCTGCCAGAACATTTCCCTGAAAGCTCTTTTTGTTCAACAAAAAAACTTTAAGATGAGAATGCCTGGCTGTGTTGCACCCTCTCAGTATATTGGATTTGTCTACGATTTTCAGTTTTTAACATATCGCCACGTTTCAAAAAGTTTCCCTAGTCCATTCTTTACTACTTAAAAAAAGTGATGTCTCAGTTACTGAATAAAAGCACAGTGAAACTATTCCGGGAACAGTGCAGTGCATCACAGATAATGGCAATAATAATTCAGTTACAAAGCAGATTGTAAGTTATTACACAACCTTCCCCATTACATACAATTTAACATTCTCTACCCTAACTAATTGATTTTAAATCTCTGTAGCTCAGTAGACTCGAAGCTGAATGCATGCAAATGTAGCCTTTATCCTCCCCCTCTGTTCCCACGTGGAAACAGAAGGCTCACTTACACAAACTGCATTGATGTCTGACACGTGCCCTGTGAAGGACTGCCTGCACATTCCATCCCGGATATCCCAGAGCTTGGAGGAGGCGTCGCAGGCACCCGACACAAAAGTCCTCATGTCTGGGCTCAGAGAGAGGCTCATCACATCTCCAGTGTGCCCAGTGAACGTGGTGGTCTGCTGGCCAGTTTCAATATCCCACAAAGCACTGCACAGAAAGTTTACACAATGTCTGTCATTATTTCAGAGTTGAAGTTTTAAAGACAAATTACGGCACTGGAGAGAAAAAAACTAAAGAAAGAGGGGTTGGGGGAAGGCCAACAGAGCTCGAAAACTCACCAAGTGGTGTCTCCTGAGCTAGTGACAATTTGGTTGTCATCTAGGAAGCGACAACAGGACAAGTATCCTAAAAACAAAACAGCTGCGTAAGGTTTTGACCCAGGAGAAATGAGTGAAGGTTAAAATGCAAGGACGGCATCCAGGTTCTCCCCAGAAGCAGCACAAGCAGGGCCCAGCTGGAGCAGTGACCCAGCAGGTGAGGCACAGCTGACCTGTGTGGCCCGGCAGCTCCCGGCTCACGCGCACGTTGCCCTCCCTGGTTTTCAGGTTGTAGATGGAGCAGATGTTGTCCAGGCCCCCGCAGGCCACGTAGTTGCCAGAGGGAGCGTAGGCACAGGTCATCACCCAGGAGGACCTCAGGGGGATGGCGTGCATCTGCAGGGACACAGCTCAGCGTGAGGGGCAGAGCACACAGGCACAGGGACCCCCAGGGCCAGGGTTTGGGTTAAAACTCGTCACATCCAACTCCTGGCACTTTACACACCCACACCTCCCGGGGTGACAGAGCCCAGCAGTATCTGCAGGGCAGATTTACACATCTTCAGTACTCTATTGCACAGCACAGCTATAGTAAACTCAAACATCTACATCATTTATCTATCCCAGTTGATTTCTCTGTCCTACTTTTTTATATCTTTAAACGATCAATTGTAAGGATGGTTGTCCCCATGAAGGCTGGACAGTTTACAGCAGCCCAGCTCCACTCCACACTACCTAAGCTTTGCCCTAACAGCTGTTTTTCTTTCTTCTCCTTTCTCTGCCCTCCAACCCAAAGCACTCCTGTAAATGTTGAGATTGTGTATTTCTACAATTCAAAACCAAATCTGTTTCAGAAGCACAGGCTGAGAGCTACAGCTACTGCACCAGCAAAGCAAGGATGAAAATCTTACATATTGTTATGTAATTAACTATAGCTTCAGAGATGCCCTACAGAACATCAACAAGAACAACATAGTGCTCACCTGGCCATGAAAGGAACAAAAAAAGATTATTTCTGAGTAAGGAAGGGGGGGGTTTTGATTTTTTTCACTTGCTACCATGATAAAAAACAGACACAAGCTCACTCAAACACACAACTTAAACATGAATTATCTATAAGGATTATAAATAATTACCTTATTTGTTGTATAACTATCCCAAATAATTAATTTTCCATCTTGAGAAGCACTGACTAGTAGCCTAAAGATGAACACAAAATAAAATATGTTAATATAAAACAAACAAAAAAACCTCAAAATCGACATACATCATGCATGATTATAAAGTGATTTGGAAGTTTCATCATTTCTTTACTACCCTCCGCTTTTTCATTTTTATTGCAGAGGTGCATTTGTTGGAAAAATTCTGCAAAGACACAGATCTCCATATTACCTGACTAAGGAATCACACAGGGACTCATGATTAAAAATGAAACAAACAACTTGCTGAACTCTCTCCACAACTGCTTTCATTTTTCATATAACAACACACTTATACATAAGCAAAATAAGAAATTTAGGCAAAAATAATCTTGAGAACAGATTCTAGATAAATTCCTCTCTGGAGAACACAATACAGAGCAGACCACGAGGCAGTGTTTACACTTCACCATCAGCTGCTTTAAAGGCAGCAAAATAAAACTATTTCCCACTATGTACAAAAGAATCTTTTTTCCAACAAAATAAAATTTGTCCATGAAGTTTTTAAATCCCTACAATAGAAGTTACATGTTTATTCAGCATCTTGGAAACTACAATATGCAACATTCCAAAAAATATGCCTGATCACGTACTCTGTCTTGCTTCAACAACGCAAAAATTTAAGTTAAAATTGAAAGCAGGAGAAGGCAAAATATCTACAGCAGGAACAAGCAAAGCATCTCTTCTCTCACCCCCCAGCAGTGCTGTCTGTGACCCCATGAGCTCCCAGGCCCTGCCACCAAACTGGGGGTGCCAATGTGATCCCTGTACACACCTGGAGTCAGATCCCCAGTGCATGGCATAGATTTTGGCTAAGTGACCTCTGAGCGTGCGCCGGGTCCGCATTTGGATTCGACCCACGGAGTCCAGACTTGTTGTGATCTAAAAATAAACAAAACAAACCCCTGAGATACTGGGAACTATTTTTAATGTACAAGATAACAAAAATACATTTGAACTTTGATAGAATATTATCTATCTTGGCACACAACAAAACCATAAAAAATAGGATACTGGTGTACACCCAGCAACACTGACACAAACAGATTTTACAGAAGACAGACATAACACACTTCACAATGGCTACAAGGGGACTTCAGGAAGCTTTCTTAAAATACTACTACCTTATACTAAGGCTATTTCATATTATAAAATCTGAAAGCTTTCAATTTAAACCAATGAAAGAAAATGCTTCAGTGTTTACTGCACTGTTACTTTTTAAAGCATGGCAGAACTTTACATGTAAAGTAATCCTGTTTCCAAAAAACTGCTAAAAATGTTTATTTAAGTATTTCTAAATATATTTAACATAATAAACATATTCTACTTAAAAGGTAAACTAGCAGCAGGATCCACTAAGATGGTGGGGGGGTTTTGACTGGTTGGGTTTTTTTCTATTTTGTTTATTTGGGTTTTTTTTGCTGAGGCTTTGTTTAATTTTAAATAACTGTATAAATACACTGTACATTTCCAAAGGCTTCTTTTGCTTTATTCTTTCAGTTACTGAACAGGAACATGCTACAGTCACAAACAGATTTTTTAATTTTTTTTATATCTCAAGTAACAGCCCACACAAAGAACAGGAACATACCTGAGCAAGAGTTGTGTCACTACAGGCTTTCCTGGCATCCTGAAACAAAAGAATGGAACAAGCTGAATTACAAAGGTAACACTGAGCATCAACTGAGAGGGTCTAAAGAAAAAGTAACTCTTGAGCTAAATTTCAACACACTCAAAGCCACACACCACCACCAACTGACATCCAATATTCCTTCTGTCACCCTAATGTGTTTTATTGCTCAAGGAATCTAAAAAGCAATGGCACACAACGAGGGGTAGTGGAGGAAGAGGGACTTAAGAAGGGCCATGCCCCAGCAGCCTTTGAATCTCCCTTTCTACAGACTATGGGATTCAAAGGCATTTGGAGCCATCCTGAAGTCCCAGTGCCTACCCTTTTCCCTGTACTCCTTCCCTGGGGTGGATGTGCTTGCTCAGGGTGTGCTGAGCACAAGGGAAGAACTGATCCACCTGGAAAAGCAACCACATATTACACAGGATTAGCAAGCTCTGTGCCACACGAGGCTGTGCACAAATTAACCCCCTTGCTGGTTGGGAGAGGCAGGGTGAAAACCAACAGGCAGGATCCAGGGAGCAGGACAGACAGCAGGGTTACCAAAGCTTAGTGATGATGTACTTGATACAAACTGAAGGGAGAAAATGGCCCAGTAACACCCTCACCCACTTCATGGAATGGGTGGTGCTCAGATCTCCACAGACACTCCATGGTTTTTCCTTATCTCAGACTCTATGGCACAAGACTTGTTTCCTGCATATGATTCAACCTGACCTAGAAAACAGACTTGACTTTTATTTGCATAATTCAGAGTCCCAGACTGAACTTCTGACACAGGTGAGCTCCACTGAGCCTCACCTGCAACACTCATTGTGTAAGACCTGGTTTTACAGAGCTGTGACTGCACCACTCTCCTGCAGTTCAGCGCAAGAACAGGCACATGGCCAGCACCTCCTTCTGACAAAATGGTTTAAACTGCTTTAAAATTAGACAGGAGCTGTACAGCACAAGCTGAAGTTAAAACTATCAACATCCATATTGAAGAAGAAGCCACAGAATCCTCTCAACTCCTGGCAATTTCTTCAACTTGTGCAACCACTGAAGCAGCCTCCCAAAAACGATGGTGCCTCTTAGGCAGCACTTGGTGTGTCCCTCCAGAGCTCAGCCTGTGCAGGAATGGCAAAGTCCCCTCTGAGAGCAGGAACAGAAACATTTACTTGCACATTTTGGAGCTGCCTCAACACGTTCAGCCTGGGATCTTCAATTTTTTTTCAAGCTCTTGCTTGAGAGTTACTTGACATTGCAACTTTAACATTTCTTAAGTGCGTGTTTATTTTGACCACCCTTTATAGCTCTCCTCCCAAAAAAGCAAGCCTGAGAGTGGATTAAGTCATCTCAACTTATTTTTATAATGTCTGAACTGTAGAAATATTTATAAAATGTTGACGTCTGGAATCAGGAGGGGTTTAAAATACCAGAGCAGCAAATCCCTTAGCACTCAGGACTTATTTCATCCACAGGAAGAAACACACTGGATTTTAAACAACTACTTGTTTGATTGTTCTGAAATACTTGAAAATGTTCAACATGAAATTAATTCTAAATGCAGTCTGAATGAAACAAAGCATTTTTCCTCTTTAAGAGTGAGCTATTAGCAACACCTATATTTGAGGCTGTCTAATACTTGCCATACAATTGGCAAAACTGCAGGGAAAGGAGAGTTTAAACAGGCTATTTTAATTCTTACATTGAAACTGTATTTCTGCATTTATATCATCATAACAGAATCATTATAACAAAACATAAAAAACCTCCTCTGAGTAATTGCAGATTTTTCTCAGTTCAAGCAGTAGTCAATACAAAGTTTGTGAGAAAAATCTAACTGCTTGATCAATGTGCAGCCCCTACACTTTCCCAGCACACACTTCAGATTGCAGTTATTTTCCCAAACTACAAGCATTTTTTGAAAATATATTGTGTTATTTGTCCAAAACGTCTGGTTCGAATGACACCGTGCCAAGTAAGCAACATTTCTAAACATCATTATCCTCAATTTCAGTTCTCACAGTCACAAATCACATGGGAACTTCATTATAGACAGAACTAGGAATTAACTTTAACCATCAAGTCATCTGACAGAGATCTGACAATTCATTGTCCAGTGTTCCAACTTCCTTCACTAAAAATTCCTGCAGTCTTAGGCTGTTCATTGTTTGTGCACAGAGCAGAGCTCCAGCTGCAAGGGAGACACAGGTACCCACATCACCTAGATACTGCAAAAATTCAATTAGAAGTCATGAAACACTTCTAAAATATTGCAGACTGAAGTCCATTGGGGAATCAATAGCTCTGCATTGCAGTTTTTATACCTTAGGACGTTGCTTGGAACAATCTTATCTGGACCTCACTTCTGGACACAGAGCTGATTTTTTGTGATTATATTGTTAGAGGAAATATCAGACAAAACCCAAGAGTTATCAACAACTAAGACAGCAAAATGCTAGCCACACATAAAACACCAAATGCTGTTAGTGACCTCATCTCTTTTTAGGAGTGCATCAAAAATAATTCCTGAAAATTACCAGCCCAGGAGATAATCTCAACACATAAAACCCCCTGTTTTTTCAGGTCCTGTATCTACCCTCTTACCTATCCCAAACAAAAACTCTGTGATGCTTTAATAAGCAAGATAAGTAGTAATCTCTACAAATATGAAATTGAATTTTATGGTCAGCAAGTTTCATGGACATCAAGTCACCAGGATTAATTGCCTATTAATCTGAAGTTAGAATTAAGCACAAGGCATCCACACCTGCACTCAGAGGCCAAGAGGCAATCACCAATTGCCACTGCATAGGCAAGGGACTCCAAAGGCAATATAACCATGGTTACTCAGCTACATCTGATAGATCTAGTTACAAGTTTGGGTGGTGGAGTAACAAAGGAAATGTTAACTCAACCTCAAGCCACAAAATGGAGTCAGTATCAAAGAGCCAATCAGATTTTTACGCTCCAAAATTTAAAAAAGAAGCGAACATTCCTGCAGCACAGTCCAAGCCCTCTAACTTGCCTGGTAGCTCTTTCTACCCATATTTTTGCATGAAACCAGACCCACTGATTACCAAGATTGGATAGAGACTTAACTGGCTCCCCTCAACAAAACAATGATGAAGCCTTTACACAGCATGCAGAGAAGAACTGAAAAATTATGTACCCCTTTTAGCAGTACAATTCTGTAATAAAGCTTACACTGGATTAAAAAAGGAAGCATTTTAAGCTAAAAATGATTTGGTGAGAGCAGGTGGAAGGGGCACCCAAGTGCCCAGCAGTGACTGATGCCCACCTTGTGTTTCCCTGCATGAGAACAGGACACAGAGCCCTCCCTGGATGGCACTGAATGAGCAGCATTTGCCCCCAGAACTTGAAGTGTGTTCAGCACAGGGCTGGCACCACCCAGCAGCCTCACACCTCACAGGAGAGCCACAGAACAACTGCTACCAGCAGATGCCACACTAAAAAAAGCCTCTGTGCATGCAACATATTCCAAGAAATCTGTACTCTTCTGATAGGAATGTTTGTAAATAAGGCATTCCCATAAAAATCAGATTTATGAATGCTTCATGCTTTGAAAATTTCGATGAAAAATAAACAGACTTTGAAGATCCTTAATATACTTTACTGAAAACTGCATCACTGAAATACAAAGGCATGTTGCAAAAGATTCCTGGAAAACTGACTTTGGGCATGACAGCTCATACTTGGTTTATCTTCACTGAGTAAATACAACAAAAAAAATAGCCTGTATGGGGGCATCAGCATTTGATAAAAATAAACTCAACAGGAAGCCAAGAAACAGTGCTTGTAGAAATTACATCCACCCTGGAAGGCTCTCTCACACTTCCTGCTTTGACCCCAGGCTTCTCAGGGGTCACTTTTAGCCCAGGACCAAGCTTTTCTAAGACCTTAAACCCAACTTGTCATTCCTAGGTTCTGGAAGTTTGTTGACCCCTCTGTTTTTAAAAACCCAGAACATAAAACTTGCAGAAACACATATAACCCTAGCACTAAAACTCAGTAAACTTCAACAGGAAACAAAACATTTTGTTCAAGAAATATAACAAATCTACTTCATTATACCAAGGGCTTTTCTGATTTTTACTCAAATATTCTGAAAATATTTTTATCTCTGCACAAGTTAAACAGGAACAACTGATAGATCTTTACAGTTTATTCCCTTAAAGAGGAACTTTGTCATGGAAAATAAGCAATTCACAATTCTTACTCTGATTTGGTTTCGCAGCTGCTCTGCCTCCTGCCGTAACTGTTCCAGCTCACTCATCTTCTCCAGCCTCTATTTCTCACACTCCACTGGTGAAGAAAACCTGCCAAGAGAGAAGAAAGAGATACTGGAAGTTATTTTTCTCCTCATTAAAAAACAGAACAAAAAAAACTAAGGATCTCTGAATGTGTGTGTATATATATATTTTAGAAAGGCTTTCAAATAGTCATTCCCTTTAGTACACCGTGTTAATGAATTTGGCAAGACCAAAGTGATTGCAAATCCTGAATTACCACAAAAAGCAGAATTAAGTGAAGTCTATTTTGAATATAAAAGCAACTGTCAACAGAACCACCCACTGTACTTTATAAACCTGTTTTGTAGCAGTTCCTGCTCCCCCGCCCAGAACTCTCTGTCAGTCTGTGCCCCGGGGTGGCAACACAGAGCAGAGGCTGCAGATCCCCCCCAGGATTTACCCTGGGCTCAGCAGGGCTGTGATACAGGCACCTTGCACAGCACAGCCAGGGCAGACCTGGTTTTAATTAAAGATGAAATTTTTGAATCCTAGACTGCAGCTGAAATAGCAGGTTATTTCCACTTTTTTCTCATTTTTTCCTCAGGCAAGGCAAAAAGATTTTTTCATTTCAAAAGCACCCACAGATTGAGAAGGGACAGGAAAGACCAAATCCTTCCTAAAAGCACCCTTGTGCTGAAAAAGCTGTCAGCTCCCTAAAGCAGTTGTCATCTGAGTGAGGACTCAAAGCAAACTCAATAAAAAGATCAATTAACAGTAAGACACTTTCACGTTAGCAATTTTTTTTTCAAATCAGATTTTTGCATCCAACATTTTGTAGTGTATTGAACAAAGTTTCCTCAGATCAATTTTCAATTTTTTTATCCCAAGCACAGCAGTGCAGCCAAACACCACTAGAGACCTCTTAAGTCTATTCACACACGTGGAGACTCCAATATCCTTGCAGTGAAAGCAACATCACAAGTAAATTGCTCACAAACAAGCCAGGCACTTATTTGTAATTTTTTCATGACAGAAAAAGCACACCAGAAAGGTGATGATAGTGCTCCCATGACATTATCTAAAAAGCCAAAACACTTCTAGCTTGTAGAAGACGGCAGACAAGTCAGACTGCTACTCACAAAATGAAAATTGAGGAAGGAAGGAGAAGAAGCAGGAAGAAGAACCTATTCAAAATGTTAGTCTACGCTTCCTATTTAGTCCACTGAAAAATGGCCAAAAAACAGAGGAATAAAGGTCACAGTGTGTCTGGTGAGTTGGAGACCTCTAGGGAAACCCCTTTATTTGGTCTGGCTAGTGGTTCTCTGCAAGTCAGTAGTGATGTGTCTAAAAGACTGACGCTGGAAAGCTTTTTTCCATTTATAAAGCACAACTCATAGATTAAAAGAGAAGTTTTGGTTCAAAGCAATTTGTAACAAAATAATCATCCTTGGACTAATAGTTTATACAAGTGTTTGAGAGCTACAAAGTTTATTGCTGCTCAAGAAGAAAAGTATCTTCACTAATTATACATCTACTTCCTTTCAATCTCAGCCTCTGTGGTTCCCACAGGTATCATTTCAAGTCCATTTCAGAACCAACTCACAAATAGACAACATCTCTAAATCAAAATATGTCCTCGTCAGTGATGGTGATGGTGACTGGGGTCTAACTAGTATTTCCAGCTGTGTGTAAGCACACTGTGAGGTTCACACCTTTCCATTCCTTAAACCTGTGCTCTGCTCAATTACAAAGATGATGTAATTCATATGGGAATCCTCTAGGAGACTACTCCACTTCCTACTGTGTTCCTCTCTCAGAAGCCCAGACTATTTAACACTGCTTAATGCACAGCAGGCGTAACATACAAGTCATCAACACTCATGTCCAATTTTAAAGATTAAGCAGTAAAAACATGACTTTAGCACATGCATTAATCACATACCTTTATAGGCTGTTGAGTTTAATTACAACCTTAATGCCTTTAATGGGGATACCTCTATGAAATACAGCCCCACTTTCAGTTCTGACAGTGTCAAATTAACTTTTTCAGTATGATTTTCCTTTTTTATTCCAGAATCTACTCAAAGGTAACACAGACAAAAGAAGGGTCTCAAAGGTCTAAAGCCAGCCAGCTATGCTGCCTGCCAATGTTTAGTAGTCTTGTGTGCTATTTTTAACAGGAGATAAAGATTCCTAGCAGAGAAGTTGATGTATCTCTAATTTTCTGAGAAGGGAAGTCAGCTTCTGCCCTGTGATGTGCCACACACTTCAGGGCTCTGCAGACAGACACTTCAAATTCTGACTGAGAATTACTGATCATAAAGAAAGTGACATTATTCACAACTGGAAACATGCATGGCCAGTCACAAGCACCCAAAGTCAGGGCATTTTTCTATTCATAGATAAAGCTGTGAGCAGATTTGAGAATGAGCTGTAGCATTGCACTGGCATTCAAATACCATCAATGACCATTCTGCACAAAAAGTTAATGTTAATTAATGTCACTCAAATCAGCACTGCTCAACACTAATGCCATTTCTGCACCAAGCTGCACAGCTGTTAAACTTCACAGCTTTAAATCGTGTTACACTTCCTCAAGTTCCTACATGGACAAACTCCAGAAGCTTTCTCACTCACCCACACATCTTTAGTTTAAAAATAATTCTGAAGTGAATAAAAGGACAATGATCCTTCTTTTTTTTTTTTTTTAAAGAAACTCTTTTAGTAGTGGAAAAGCTCTAGCAGCACCAGCATGTTCTAAATCAGCACAGCCTATGCATTACTGCTCACTAGAAATGTGTCAGTGGTTCAAGGTCAAGCTATACCTCAATGAGCAGAACTGCCTTCAAACCAGCACACAGGCCCACAAATCCAGGTTCACTCTGGAACTGGATCACTCTAGCTTTAAGAATTAAAGTTCTTTTCCAGTACACAGCATTTCAACAGCAAACTCTGAGATATTAAGCTATGTATAAACACCAAGACACTACAGTAAACAAACTAAGTGCAGTTGAACTATTAAATTGAAGGGTAGCCATCAGTGTAGCACTGCCTGGCAGCAGCTCCCAATGCAAAGGCCTGGGTGCTCAGATCATCATCCACCACTGAGTATTTAGCAGAACTGGGAAAAACATGATACCACTTGGGATTTTTATTTTTTTCATGTGCCCACAGGAAGCTACAGAATTGAGTGGGTAGGGAGGAAGCTCTCATGGATGCATTTCCAGATTCACACCAACTCTGCAGGCAGTATCTCTGAACTCCTGTCAAACTCCTGTGGGAACATTTTACTGATGTCACCAGACTCACAACAGCAACACAGGAAGATAAGCACATGCTTGGAAGCTTGGAACTCGTGGATGCATCTGTGTCTGTTTTAATACTTCTGATGCTACAGCAGTACAGTTAAAGAGAGGTAGTTATGTGCAAAGACCATTACCAGATGGCAGTAGACCAGATTTACTTGCTGTAATGTAATATTATTTCTAAGCCTATCAGTGAGGTGGCCAGTGAAGCACAGAACACAGAACTGAGATGCTTGGCAGCACTGGCAAAGCAGAGGCTGCACCCTACAAACCTGTCCTCAGTGCAGAGAAGCAAGACACCACCACAACCCCGAAGTGGGCTACCAGGCATCAAGTAAACATCTTGTGTTTTAACAGATTAAATGCTGACACTGCTTTGGCAAGGCTTACCAGGATTGCCAAGAACAGAGGTGATCTCTGTATTGCAGATTTTTCCTCATATAAATGATTGAAAACCACAGTGGATTCATCACCAACCCATACTAGGTTACAAAGGACATGATGCCTGTTCACTCTCCCCTCCAAGATCAAAATACTACAGCCAGGAAGGAGCACAGCTGTACCATGCTCAGCCATATACACAGCAAAACCATCAGCTCTTGCACCTTTATGGGCAAAATGAATGAGTAAAGATTCCTCCTGCCATTCAGGAGACTGGGGGTAACATCTACCTCCCTGACTTAGTCATATTTTTAATAAATGTTCAAGCATAGAAAAAAATGTTCTGAGTTTGCTCAGATGCAGAACACCAGAGTTATCTGCTTTTCAGCATTCTGATTAAAGAGGTCAAATGCTTCTCTTGAAATGCAACTCACAATGTGCTCAATGTACCACAAACACTTTCACCTGCTGAGGCCTTGAGGGGAAGAGCAACAGGACAGGGAGGAACTTTTTAGTACCTTTGGTAGCCCAGGGCTTGCCACTGCAGGACACCCAAAGCAGTGGGAAATGAAGCCAAGGACACGAGATGTTTCCATCAGAAGCAGCAGCACAGGGAGCTCGTTGTTAGCACTGATTTTGTGTAGCCAGGGAAGCACATCCTTGCCCTCAGCCATTTGCAGGCTGAACTGCACCTCAGTGTAACTTCTCAGTGCACTTGTACAAGTGAATTTACTGATACCAAAATAAAGTGCCTCCCAAGGCAAAACAATTAACTAAGATTCCACAGTGTATCTAGTGCCAGGAAAGCCACTGCCAGGCTTGAGCACTCCACAGATAAATTACTCCTTACACTACTCCTGATGCAGTAGCAGCATCATTTGCTAAGAGTTTAATTCTTCATTATACAGGCAGGCAGTGACAAATTACCCCAGGGTCTTGTCTCCTAAGTACTCTCTGCAACCTGTGGGCTCAAAACTTTGTGGCTGTAAAAACAGCCTTTTCCATGCAAGAGTTACTAGTGAAGCGTAAATCCACCCATTCCCACAACAAAGCATTGCCATTTTTGTGCCAAATACATAGAGATTAAAGGGACTGCAGAAAGGACAGACTGTTTGACTGGATTCTTAAGACCTATCAACCAGAGAGTAATTTAGGTAAGAATTTATTTTCAGTCAAAAAATCAGTCCTTTAGAACTAAGTGCTTACCCACATGTACCAACCTCAGGTTTTCAACTCCTATGCAGCAAGAACTCAAAGTGATCAACAGACAGCAGGAGAAAGGAGGCTGCACATGGCTTTCATCCCTGCTAGTGATCCCACAGGTGGCTAAACATAAGGAATGCTAACTATAGCACTTTACCAAATATAGGGGAAAGACACCAAGAAATACTCCTGCTCTCTCAAGGGAGACACACTGGTAACTCACAGACACTCACACTGTGGACAGCAGGTTCTGGCTCTGAGGCTGAGCCCTGTCAGCACACACAAACACTTTATATACTCAGGATGTGCCAGAGAAGATTTTGATAAAATATTTCTACATTTAGTGACACTAAACAAGACTTTGGCAGCTTTGCCCAGTCATTTATGTCTTCCCAAAGCCATGAATAGAGAAGAAGAACAGAGAAGGTTTTATTTCTTACAACCTGAAGAGAATGGATTTGACATTTTCAAAATCTACGAACTTGGACACAGTGTACAAAGCATTACATCAAGTGAAATCTGTGCCTGCACAACACTAATTTAAAGTAAATGCATTGATGCCGTGCTGCAGTAACATACCTTCATATATAGAAACTATTTCAAGTGGAATTTTACATAGTGTATTTTCTGTGGAAGAGCTATTTGAGAACCACACATACACTCAGCTCTCTGCTGAGGAAAATGAAACATTTAATGGGGTTTTTTTACCATACCTTGGCCCTATGCTGCCTCTCCTTTGTTTCTCAGAGACCTTTCCAGCTACCCATTCTCCCAAGCCTTCTTTGTTCTGACTTGTAGCAGTACTGCATCAATAAAAAAAGACAACAAAGCACGGAGCTTTTATACTGGTCAACTAATACTTGACTCCCAGGAGAATAATGCAGGGATGAGTTGAAATAACAGTATATAAGGGCTGTAATTGCCCCCTTGTGTACCTTGGTCTTTCTCTCTCCTCTCAAACCTCTTCAGTGCATCTCCCTCCTTTCTTCAACTTTAATGTATACTTTTGAGTGCACTAACTGCAGAATATCTTACATACATCAGTTAAGTAAGAGAATAATGGTTATTCCCTCACAAAACGGTTATAATTTAGAAAATAAGCCTGGAAATCTTAACTGAATCTTTTCCTTAGGATTTTAAAATGTTCATTTTGTCAGAAGGAATTAATTGCCACTCCGATTTCCGATCTCCAGGCAGATGCAAAGGAGAGTTCTCCCATGCCCAGGGCCTCTGGTCTCCCCAAGAAGAAAACAGGAAGCAGCCTGGGTGTGACCTTGCTCGCTGAGGTCAGTGCTATTGTTGCACTTCTGCACATTTTGGAAGTGTTTTAAAGTGATATGTCTCCATTATAGCCTCGGTACAAAAACAGGAAATAATCAACCAACGCCTCTCGAGAGGAAGGGTATGAGCAGAACTTAAACACCCAATCGTCTAAGAGATACCATCCCCAATTTTAAGGGACCAATGAATGTGTGTGCTCAAAACTGCATGGACAGCTGGAAGGGAGAGGTCACCAGAGAGGCTCAGGTGAGCTGCAAATGTGGGATTCAAGCCTGGTCTCTTGGTGTGCCCACATGGTCTGAGCAGCCACATCAGGAACACAACTCCACCCACCAACCCGGTGGCACAAGCAGTTTCAAGGCAACAATTTTGCTCCTTCCTCCCTTTGCCAAAACACCTCCGACTACTCACCATGAAGAACAGAAACATGAGCCATTTCATTTATACACACGTACACACTCAGCTGGGGATTTTAATAGACTTTGAAATAATGCCTGCCACATCAAAACATTTCTGTTTACCACAATAACGACTTGGAGTTATGAACAGAACATAAACCTCTGTGTTTGCCTTCAGACTTGAGCACTGTAAACATCTCCCCTGAGTGTTTTTCAGCCACAGAGGGGAGCAGAGGAAGCAGCAGCTCCTGCACGTCCGGTGGTGCTGCCGCGTCTCAGAGCCATCACTCAGCTCAGAGAGCAAACCCACACGGGCGGGGCTGGAACTGGGTCGTCCCCAAGGTCCCCTTCCAACCCAAATCACTCTGTGGCTCCACAGGGAGCAGCCCCAGCACGCCAGGGCACGGCCCACCTTGGGTTTGGTGCCTAATTTGATACGGTTTCCATGGAGGACAAACAGACCGACAAACACTGACTTTGGTGACAGCAGTCACAAAACAGACAAAGGAAGTCACTTCAGAAATTAAACTGAAGTGATTCCTAAATTTACTATTAAAAAAAAATTGCTGACTTGAGATGGTTACCCTTAATTTGGCTGGCAGCTCACGAGACTGGTGTCTTAAGCTCAGAGATATCGGAGTTTATTTCTAAGACACAGCTAATGTCTAAGCCAAGTACATTCATAAACACATCCAGAAAGGCCTTACTCTTCTTAGCCCACACACACTAGATTCTAGAAAAAAAGCCGCAAGAAATTCAGTGTTAACCATAAGGCTGAGAAAAGCACAGGAAGGAAAGAATTTTTTAAGTCATGAATATTTCACAGTCCAACAGTGATTTTTCCAAAATTAACATTCTTGCATCTTACATTCATTATGTTCATTTCCAGGTCAAAATGTTTTGGTACATAAGCACAGATTTATTTTTATTACACTCCCTGCAAACAGAACTTCATGCGAAATTCAAATTATCTTGTCTTTAGTGACCATAATTATGATTCCCCAGTAAAAACTTGGTACACTGACCTCAGGACACTCCATCACTGAACAAATTATTATTGGTTTTGCAATTCAAAACATGTAAGAAATGGCAAGGAAGATCTCAATGAAGCAGAAAGATGTAACCCTAAGAAGACAGAGATAGTTCCAGTCCAATTTCTTCCTTGGGGACAGACAGGTGGACACGCATATGGAGTGAGCTGAGGGCTTTTGTCTCCTCAAATATCCAGCCATACCCAGAAGCTATTTTAACATTTTAGTAAGAAAAGTGTACTGCAGAGTGACAATTCAAAGTCGTTTTGAAAGACCCTCATTTACATTTAAATCCTTCTCTAAGCAAGTTTGACTTTGGATTTTTTTAAGGGGCTAATGCATCGGTATTTACTGAAGTGGCATCATGTAGGGCCAAGCAGTGCTATGCATATAAAATCTGGTCTGGCACCTACAGGCACAAAAGATTACTGAAGCAGCCTCCTGTTATCTGAGAGTGAGCAGACTGCACAGTGTGCATAAAAAGCACCAAGAGCTCAGAAAATTTTAGGTTTAAAGTCAGTGGAGAAGATACACATTAAGACAAACTATAATGTCTAGAGTAAAAGTGCCTCCATTCAGCTCAGATGACTGCTCACTCGCCTGCAATAATTTCTGGCTGACAGTTTTTGAAAGTGGAGCATTCTCACTCTCTTGAGGAGCAGAAAGCCCAGCAGTACCAGTTACACACAAACACACTGCATCCTTTCAAATGCACCATATGCACTGGATGTATCCAGGGTCCCCAGCACCCTTCCCTCCTCCCCTTCCAGCACCCTTGGTACAGCAGTCACAGCCAGGCATGCACATCCCCACACAGCTGAGCACAGCCTACAGCTGCACCCTTTCACAGCCAAACAAGGCAATATAAACAAAATTTGCGCTTTTTAAAACACCAATTATCCAAAGGTCAGATAAAACTGCTGCCCTCAGGTTTAATTTTAATTTTGCTTTTGGTTCGCAATACAGTTCCGGTCAATTACTTGTGATCTGAAGCCACAAAAATTAAGTTCAGCCTACTTTAGTAGGCTTTTCTACAAAACTTTCTTTGGAGATTCACATTTATATGAGATGCATATACTTAAAAAAAAAAAATCTATCAAAAACCTCACAGTACAGAATGGTCAGAAATCCAATGTTCGAAAGTAAAAACCCTACTATGTACTGTTTTTCCACACCCATCACTGCAAGCATGGGATTAAGAGTACATAGGCTGTGAAGCCACTTCTGGTACCACTTGAGATGAGACTGATATATCTAATCTATACTCCTTGGAATTGCTTTTGATGTTTCTCAATGCTTTCAAACAGTCACTTACTAAAGAAGATACAACACCAAATATTTAAGGAAGGAATTACATAAAGGAAATCAGTAGCACTGTGTTCTTATCTATCTCCACATTTCCAGTGTTCTCAAAATAAAGGCTGCCTTTGTAGAAGTAATTTTTAACTGGTCAAAAGTTAGGAAAGAAAGCCTGGAAAGAAAACAGCCCTAGATGAAGTTTCCAACAGAAGAGGATAAAAGAGAAACAAACTGCAGCTGCAAAGAAGTATAAAATTGATTCCCACCTGTAGTAGTCTTCCACAAAGTATAACTTTTTATTTTTTATATGAAAACCTTTTTATGAACTCATGATGCTCACTAGGTTATAAACTGCAGAATTTCCCTGTGGAGACAAAGCCTAAGGTTACAGACAGGAATCAGTCAGGCAGCACAGCCAGGAGAGAGCCCACAGCTCCACAACCTGCTTTGCTCAAGGGTCTTTCCAACCCACTGGAACTTCTGCTCCTGTAAATGCTCCCACACCTCAGTCACGGTGAGCCAGGAGAGCTAAATTCCAGTCTGTTCCAGCCCTCACCATGGAGCAGACATTGCTCTTGGAACTCTTTGGGGTTTAATTTTTGAGATTTGCATTCCACCATTTGAGTTCTCCTCAGCAATGGTGACTGACAGATTGGGAAGAATGGCTCAAGATTCCAGAAGTGCAGGCAGAGCAGAGCAATGCCTGACTCAGTGAAAAGGCAAACACAGCCCAGGTCTGAAACTGCAGCAGTTCAACTGTTTGCTAAGGCTTTGGCCTTCCAGCTCTCATCCTGTCACAGCTACCAAAGCCCTACAATGCAGGGGCATGAGGTTTCTGTACAGATTGAGAACAGAGAATCCCTTGAGCTTCCGAACCAGAGTCACCAGGAAAAACCAAATTTCTTCACTCCAGCCCATTCCAAAGAGCACGTTTGGATTTTGATGGCCATCTATCTGCATTTGTAAGCAAGTCTAACAGATGAGCAGGAAAAAAAAAGCCTTAATGACTTCCCATCTCCAGCTACCTGACCTTCCAAATTTGCTGCAACTGCAGTGAAGCGCTCACATCATTAAATACTCATTTACTTTGGAGTAGTATTTTATTGTCATTCTGCTGTATAAAAACAAATAAATAATCCAGCTCCCTCTTTTGGGATGCTTCCCAGACAAAAGAGGATTTTTCCCTTTTGTGGTGCATATCTTAGAAATTAAGGTTGTTAGTAGCACCAAAGCCACAGTTTTACTTCTAGGCCATTTCATTCTCCATGCTTTCAATTAATTTTGTATTCAGACACCTTGTATTAAAGCTACTTGAAAAAGCAATTAAGAAGTTTCTTGTCCAATAAGTGTCAGTCAGTGAGATTGAAAACAGGCCTGCAGTGTCCTATAAAAAGCTGTAACACTTCCCTGTGGACCACTACTCTTCTCCCCTGAGAGTCTCAGGAGCACTCAACCCCCCTGCTATGTCCTTCCTACCATTCAATGGAAGGAGAATGGTACTAACATCATGATTAATTTCTTGAAATTCTAGGGCATCTGGACTTAATGCTGCCATGGAAACTTTGCTGTGCTGGTTTTTTAACTCTGCTTTATCTTGCCTATTGTTGAGATTACAAGAGAACTTGATCAGATCTTCCCATCAGCACTACGCACAACAAAGGGAAGGGCTCCAGTCTGCCTCCTCAACAGCAACACAAGATAAATACATGGTCTGACACCTAATTCAAATTTTTGGGGGAGGAAGAAAGCTTTTATAGAATTAAACTACCTAAAACCTAGTATACTCCAATTTACTAATTTTTAGTACGGTGACATTACATTGCATTGTCAAAAACTTTTAGTCAATCATCAAAACTGATCAAAATCACTAGGTACACACTAAATTTAGTGTGTGAAATCAGATTTTGACAAGCATAACATCTATACATGGAATTTGAATACTTTTTTCAGCTCAGTAACAACTAAGCTCAATTTAAATCTCAACTGAAAGAAGAAAAATGTGTTCCTTTTCCAAGCTAGGAGCAAAACTGTTTCATACGAACAATCACCTAAAGCAATCAATTATGACACAAAGGGTCATGAAAAAAATACTCAGAACAAATATTTCTTTTAAACAGACCAACTGTAAATACCACATTTAAACAACAGATTGTAAAAGAGCATTTTAAATTTTAATGCAAGACTTCAAATGCAAACAAATACCACACAAATTGCATTTCAATATATAAACATAAAATTACACAAGTGCAATTTATGTTAGAAATAATTACTACATATGTGTGTATATATACATATTTGTATAGGGCAGGAAAAACATATACAAAAAATAATCCAACAAGAATTAAATCATCAAGTTATCCTGAAACTGCTTGGATGCTCTGTGCTAGACTAGATGCTGGCCACCTGAATTAATACCTGAATGATGGAAACAAACCAGGCAGGTCCAAGAGTTCCCACTGATTGCAAGGAGGTGATTTGTTCTTGTAAAGCTGCCAAGACAGTCACTGGAAGCAGCTCCAAGACCAATCTCATTTAAGAAGCACATTCAATCCTGAGATTGATGATTTCATTTTGTTCTCCTCCCCACCCCATTTGAAAATTAAAACCTTATAAAATAATTTCAATCTTAACATTACTCAGCTCTTTTCATGTTTCAAAACACTGGGATTCACAATGACTCAAACATTTGGCTTACACTGCAAATCCATATGATTAATATAGTTCTGAGACCTAACATAAGAAGGAGGGGGAAAATAGTTCCTGCAAATTGTCAAACCTGTTTTGCCCCAAACAACTAATTTTATGTGATAGTGGCACTTTAGAGCACCTTTTGCCCTACAACACAATCAGGCACTTCCATCTTTCCCCTTCTTTCCAGTTTATGACCTTTCAGAAGATTGCAAGAGTTAGAGTAACTGCACCAAAATTTGGCTTAGTGCGTGTCACTAAGTTTCCAAAGTTTCACAAACTTTTGGAAGCCGAGACAAATGAAATGAAACCGTCTTCTCTGAACTGCATAAGTATCTGCCAGCCAATGTCCATCTCTACTTGTCAACTCTACAAAGTGATCCAGAAAGCTCCATGAAGCCCTCTGCACTAATATCAGGTACCAAACCACAGCCTAAGGGAACAGAACACATTCTGTGTTTCTCAGGAGAGTTTTAGTTCTGTTTCAGATCTTTCACGTAAATTCTGTTACAAAACTCTGGGTTGCAAAACACAGAAGTTTCATACAAGAACGAAACAATAACAACTAAATTTAATTACACACTTCAGAAGATGAAGTAAGTGACAGGTCTGCATCCAATTAGAGAACAGAAAAAATTTGGTGGAACTTAAAAAATGTTTTCTTGATTAGCAATAGTGTGCATACTTTCTAAACAGCCAGTTCCAGGCACTTGGGAGCTGCATTAATCTGAGCATTGATATTTCCAGACAGTATTAAGTACAAAGCACAATCACTGCATTATCACTGTCCCAAGTATTTACATTCTAGGAGCATGCACTGCACGTCAAGCTCTGAGACTTTGAATTTCTTCCTAGCTCGATAAGACATTTCAAAGTGACTTCTGAGATATAAAAAAATATAAATGACTGCCCTCAGTAACACAACAGTCATAAATTAAAGACTCTGGCAGAAAAGAGAGTAACTGAGGAAGATCACTTCTCTACATACTGTGGGGATTTTTTTATTTGTCTTTCTTACTCACCTTCAAAACCTTATATTCATAAATTTTGTGCCAGGTTTTTAAAGTTCCATAATGGTCCAGGAGAAAAATATACAGTTTTGTGTTAAAAAATATTTTATCAAGGTTTTCTAGTGAGTTTTTTGAGTCCCACGTTTTTCTTTAGAAACCAGAAAATTAAAATACTTTGACAAATTAAACACTGGCTGTATTAGTCCTCAACTACACAAAATGAAAATAGTTAAAACTTTCATTATCCAACAATGTAACACATTTGTAGCCAACAATTTTTTACTTAAGATTTAAATGACCAGAGCAGTTAATCAAGACCAATTTTCCAAGTACTCAGGAAAGAGATAGAGCAGCAGCTATTAGCTGAGCACTTCAACAATACAGAAGAGAGAAGACGTATCTGTAACCTGAAACTCAATTTTTTTATTATTAATATATTAAAGGTATTACTATATACTATTACAGCATCCTTAGTTCTCAGACTGTTAAATCTGTATAACCCATCTACTTTACCTACTGTAAAAACTGCTCCTTTTAGAGAAATAATAATTCAAAGTACAGTTTGCCAGAGCAGACACACAGTGAGACACATCCATGTATTTACGATCTCCTCATTTCCCTAGCCCCCTTCTTCCCAGATAACATCAGTCTGTTCTTTGGAAGCACAAATTAACCTCACCACAGCTATCGTGTTTAAGAATCACAAACAAACACTGCAAAAACCCACTGAAGATTCCCATCCCATTAAGAGACTTTCAGGACTGTGTGTGCTTGTCATGTGGTTTGTTTCATCTTAATTTGTTGATATAGTTATTATTCCTGTTAGCACGGCTTCAGACTTCCCCCAGCTCCAAGCAGCAATTTCATCTTCTGCAGCTGACACTTCATTGTTAGGTTAGTGACCATCTTTTACATCACTTCCCATATTTCTAACACAAGTCAGGAAGCAGCTTCAGGTTTTCCTCAGAACACTCCCATGACTTTGCAGACTCATGTCCCCACTATTGCTACAGGAACAGTTTCCATCTCTCCCAGTGCTTTCACAGCAGGTTTTAGAGGCTGGTACCTGTTTCCTCTCTCTGCACCATTTTGCCATTCTTTCCCCTTCCCCCCCCCAGTACTCTCCACCCAGCAGAGAGCAAGTACTTCTCTGCTGATTACACCTAATTAAATTAAGCACTTTTTTCTTCAGCTCATACTTAGCTTTGAGACTTGCCCTGCTTCTATTTCAGAACTGAAAACCGTCCTGGAAAATCATGTACTTTCCAAGCTACAATCTAATAAAAGACAACATTCTCAACTGTTTAATTAACAGGAGGGAAGAGATCAGAGGCTTATTTTGCATTAGTTCAGATAATATTACTTGTCTACCACATCTATAGCTGGTGGCAATTTGGATGCTTTTCGCAATTTCTAACAGAAATCAAACTAAAAATTAAAGGCAGCGATAATCTCAGCAACAAGTGCAAAAATAAAAAAAGTAGATTTACTAAAAAGTAAAACAATTTTGGATGGGGAAACCAGCAATACCTACAAAGTATGCACGGAAAGCACCTAATGACTTTGCACTTTTCCTAAAGACAGGGAGCACCTTCCCATTCACCTTTGCCACACCAGCCACGCGAGTCACAGCCCCTCGCCACAAAGCCGATTTATGGAGCGAGGATTGGGCTGCTCTGGGCAGGTACAGAGCCGGGAGCGGAGCTTCCCCAGCGGCTCCCCGAGCCAGAGCCGCCTGTT
>JAHLSL010000060.1:6564571-6602697 GCA_025920805.1 Petroica traversi
GAGCGGGACACGGGCACGGGGGTGACAGCCCTGGGACACCGAGCGGGACACGGGCACGGGGGTGACAGCCCTGGGACACCGAGCGGGACACGGGCACGGGGGTGACAGCCCTGGGACACCGAGCGGGACACGGGCATGGGGGTGACAGCCCTGGGACACGGAGCGGGACATAGGGATGGGGTGCTGGGGGTCACAACCGAGAGACACGGAGCGGGACACGGGGATGGCGCCCTGTGCGTGACAGCCATGAGACAGGGACAGGGGACACGGGGCAGGGGCCCTGTCAGTGACAAACTTCAGTGCTGGTGGGACCCCAGGGCATGGGGACCCAAAGGATGGGGTCACTACGGAATGGAGAGCTGATGTGGGGACCCAGAGATGTCACCTGAGGGGAGGACCCCTGGGAATGGGGACTTGCGGGTGGGGACAGTAGGGGACATCAGTGACATGGAGATGGAGGTTCAGGGAGCAGGACAAGGGTGATGGGGACCCGTAGAGCCCAGGGTAACACTGCTTTCCCTGAAGCCTTCAGTTCCTGAGCACCCGCAGGGCAGGCCGATGTTCCATGGCCGATGCTCCACTGGAGGGACTGGGAGAGCTCAGCTGGAGAACAGGAGGCTCAGGGGGACCTTCCGTCTCTCATAACTCCCTGACAGGAGGGGGCAGCCGGGTGGGGCCAGGCTCTGCTCCCAGGGAACCAGGAGTAGGATGAGAGGACACAGTCTCAAGCCTCGGGATGTTTAGGTTGGACATTCCTTCCATGAAAAGGAATTTCTTCAAAGAAAGGGATTGGAATGGCTTGCCCAGGGAGGTGGTGGGGTCACTGAACCTGGAGGTGTTTAAGGAAAGATTGGAAGTGGCACTCAAGGCCCTGGTCTGGTTGACACAGTGATGTTCAGGCATAGGCTGGACTTAACGATCTCAGAAGTCTTTTCCAGCCCAATTGATTCTGTGATCAATAAAAGTCCTATCTCCCCTCAGCACGCAGCAGGGTGTGGTGTTTCTCTTTTTTAGTAGCAAGGACTAACTCCACTGAAATTTGCAGGTTAGCCATGTGGGGGGAAAAAAAGTGAAGTGTCGAATGAGTACTCAAATCCTGCGTATTCCTCACAAAGCTGCAAACCCACATCCCACAAAGGTGCACACAGCGTGTGGAAAGCAGAGAGACCATTGGGGGCTGACTGCCAGGGCTTGGCAGTCGTGTTGTGGATCTCTCTGGCCATTCCCTGTCTTATGCTCCTGTTGGAACCCAACTGCCAAACTACAACCACAGGCCAACCAGAGACCTGTGAAGACTGGATAGATGATTTGTGGGTTTCTCTGGCCACAGCTCTGCGTCTCTCCTACTCCACTGACCCTGGTGCAGAAGTCAGAGCCTCAGCACAGCCTGTGTAAGGCAGCCCTGCTCAGCCCTCCAGCACCAACCACGGCACACTTGCACCATCCATCTTCCCAGCACGGGCCTGCCATACCCTCAGCAACGCAAATTTTTGCAAAATACTTTACATGAGTACCAAAACTTCTGTGAGTAAAGCAATCTTTGAGCTATTATGTGTTACTGATGAATGGTTCAGTATTAATGACAACACATGCTGGAACATAAAGCCCATACTGGAATGAGACAGCTCAGTGCTTACCCTAAATCGCTCTTAAAAAACAGGCACATCCCCTGACTAACTCAAGCCTATGATTTTAATAGCTCTGTCCTGGTTGCAAAGTCTGTGTTGTGCTTCCCTGCACTGCAATACATCTGTCTTCTGTTTATCCAATGGACAGATGCCACTCAGCAATGTGTTTACTTTGCATTTAATGAGTGATCACAGAGCAAAAATCAACAAGGAATGAGTTTGATTTTGCTGGATCACACTTGAGGAAAATCCTCTTGTCTCAGAGGCATTCTATCACCATAAAGTAACTTAATTTTTTCTAAAGGGGAGGAACTGGCACAAGGATAGTTCTCCCTTAAAATATGCTTGTTCCCTTATATTTTTCCTAATACAATCTTCAGAACCCTAACAGTGATTGCTGTCAAGATACCATCCCAGAATGAGCACACCATTTCTCATCTTCTGTTTTCAAACAACTCTGGAAAATAACAGCAAGGAAAGCCCTAGAAAAGGTATGGTATTTGGGTAGTTACACATTATTCAATTATCAGGTTTTATCCTTCCACTGCTAAAACATTTAAAATTACATAATTTATCCTTATGACTCATTTGGGAGACAGGGAAGATTCTTCAGTTGCAGTGAAAATGAAGCACACAGGACAGGGTTCTCCACAGAGGAACTCATCCTGCAGGGCTGTGGTGCCATCCTTGCTGGGGCTGTGGTGGTCCAAGGCAAACAGGAATATCTTGGACCAACCAATACAAATAACAGAAACTGCCCCTCCTTATAAAACTCATCTCACCCACTCAGTAGTTACTTTAGTCATTTATTAGATGAAGTTACAAATTCCTAATGAAATAGAAATCCCCAGTTCTCCTGCTGGCAGCTTTTATCCAGTTCTGCTTCTGATCACTGGTTTCACATGCCAAACCCCACTCGGCAAAATCAGAGCTACCCCTAATGCAGCCATTCTTTCGCCAGTTCTGCAATGTTTTGTATTATTTTAGAATTTATATACGAAATCAATTTGTTCTGCAGTGAAAGAGAAATCTTGGGACACAGTGCCAGATTAGTTTTTAAAATCAATATCTAGATCAGTTTCTCTAACATGTTCCCTTTGAATTATGAGCTACTACAGCCAACACAGCAACTTTGGTTTCTGATAGATTAAATGCTGCTGGAGGCCTATGGTGCTTGGATTCCTGCCCAATGAGTCTGAAACACCTCCAGAGGGAAGGCAGAGGAAGGGAACCTGTTTGGAGATCGTGCTGATTCAGCTGTAACTGAAAAGCCCTGCCAGGACAGCTCCAGCAGCACCCTAAACACCCTTTTGATGGAAATTATTCAAACACTGTATTAGAACAGTGAGTGGGTACGAGGAAGCAAGGACACATTTTCTAAGAAACTTCCCAGTCTCGGCAGAACTGAGGCAGAAAGGCACAAAGATCGACAGGGACACGTATCATCTAAATGACTAAAAATACCAGCAGAGTCTCTGCATGTATTTCCTTAGTTCCAGAGGAACACAGGGTTGCCTGTCAGCCTGGTACTTTCCCTATACCAGAAAGCCCCCACATTTCATTAGCCCATTATCTAATTGCTTCCCAAAACACTTCAGGATATATGTGAAGTTTGCTCAGGAGACAATCAAAGGAAAAAAAAAAAAACAACCCATAGCTAAAAGACAAATTCAGAGGGAATCCCCTGCATTGGTGTGACTGAATCATACAACCCCTTTGACTGACTTCAGGAAAACAAAAGAAAAAAAAAATTGCTCATTCAGACTTCAGAATTAATTTACTGAAGGAGCAGTCCACTTCCTTGACAGCTTTACAGTGGCAAGGCTGGTTTCCTTTGAGGGTTGTTTGTGTCACTGTTTAAATCAGGCCATCCCCCAGCTGCACCGTTGCCTTCTGCTTTGTCCTCGTTCTTTGTTAATGTCTGACAGCTCTGCTGCTGCTGCAGTCTGCAGCTCTTCAGGTGAGATGTGCTAATCTACATCTCTTCTCCCTCACTTTGCGTCTTTCTTTCCAAATCTAGGAACTAAAATGGCACTTAACTCCTTATGAATAAGTGAGCAATCTCACTTCATTTTATTCAAGCCGTATGGAGAGCACAAGACTTAAAAGTTCACTTAATTTACAGATTTAATTACTCTTTTAAGCAGGATTACACATATTATCTTTATGTTCTATACACATGAGGGAAAACATATCCTCCTTCAGATATCCCTTCCTCAGCTCATTCCCAAACATGACAGCAAAGGTTTTACTGCTTTACCTTTGATTCCCTGGTTTTACTCTCCCTGGAGTCTAACACTCACTCATTCCTTCCAGACCCCCCTGCTTGCTCGGGGCACAGCTGGAGTGTGACAGATCCTCTTGTCTCCCACTATTGTCACCCCACAGCTGCTGCAGGGTGGCCTTTCACAGCCCCAGGGAGTGGTGATCTCTCTCCTCAGCAGGTGATGCTCCACGTGAAAAGCATCTGAGGCTGAAGTTCAGTTCCCATTGTGTCCATGTCTCCTACAATTCCCAGAAGGAATGTCTAAGGCACCTGAACTGGCTCCTCACCACCAGCTCTGGTCCATGGATCACTGTTTAATGTCCTTGCTGTGTTTTGAGTGTCCCTGTGCTACCAAGAACCTCGATTTCTAGGACTGCCAATCCAGCACTTCCTTTTACATCCTCATGCTAATTTCCTAATATTTAATTCAAATTTAAAATGAAGGAAAACAATATAAGCACAAAGCAAAATAATTGCAGTAGATGTGTATTTACTTTTTGAGGTCTAGGAAAATAATTTATCAAGGTACTCAGCTGGATCATTGTTCAACTACAGGTGACTCATCCTTTCAGGAGAGCTGAACAGTCACTAAACACTATTTAAATAGAAGAAAAGGGAGTGAGCATATATGGATAGATGCTTTACGTGCAGCCTATATATATATATATATATGCACGTATTTCTGAATATACTAATATTTCTTTCAGATAAAATGATGAAGGGTACTCGTGGAACCACTGAAAGAGCTCATTGTAAAAGAACAGCGGCAGAAATCAAAGGGGCTGAAAAAGCCATTTGATCTACAGTGTTCCCTTCTGAGATCAGTTTGACACCGGCATCAGTGGAGGGTTTCACGTGCTGGCTGTAATTTGCAGGGAATTACACTGATGTAATTTGCAGGGTGTTTCACCGATGCCGGAGAGGAGTCGCTGAGGCACAGGCAAAGCTCATCTCGGTCACGGTGCTGCTGCACGTTCTCTGCTGCTGCAGCCCAGCCCACCGGCAAGGATGGCACGTGAGGGCTGAGAAAACTCCTCGGTGTGTTTTAGAAACCCTCTGATTCCTTCTGCAGGGGGAGAGGAGTAAGCAAGCAGAGGAAGGGGAATCTTATTTAAAACCCACACAGAAAAATGTAAGAGGCTGCCTACAAATGCCAGACTGAGGGGAAAAAGCCTCACATCAGCTGTAGCTCTGGCAGCACCTTTGCTTGCCCTGGCCAGGGAGAGGCTCCTTTCTACCGTGGGTGTGGAACTGTAGCAGACACTTCCATAAAGTGCTGTCCCCTCAAATGTCACCAAGTTGGCATTCTGCCCCATTTTCAGCTGCAGAGAACAGCAGATGGGAGGGGCAGAAACAACGAAGATCCCTTTTTAACTCTCAGTTTGAAAATTCTCCCAGCCCTTTTCAGCCAAGCAGCTCTTCTCCCACCTGTTCTGAGCACGGTGTTTTCTACATCCTGCTTTGGAAATTACATTTACTTCACCATATACCAAACCTAATCCTAACCCCCCAGAATTTTACATGTGTGTGCAGTAGGGAGCAAACATGGATTAATGTGTTGTACAGAGAACAGCAAGTGATCACTTTTTGTGTGTTTTTCCTCAACAAATGAAGAGTATAATGTACATTAAAGTTGTGTGTCAGGTATAAAGAGGAATGAGTGGAGACAAAAGAGAAAATGAATAGTCATGAAAGGAGCTTAACAAAGCATTCAGTAACTGCCATGGGTAGTAAAAATGTGGAATTAGGAAGAAAGGAGAATTAAAGAAGTATTATTTTGTTCAGTCTGTTCAGAAATTGTTTGGCCTTTTCATGGAACAGAACAGGAAGCCAGCTGAATAAGCATGATCAGGTCCATTAATTACCTTTAGAAATTCTTACAAATACAAGCTATTTTCTAATCACAACAAAACCAAACTGCTTCTTAATGAAAGATTCTTTCATTCCACTGCTACCCAATCTTAGGAAACCACAGGTGTAAGATTTTCTAGAATGTGTATCCACACAGTGCCACCCACAAACACATTCCCAATGAACATGGAATTTAACTCTGTGAGCTGCAGTTGCATTAGAGTAAAGATGCAAAATTCACTTGTGGAGTCTAAGCTAACCCTTGGGCACAGTGCAGCAAGAAATACTCCCTGCAGTGAAGGGTTGCATTCAGAATAATTACAGATATATTTCATCTTCCCCTGGACTTCGAGGCTGAGCTGACACCAAGATGTCAGCAGTGGTTCTCAGGACTGTAGTTTTGAAGTTTTGCCATTTAACTTACAAAATTTCTGGTACCTGAAGAGTTTTGTGGCCATGAATGAGGAAATCTGATACAACAGGCTGGGTTTCCAGGTCAGCAAGGAGACAGAGACCATTTTTACGAAGCTTTTCAGCATAAGGCATAATGCTGCTGCTGGCTCTTCACCTCCCTCAGCACTGACAGCATTGCTTTGACCCCAGCTATTCCTGAGGGAAAAGGGATTCAGTTGTGAATTAATGACACTGGAAATGGCACTGTGAAGGAACAAGGCAGAGGGATGACACTGCCTCCTGTGTTACCTGCAACACTTTCATAGGACTGTAAATAATATAAAGTTATGTAACAACTGTGCCCTTAACAAACTGCTGTGCCCTGCTGGTGAACGCTTCATCCAAATTAAACTGGGGAGGGAGGGAATAGAGAGAACATTAAAGTTTAAGAAGAGAGCAGTTCATACCCTCTGCAGTGCCAGTGCAGATCTGTGCTGTAGCCATGTCTCAGTAGTTACTATGATTTTCTACTTGCATATCAACCCTGATAAATAGGCTGAAGAATCCAGAACCTTTGGGATTTTTTTGCAGGCTGAAGGCTACGATGTCTGTGGTGGTTTGGATGTGTGCATCAATGATGATGACTCAACATTTAGAACTCATTCAGAAAGGAAAATGAAGAATAGAGGCTTACTGGGTGTAACTGATAGACATTTTAAGGAGCACATGGAATAAAATACCTGGTTTTACATGTGTTTTCCTTCAGTAAATAGCACTACATAGTTCCTTTTATTGTCAAAGATTTTGAGCTGTTCTTCAACTATGAATTCCTTTCTCTGGGAAAGTAAGGCACAGAGTGGTGTAAACAGCTTGCCAAGCAACCAGTGGCAGAGCCAAAATCAGAATTCAGATTGCCTGCCCACCTGTTTCCTCCTATCCTTGCTGTTGAGCAAGTTACCCAACACGAGAGCTTTTCAGATGGAAGAAAAGTGAGCAAAGAAAGGAGTGAAATTAAATATAAGCAGAGTGAAAATGACCGGTATGAGAGTCAAAATAAGCAAACTGAAAAAGAAAAAAGTAAAAACACCATAAAATAAAATTAGAGATTATAATAAAGAAATAATTTCCATTTTAACGCATGAGAGCTAATGGTGTGCTAATGATTTTCCTCATATACAGAGGGCTTTGATCCAAAACTCTGAATGAAACCATTCATGCTCTTCTGTGTATTTTTACCAGAAGATATCCGTGCTCCTAACCCAGGATGCTCCTGATTTCTGTTCTCATTGCCAGCCTGTTTTCACCGAGTGTCTTTCCAGTGCTGCTTTAGCCTGACAGCTCCACAGGCTGGTGTTCCCCCTCTGATCAGGGAAGGATGTGAGGCAGGAGAAAGCTGCTCCCCCCAGAGCCTCGGCTCTACCCTGCCCCAGAACAGCCCAGGCTTGCGAGAGTCACTTGGGGACAAGGGCAGTGCTGGCTTTTGTGCTGCTCCTGCTGGAACGGGAGCGAGCACAGCTCACATCATCCATCAGGCTCTGCTGACACGGGAATAGCTCCTGGTCACTCGTGGCCTGGGCTGGGCTGTGCTGGGCAACAGGCCATGAACAAAAAGCCTCTGAGAGCCATTCCCAGCTCCTCGGAGCCATTCAAGCCCTGGAACGCAGCGAAAGAAGAGGCACTTTTCAAAATGAGCTTGTCACAAGTGACAGGGAAGCAGCCGCCCCCGCACACACCTTATTCACTCACGGCTCTGAACTGGCATTCCTTCAAGAGCTGGGACGGGCCCAGAGCTGCTGATTCAAAGACACTTGGAATAAGAACTCAAGATTGAAAGGTTTTTGTTCCTTCCTGGCTTGGGGCTTCTTTGCAAGGTGCTCCTGCTCTGCTGATTGTTATTCAGCATGGACAGGCAGAGCAGGCCAAGGAAAGAAGCCACAAGTATCTTGGCAAATACATTTACAAGCAAGTGGAAAACCCCAAGGTTTCCACTACTCCAAAGAAGAAAAGGCTGGAGCAGAGTGGTGGAGCTGAACCCTTGACAGGGACAAAGGGTTAGGAATTGTTAAAGCTGTACATTCTTATTTAAAATACACCGAGGTGTCTTTTACAGAAACGATTTCTAAATGATCCTCGTAGTGCATCCACAGCTGATTCTCAGAGACGACATTTGCATAAAATATCCCTGGAAAAATTCCCATAAGGAAACTGCCAGAATGAGTTGCTAATTGCACATGCAGAGAATCTTACGTCAAAGTGGCTGTGATCAACCCAAAGTATTTCTCAAAAAAGGCAGTTTCATTTTAATTCAAGTCTCTGCAACCTTATAATTGACAACTATTTGATGTTCTTGGAATGAGTAACAGCTCAGTTTATTAAGAATTTCTTACAATCCTGCAGTTAGGACCAGCCTAAGTGAGCAAACAGAGAAAACTGATTTGAATTCAAAGAATTCA
The DNA here is from genome assembly GCA_025920805.1 of Petroica traversi. NCBI lineage: Eukaryota > Metazoa > Chordata > Aves > Passeriformes > Petroicidae > Petroica > Petroica traversi. The sequence goes on from JAHLSL010000060.1 coordinate 6,573,163, forward strand.
AGTCTCCCTCATTGATGGTCTGATGAAACTGGATCATCTTGATCTTTTGTTACTACTGAATAGCTGGGAATAGGTTTCTCTTGCAACCTGTCAGTTTGACAGCTCCATTTAGAGCAGGAGCTGTTTTCCTGATGATTTCCATGTGAAGCTCTAAGTGACTGAGCATTTCATCTTTTCAATTTAGGAAGGAAATGCTTTGTATTTACTATGTTTAACAACATTTTCGAGGTCAATACAACAGGATATTCCCTACAACTGTTTAAATTATTAATATAACATTTTGAATCTTGGAAACAAATACAATGGTTTTAAGATAGGTGGGTTAAATTCTGCAGCTCCATTGATTAAAATCCTAAATAATTCCATTCATTTAATGAAATTCATTGCAATTTCAAGCACCTGTAACAGGGAAGAAATTTTTTTTTTTTTGCAATGCTAGAGCATAAAGAACAAATGAGCACTCAGTAGTGCTAGTATGACCCCTAACACTGTCTCCATTGGGATGTAACAAAAAGATATTTAACCTTTTAAGGCTAAATAATGTTCAACAGTGCCTATTACACAGGCAGGGTAGACTTCTCGGAGCAAGTATGAGAAGAAGTTTGGCTGTTCTTTGAATTTCTTCAAGTCTCCTGCATGATCCCACCACAACAGGGAAGTGGGGAATTGAGCAATAGACCTGGCACAGTAACCTCATTGATCCCTCAATTATTTCTGCTAAAAGAAAGACAAATAAATATAGCAGGGGGAATTGGAGAAGTCAGGCCATGCTGGCTTGTGTGTGCACTGCAGAAATGAGTAGCTAAGGCAGAAATGGGATAATGCCCCTGCATGATTATCTTCAGACTACCCTGATTAGTGACAGATAGTGAGAGCTGGAGATCTTTACAAATGTCATTAGACCAAGGGCTGTAATGTGATTTAGTGACGTGGCTGCAGTGATAGCTGGTTCCCTTGACACAGCGAAACAGATGGTGTTTTAGTAGTGTTGGTTCACCATTGTGCTGAAAAGCAAGAATCCAGTAGAAATGTGTGGTTTTGTGAGAGGGAAACGGCGTTGGAGCTTATTGCCTTCACCGTGTATCAAACTGTGATTTAAATTGGCTTGGGATGAGTCAGGGCCTAACACAAAACATCCTTCAAAACTCTGCACCAGTGCAACATGGTTTGATCTTTCCAGCACAGAAAGTAAAGAATATTTCCTTTTCCCACTGTTCCCCTGCCTTTTTTTACTTTCATTCCAGTCCACTTTGCTTCATTTTGGACTCCCACAGGCCAGGCTGTCACAGGCTTCTCCACGTGGCACCTGCCAGGGAAGCTCTGCAGCAGCTTCTCCTGCACAGTTTTGTTTACGGGCTTCAGCCAGCCCTGCCCATGCTCAGATTGCTTTTTCTGGTGATCTGTTGGGCAGCTGTCTTCCCATAAAAGGGCAATTTTAAACTCTTCTCTCAAGGGAACTGGTGAGAAATTAACTTTCTTTGGGATAATGAGAGAATGATGCTTGCAACTCCATAAAACTTTTGGGGTAGTTTTTATAATCTTAACTATATCCTAGTTAATTTAACCACGTGGTCTCTGTGATATAGCACCATCATCTACTTCAAGGCACCAGGAGAGCCAGAAGGAAGTCTGTAGGGAATTGCCCCACTCCTTTTCCACCCTTCAACCAATTAAGAATGACCCAACCCCTCTCTGTTGATTAACAGAGTCTGGATATGGCTAATGCAGCAACCCCAATGCATTCATAAGCAAATGGGTTTTGTCATTAAATGATAAAGTTTTAGGAATAACCGAATCTTAGTATATCCATTTCTAAATAGTTTCCATCCATAAAAACTGAAACAAAACCACAAACAAAAAAACAAACCACACAACACTAAAAGACAGTGAGCATACAGGGAAGAAGGAAGTTAACTATTTGAAATCTTGATTGTCAGATTCATATCAGAGATTAGGTTCTTTAAAGACTAATTGCAGCTGATCTCCTTTGTAGCATTTTATGCTATGTCTATCATCAATCTACAAAGCACATGAATACAGTTTTCTGGTTTACAGCCTGGATTTAATTCTGTTTGTAAACACTGGGAAACAAATGCAGCAATCTCGTGCAACTGATAAGCAAGGCCCTGAAACACAGCTCACAAAACCATATTCCCTCTGACTTCCATCCAGCTTCTGGAAGACATAATGCAGTTACTGTTCATCTTCCTTCATGGTCAGATTGTTCATACCAGCGGGAGGATGTTCCCTCCTGACATAAGACTGGGCAAAACATCAGTGTGCTTTGAAAACAGCCCCTGCCACAGCGTTCAGGCACTCGGTGTCCCGGCAGAGATGGATAGAATGAAAATATTCTGAGATAGGAAAGGGGTGAGGTGGTCCGTGGGCTTTGGCGCTTCCTTGGAGCGAGGTAAAGAGTAAATGATGTCACTGATATGCCTGAGCTCCCTGACAAAGCAGGGAACCAAGTCCTCAGCGCTGAGGGATCCTCCAACACAGCTATTTCTGTGATCATTCCGTTTTTCTACAGTATTTGTGAATTTGCTAGGGAAGGAGAGGGATTATGCACAAAAGACAGTGCTGTGCTTTCTGTTTATTCTGGACATGGAATAATACCCAGAGCTTCCTCTGAAATCCTGCAGAGGACATGGGCTAAAAGAAAGCCTCTGAGAGGAAGTGCTGAAAAGTAAATAGACAGAGTAGGCAACGCTGCTGAGAAACTGCAGAAGTCAGGCAGTGCATCAGGGTTTTGGTCCACACCCTGAATGTAAACCTGGGAGACAGAAATTGCCATATAATGCTTTCTGCAACATATAATTACATTCTTAACCTCTTTGTCTTTTTTCCTTTTTTTGATAAAGAGGAAATAATTCATTTCCAGGAATATAAGTGGCTTTAATTCACTTGTATCAAGCCTCTTTCTTTTTCTTTTTTTTTTCTTTTCTGATTCAGTGCCTGACTCAGAACCATCATTCTTACTGCTTCTGTCAGACTATCCCACATTTCCCAGTGGTTTTTACTACTGCAGTTTGGAAGCACTCTTTGTTCTTATAGTCCCAGTGCCTACCAAGGCTTTTCTTTTCATGTTCTTTGACGTTTATTCCCTAGGAGCCGGATCCTTGTGTCCTTACATGTGAGCCAAATCTCCCAATGAATTTGCAAACATGCAGGATCAGCAACTTAAACAGTTTATTTGTTCTTCGGGGTTTTCTGTGTTTGCAGGAAAAAGGACGCCTATAGGCAAACACTGCATCACCAGGTTTCATCTGCACAAAAGGGAAGCTCAGAGAGGAAGGAAGGCACAGCAGTGCAGAGTTTACGATTAAAAAACAAAAACAGCCTCCTCAGGGTTTTTTTTCTCTGAGAGGATGGTGGTGGCAGATGCAGTTACAGGAGACTGAAGTTAACATGTTTCTTGAAATACATCAAAAGACTCCTTCTCTGGGTTTGGCTCAGTGTCAGTAATAATAGCTGATTCCAGTGTGTTGTCAGAATAATATAAATCTTTGGCTATATTTTTGAGATGCCTTTCAGCTTGGATATCTATACTACATTTACATTTAGGAACCTGGAATTTCTAATGGCCTGGGACCTCAGGAATTTCTAATGGCCTGGGAACTGTTGCTCCCATTTACTTGAGCTTTGGTGTTTACATCAGAGAATTCTGGCTGGGTGTGTTAGAAAATGTGATGTATTCAGTTGATGTCCTACATATAAGTTTAGATCAGCATCAACAACCAGATCCAATCTGCAGCACTAATTCAAACAAACAGCACTGCTGACAACATGATTGCTGTGGATAAGGACTCCATCTCACAAACTTATACGTTAGAGAACCTTCAAATATCACTTTAATACAGGTGTCCCTCTTCTGATGTCAGAAATTTCATAGCAAGTGGTCTTGGTGATGAGCCAAGATTTGACAAGATCTAACTATCTAATTCTGTGAAAATTTGTGGTGAGACAGGACCATTAATATTTTACTCTGCAGTAGAATGAAAACCTTTTCTTGCTCTCTGTCTGCTGTGCTGATAGAGAATGGAGGTATTGCTACGGATCAGTGGCTTTCCAGCCAGAGAGATTATTCTGATCTCTCAGTCTGGCATTTTACAGCAACCATATTCCCTGAGAAGTTTGTGCATCAGACCCCTTAACTTGCTGAGATTAATTCAGATTACATGTGGGCAGCCTTAGCTTACTGTGCATGTGAGACATCACATTTCTTCTCCAGATGTGCCAGTAACCCACACTAATGGACACACATGCCTCATTTCCAGTCTGACTCTCTCTGGACTCAGCTTCCTGCCATTGGATCTAAGTACATTCCAGGGATATATTTTGTTGAATTGTTCATAATTTTGATGGAATAGAGTTTGGGACATGTACAACTGATTAATATGTACTTCCACAAGTGTTTTACAAAGACCTTTACCCTAATTCTGTTGATTATTTAGGTCCACCGTTCTTACATTTTCTATAAAAGGTAGATCCATTTACCCAGTTTTGTTTTCTACACTTCTTCAATTTCAGCTGAGATAATTTCCATACATGGCAGGTCCATTTGCACACAAAAAAGCAAAGGACAGGGGTCTGACTGCTCAGCTGAAGTCAGGACATGAGGCTCAGGTTCTTCGACCTATTGCTGAGACTGTTTTGTACACCCCTATTTAACCTTGAAAACATAAGAGAGTGCCACCACCTACAGAAGTTTATGCCACTTCAGCACTACTTTGCCAGCATTCCAACAGAAAATCACATTTTGTAGAGGCTATTTTTCCCTACTGACATTATAATTGGTGTCAAGGCCATAAGGGAAAGCATGAAGCAGACATAAAGTCTGTCAGGAGATCTCAGCTGTTTGTGCTCCTGCATGTGCCTTTATCCCTGATGGCATCCCTCAGACCAGAGAGAATCATCTTTTAATGAGAAAATTCAGCTAAATCCATGCTAGAACAATGCAATGCTCTGGAACACTGGAACAGCTTGAGAATGTAAAAATCATTCACCAGTACAAAACCAGGGCGTTGCTGCATTGTCTGCAGGAGATAGCGACGCTCAGCCCTCAGGGGATACAGCAAGGAAAAATGAATGCAGCAGGAAATCTTTCTAAACAAGAAGTTGGCCACATGCTAAGAGCCATATGCACTTTATGTCATAAAAGCGTCCCTGTATTTCTATTTCTTATTATAATTCTCTTTAAAGATGCTGCTCCTTCAGGTAAGAGTTACTTAAACATAGTCCTCATCTTAAAAAAAATAAAACTCACAAACCCTTGGAATGAGAAAAAATTCCTTAGTATTTATTTTACTATATTATATTTTACCCCTGTGGGCACTAACACTGAATATAGAATTTCTTACATCTTATTTTTTCTTCTTTTTTTGGTGCCTGTTTCACAGACTGAAGAAAATGATTGCAAATCAGTTTGCATTCAAAACACCACACTTGCACCTAAAAGAATAGGATATTACACCATTAAAAATAAGATCAGTATAATGGAAAGATTTTCTGACTGACAGAGTAGCACCTTTTGAGTCATAAATTCTCATTTTTAAAGGACAAAAGGGACTATCACAATCACTGTCTGAATTCCTACATAACAGAGACAATGTAATTTTAGACAATAATTCCTACGTCAGTCCTGCCTTCTGATCCGCAGGAAAAACTTCTGTTTTACATGTCACACCCTGCAAGCAGAATACCCAGGGATTCTTCATCTTTATCCATAACGATTATCAAACAGATTTACAAAAAACTGATAAGCAATAGGGCAGAATCAAATCCTAATTCTAAACAAATTTGAACATAGATGAATCAGCACACAGAAATAACGATAGGACAGGAATATCTTTTAGAGACATCATCTTGTACAGGCTAAGCACAGGGTAAAAGCAAACTACTTTATACTTCACAAAGTTCCAGTAATTGGATCTTTCAAAATGGCTAAATGCTGTAATGGATCTGTTGCTTCATTAGCACACTCTGACATCCTGCAGCAGCACATCCATCAAGCTCCTCGTTCCCTCTGGGGAAGGCTCCTGCTTGGGGCTGGCACAGAGTCACACAGAGTCAGGCTCTGGAGGATCAGCAGACTTGTGGGTTTTGTTGTGCACTGGCTGAGATTGTGGGGCCAGGGTGCAAACTCAGAGGGAGAACAGGTTGTTCTCCCTGCTAAAGGGACCAGTGATAGTTACAAGTGACTTCTGGTGTTTTGAATCACCATGAAGCTGGTGTGGGCGAGTACAAAGGGGTGAGACAAAGGTTATCCCCTGGCCGAGGGAGCTTCAGGCCAATTTATAACGAGAATTTCTGGCATTTGTCTGGGAGAGTCACAGCTTTATATTTCTACTCCTTAACAGTAAGTTAAGAAGTGTAAAAAATATTGTTAGGAGTAGCTCAGGTTAGAAGATCTCCTGAGAGTACTGATAAACCTAGTTGAACATTTCTGTCCATGGCCTAATTAGTATGAAAAACCCAAGATGAGATTTTCAAAGGTTGTGAGACACCCAGTCCTGTGTTAATCTTAACTTTCATCTTACATTGCTTCTGCATGTGGGTTTCTTTTTTTATCAGATCAACTTTAATTTGGAGCAGCTTAATATCTGAAACACCTTATTAATACCACAGAAACATTAAACAGAAATCTGTATTACAAAACTGGAAATAAGTTAAAACCTGAAAATGTGACCTCTGTCTTCAAGCCTGTCGTAGCTCATAAACCTGAAATCAAGGCCTAAAGGTTGTAACAGTTATGCCAAATAGCCCCAAAACACAGGATGAGCAGGATCCTTTCCTGAACTTGGACACTGGAGACACCATCTATGCCTGCATGTAGTTTTTACTGTACATTATTTCTTAACCTTGAACACTTCATTGTGCAAAATGAGTATTGCTTTGTGTTTTATCTTTTAATAGAACTGTGATTATTCTGGCAGGAACACTGACATGGTTCTCGTGCTGTGAATCCCATAGCTACAGCAAGGACTGCAAAACACAGATCACTCAGATCAGATAACCTGAACAGTGGGAAATAAACACCAAAAGCTCACTTACCATGACAGTTCTGGAGCTGCACCAGGGATGAACTTGTCTCAGGGGCTCTCCCAGCTCATGAATCCTGCAGCATCACCTGCACCAGGGTGATGCCCAATGTTTTTGCCATCACATTTAAACAGAAAGCCCCTCAGCTGAGCTCAAGCTCTTTGCCTTCTCATTCACTGCTGGTTTAAGCAGACATTGGATTTTTCTATTCCGTGTTTGCCTGTAACTATTCTTAGCAGCTAATAACTGACACCCTCGGGAGCGTGATGTCAGCAACTCCGCTCTCATGGAGCTCCCCCAAGGCAGACCCAGAGCTCAGCACAGTGAGCTGGCTCCTCAGCAGGGCTGAGGGACTGACAGCACCACAGCCCAGCTCAAACACACCAAACAGGGGCGAGTTCATCCCAGTTAAAGAAATTTCTTTCTCTAGTAAGTAATCAGCAGTCACGATTTGAAAAAATGGTGTTTTTTGAGGCTGCCGAGTACTTTTTGCAGTACTAATAAAAACACAGCCTTACTGGCCACCCTCTTGCCAGTGTCACATGCAAAAGTTTTGTGGACTTTTGGAATTAACACCAGTCCACTACCCACCTCACAAAGAAAGCTACTGAACAAGCAACGAGTGGCAGCTTTGTTAGAGGTCTCAGCAGAGAGGCTACAGTGATCATGGACACTGAACCTTTCCACTCACCAGCACTTGTCCCCAGTGTCTTTAATGATTCATCACCCTAGAAACCTCCATTTGCTTGGGTACAGGAGGCATTTCTAATTTCCCTTCAAAAGGTGAAGCTCCATTCCCTAGCTCATCCTGTAGCCCTCTTTACACCTCTCACAGATTAAGTTCATTTTTCTGAAAATTGTTACCACCCGACTGTAGAAATACTCTAGAGAAGTTAACATTCCTTGTAAGATGGTACCCATTTTTCCTTCAAATTGTTAACAAACTCTCACCTTCCAGGACTGCATTCTCTTTTCTACCCCAATTATTCCAAAGTTTTATCACATTCATCCTTCCACTGATAAGTGCACTCAGATTTGTTTCCACCCCTTGCTACTTCCAGTCCACAAAGCCCCAGGTCATAGATGAGGCTATTATTGAACCTGGAGTATCTGGTTTGTACAGTATGAGATTTTACCAGAGCAAGCTGGTAAAAAATTAGCCTAATCCTTTTTGAACATCCACCCTGTCTTCCTCAACATTGGCGATGCCTCCCAGTATGTCTTACCTAGGAATTTTACCTTACCACACTGGTAAATATACTAAATAGAGCAGGTCCCAAGACTAACCCCAGAGAAACACCACTAGCAATGATTCTCCAGCCTTGCCACTTTCTTTAGAATAGACTTTTAGCCAGCTCACAGTTCTTGTGTTCACCACTTTCACTTCCAAATTCAAGAAAAAAATCATGTGGGATATCAGTTGCGGGAATCTAAATTGAGGAAACACACCCTGAGTTAGGTACAAGAGCATGCACTTGTCCTTGCTGAACCTCATAAGGATGGAACAGTGGTTTCAGCTGTGGGGCGAGTGCCCAGCTCAGTGTGAGAGCCAGAGCAGAGCCTGGGTGAGGCCCTGTGAGCAGTGCCCTGCTCTGCAAACTGCCCCTCCATCCCTGTCCTCAGCATTCCTGGGCACTCGTGCTCCCAGCTGCACTCTCCCAAGGTCTGCCAGAGCTCTCTGCTCTTCCCTGGGTTTCCCTGGCTTTGGGATTCCCTCCTTGCACCTGGACTCAGTGCTCAGCCCCAGGAGGTGCCCCTGCCCCAGCTGCCTCAACGACTGGGTATTTACACTGTCAAGGGGATTTTAAATAGTGCACACACTTCCTGAGGACACTATCGCTGGATTCGATCTCCTCTGTGTAAAGGGCCACTTATTAGGAGCAGGAAGCTTCTTCTTACTGCTTTATTTAGGGATGGTGAATGCTGATGCAAGATCTGGTGATGAATGTCAGCCAATGTCAGCTTTCTTGTACCATGAAACGTATTATCATCATTGTTCCCCTGCTTCATTTGGTCTAAAAATAGCTTCCTATTACTATTATGTTACATCAGATCAGGCTTTTTAATGGATATATATACAAGAAAAAAGTTGGTGCTTATGTTTTTAAATCCTGGTTGCAGCACTAAGTAAAACATACAGTGAGTATCAGGAACAAATCATAGCATCTGTCTGTTAGGATTTGTTGATATTGAGCTGTCACCCACACGGCTCCTTGTCTGGTATTAAAGAAGACAAGTGCAACAGAGAAACATGAGAAGTGTTAATAGTGCTGCAAGTCAGCTGAAAAGAACTTCCAAAGCTAGGCCCTGGATGGAAATTTTTCAGCAATTAAATTGAAAACTGTATTTTTAATCACAAATTTTAAAAAATAATTCTTTTTTGAGTTAAAAAAAATTAACTGTTTTAATGAAAAGCCAAATTTTTCATATCTTCCATTCCAAGTAAATATTACTTTCTTGTTAAATCAGATATGGCACAAGAACTATTGTTTTTGGTTTGGTTATGAACCTTGATCTGTTTTTCAGAGATCTTATTGAATTAAACAACCCAAGTTATGATTTTGCCATGGACTTTTATGGAACTTAACCCTTATTAGAGAAATAACCCCCCACCTCTAGGTAGGAACATAGAGGAGAGTCTGACTTGGTTAAAAATACAACGCACAGACCCAAGATCAACTCTGTCCTTCGGACAAACAATTCAGTCTCCACACACGAGATCTGTGTGTCATATAGGAGCAGAAAAAGAAGCCTGAAGGAAAAAGGGAAGTTTCCCAAGGAAAGATTATTAGTCTTGGGTACAAATTTGTCTTTGCAGTGGCCCTGCATGGGCTGTGTTTAACACTAACCCATGGGCTTAAGGTCAGGCACTTTACCCAAGTCTCCCACAAAGTCACTGAAGGTGTCAGGCTCCTCCAGAGGTGCTTCAGAGCAGAAGCCAGATTTGTGGACTCTGAATTACTTTCTGAAACAACATCCCCCATATTTAACCTTTCAATAGTCCAGGAAAAATTGCCTTCCTCATTTAGGCAGCTGTGTTAGGTGCAAGGTCAGGCAATAGGAATTGCCTCACACATCTCTTTCCCTGTGCCTCTGCACCCCATTTCTGTTACTATCTGAAATTTGGCTGAAGCTAAGTTAGCAGATTTTATCAGAGCAGCAACTGGTTCAACCACACTCTTCCTGCTCTGACACTTCTGGTTGTTTGCGTGCCTGAACAGCATTTCAGTCTTTGATCCCCTCTCAGGAGCATGCGCTCTTAAATTTGACTATTTTTAGTTCCTCGTCTGTGACCATCTCCTGTAAGATGAAAGAGCATGGGATGACGATGCCTACGTATGTTTGTGAACTGCTTTCATCCTGATCTGTGGAAATCCTTATACAGGAATAGCACACTGCATTTTTATAGACACACAGTAACTGTAAGTCTTCTGTACTTCACCTGAATATCAATTTATTTACTTCTTGTAATCTGTCACACTTTGATAAAATAATTTCCCATTTCTGAGAAGGGAGTACACTGATTAATAAAAACTCCAGTCTACTGCTTGTCCTCCCTACTGTGATTTGTGGGCATAGAAAACATTGATACATTTTCCTGTAGCAAGTGACATAGAAGAGATGGCTCAAACTTTTTGAAGAGAAAAATTATAATATAATTCTTATGAAAGAGTTAGTACATTATGCATGTGATTGACCTTCATTATCAAACACATTAAGATCTGTGGATGAAAACTAATAAATAAAAACTAATTATTATCATTTAGGTTGGAAAAAGCCTCTAAGATCATTGAGTCCAACCTTTAAGTTACCACTGCCAAGCCCACCTCTAACTCATGTCCCCAGGTGCCACATCTACATGTCTTTTAAACACCTCTAGGGTGGTGACACATCCACTGCCCTGGCAGGGCTCTACAATCCTTTCCATGAAGTAACTCTTCCAAATATCCAGTTTAAACCTCCCCTGGTGCAACCTGAATCCATTTCCTCTTTTATTATTGCTTAATATTTGAGAGAAGAGATCAACACCTACCTCGCTACAGCCTCCTTTTATGTCACTGAGTACTTTAATGCTGTTCTGTAACCTATCCAAGCCTTATATGAAACTCAAGGATTCAAGTCCAGCCACACCAAAGCCTTGTCATCTATGTGTTACCATATTTCTTCAAAGAAATTTGCTATTTAAGAGTCTGAATGCCTGAAAACAGAATTACTGTTTGCTCTCACACCAGTAGTTTTCCTCTGTACTACAAACTGAATTAAAACAAAGCAGATCCAAATGGACAGTTTTATAAAGACATTACTGAGTATAATTTATTTTGAGTATAGCCTGTGTTTCTGTAAGACCAAAAATATTGACCTCAATTCTGTAAGATTTCAGCCTTTTTTTTTTTACAATCCCCCTGCTCCTTTTTGATGGCTTTTAGGCTTTTTTAAAACCTCTTTAACAGGCAAACTGAATCCTGCCTCTTGACAGAACACCAACATATCCTAAAACAAGGAAGTGCATGTGCTGAATGCTTCTTTTGCTACAAGCTTCAGATCAAGTCTTTGATGAGAAAAACACATTCTCTTTTGAAAGCTGAAACACTTCAGCAAATCCTGCTGCAATATATCTGCTTTACTATAAAGAAAAGCCTCCTTAAGAAAGGGCTGTGAATTCACATTCCCAATCCAAACTGTGCGTCACAGTCTGAATTCCCTGGTCTGATAGCACTACTAAAATGTCTCCCAGAGACTAAATTCAGCCTGAATTCAGGTTTGTGTGGCCAGCAGAGAATTTAGGAAACCCCACAGTAGGGTCTAATGGCTCTAACAGCTTCTGTGCTAGCTCCTATACTCCCTTCACATAGAACATAGACAGGGAAAGCAACATTCCTCAAAAACAAATGTTTCAGAGGAAGCTGAAAGAATGCCCATCCAAAGCAGGCAATTCAGAAGTAGTCCAGCCTCTAAATGATATTTCCTTCTAGCCCCCATTGAATATTAATGATTATAACTCTAAATTTCTTACTTGTTTTATTATGTTCTTTCTAAATTACATCACACAAGGCGGTGTATAAAAACAATGGAATGAAAGCCTCTAATTTTAGCTGTCATAAGTTAAAGAATAAATGGCAGCAGCAGCTTTCACATATAATTGCAGGATTTTAGGTGACTACAGAAAAAGTTCTCTTTTCTGTAAGGCACAAATGTTCAACCCTTGAAGCAAAAATTTCAGGAGCTGTAGGAAGTTGTGTGTGCTCAGGAGTTAATGGTGAAGGTGTCACTGTGCTCAGAAATAGAACCAACTTTCCCATGGCAAATTCAGCTTATTAATAACCCCATTTCTTCTGTCGCAATGGCACATGTCTCTCCACTCCTTGTTATTGTTATGCAACTGGAAGAGCTTTCAGAATCGCTTCTGGCTGAGCTTGAACAGGTAAACTATAAAATCCAGCTTGAATTGAGTTTTATGCTGAAATGCTACTGCAATTCACCAGATGAATGCTGAGTGACATAGAGTATGCAATTATGCAAGAAGAGTGTTTGCAACAAGCCATCTTGGAAGCACTTCCATTTGTGAGAGGATTTTTTCATATTCTGAATCTGAATACATTAAAAAGCCTGTAATCACTTAATAGAGTCAAATCTGCAATTCTTAATTCTGAATATCTTCTATAACGAAATGAGCTTCTCAATTCTTGTGATTAACTTGCAAACAAAGCCAAATACAAGAAGCTGGCTCAGAAAAATCAATGCAGGAAATCATTGCCAGATTTCTCATAAATATTTCTGCCTTAGAAACCACTGGAATTTACACTCTCTTTATCACACATTGTATAGGACTATATGCAATTACAGCCCTTCCTACACAAAATAATACAGATCTGGGTAACATCTTGCATAAATGGATATGAAAATTCTATGCAGCCTCCTGACAAATTGCCAAAGTGGCCCTTACTCTTAGAAAACAGTGCATCAATCTCATCTCACAGTGATCTCTGTGTTTACACGTGTATGCCAGTATTGCCACAAAGCTGCTTTGTTTAGATGAGCATTTTCATGACCTTGAAGCTCAGGATAATGTATTTCTTATTCTATTCAGCCTCTTCACACATGGGTATCTACAATCATTATAAAAAATCTCCCGTCGGAGAAGTGGGAAAAAAAAAAGGACTTGGACTGCTCAGTTTCTAAATTAAGCTACATCTGAAGTTAAAAATAGCCCTTCCAACTGAAGATGCTATGCTGCCTGAATTTAAATAGCCTGCTGCTTCTTTCCCTGACAGATAACATTTATTGTTCTCTGCTGCAAAAAAAATGCCTTCTATAGGGAGGCTACCTTTATTTTTATGTCTAATTTCACTTCACCTGCCACAACAAAATTAAAGAAAGTCAGTGTTCTACCTGGGAATTGTATCAATTCTTCCATAGATACATTTCTCCAATTTTGCTAAAATAGACCTAAAACTATGCATGTTATATATGTGTGACTTTTCCAAGCTCTTTCTGCAGATTTTTTCTGGGAAGATCCATAGTCAGAATATATTGTCTGAAATGCAGTCAGATTTCTAACACACATCCTAAAACTGCTTGTGCCATCTTTTGTTTTCATTTACTTAAACACATACACACACACACACGTGTATATTTCTAGATATTTCATTGCTGTTTCTGGATAAAAAGATGTATGAAATGCAATTACAGACAGTATATGTGAAATGGTTTACTCACCACTTTTCCCCAAAGCACTGGATGGAAAGGAGGAGAAGCTGTATCCCTTTTCTCTTCAGGCCTTAACACAGAGCCAGCATAAGAATTTCTATATTATCCATATTCCTACTGTAGTTAGAGGCTGAGAGGTCAGAATGCTTGTGCTACTCACATAGCAACTCCAACACTGGTTTTATAGCACATGTAGATTAGAAAGGTAAAAATTCTTTCAAGCTATCCTGACCCTTCTCCCCAGTTTGAGTAAGTTCTTTTTGTCAGAATTTCTGGTGCTCCAATCTGCATAGTTTTAAATTCCAGTCTCTATTCATGCTCACCCATGGGAAACTGTTAATTTTCCTCAACATTCATTCTACATTTAATGTGCCTTAATTTCATCATTTTATGAGATTAAAATTAATCAGATTCACTTTTACCTTTTAGGCAAGAAAATAAGAAAGGTGCACTTCTAATGTTCAAAGTGAAACTTGAATCTTGCTGCATTGAGACAATTCTGTTTTCCCCTTCTTCGTTAAATTGCAGATTTTATACAAGCATTCCCAAAGGAATAGCATAGAGAGACTCAGAAACAAGTAAATGAAAGATGAGATGGATATAAATACTCCTCTTATCCCCGAGCAAGACTTTTACATTAGTCACTTTGTGGACTAAAAGCCTGAAAGATCCCCAAAAGCTTTATAAGCATCAATAATATTTGCAATGATGTAAGCCAGAGGCAAAGATGTAAATTCTGCAGTCCCTAATTGAATAAAACATCCATCGAAGTCAATAAGAATTGCAGTCAATTAAGCCGTAAATATTTCAGGTCCTGAGCATTTTATATAATGTTACTACACAGCAGCCATGAGTACTTTTGTCCAGGGCAATGTTTGCTCAGAAGCCTCTGTGAAAGCAGACAGGGCTGGAGCAGCCACACCAGGGCAGGTGTGTAGTGTCAGTCACCAGCTCCCACCACGTTCTGGCAGGGTGCTTGCTCACTTATCCAGGTGAAAATATCAGACTGCTTCCATATGGAGGCCTCAAGCAGCAAGGGCAGCTGTATGGATGGGGGCTGAGTAGGGCTCAAATTAGAGATAAAATGGTAAATAAAATTAAATCCTCTTGAAATTTGATGTGCATGTCCAGAGCCCATTGGTGGAATGTGATTTCTCTGAACAAGTGAGCCCAACTACAGTCACAGCTGTTAATTGCTTAGCACTGAATGGGCTGGTGTGTGGCAGAGCCCTGTCATGCACAGAATGGTTTAGAGTGTTCCTCACAGCTCCCCTTCCTCTGCTTTATCCCCAGCTGTGAGGAATGAGAGCCACACGTGCTGCCCCTGAGGAATGGCAGAGGAAGGAGGCTCTGTGTGCAGCCCTGGCACTGGGGATGGTTTGGGATCACTCCTGCTGCTGGAAGGCAGGGCCGTGGCTGCCAGAAACCGCTCACATCGCGCTGTGTCAGGAGCTTCACAAAAGCACACAATAATGCATGTAATGAGTCTCCAGAATCACATTTGTGAGGCCTGGAGAATGTTTCTCTTTCCCAATGCGAATTACTGAGTCATCCTGCTCATGTGAGACAGACTGAATTCTCTTCCCAAAGAGCTCCTTTGAATCACTATTAGCACCAGATAACAGATGTTGCTCTCCAGGAAAGTTTTTCATACAAGCTCTTATAATCATGGGGATTATTTCAACTTGACCTTGTAACTACAACAGAAAAACAGGATGAACTGGGGGGGGGCTCAGAGGGCTGTGTGCTGCAGTACTTTGCATATCTGAGTAACTAGGCCTTGAACAACATAGCTACTCAAAACACTGCACAAAGAATAACAAGAACACCCAGTCTTATAAGGTAAATACTACTAATCCCCAGCTTATATAGGGGAAAAAACAAGCCCTGAAGTGTTTAATGGACTTGCCTGGCATCTCATAGCAAATATGTAACAATTCAGCCGTAAGTGATGTAATATTCAAAAGCACGTCTCTTTAAAAGTTAGAGCCTATGGATGTGAGATGAAACTCAAGTTAAATACTCTGAAAATAGGACTAAAAGTATAAATTGTAAGCTTTTTAGTAAAGTGCTCTAAAATGCCCATCTTCTGTCAACCACTTCTGTTTTAAACCACAATGCATTTTCTCTCTAATTACTTGCTCAAAGTGAACCTTACCACGCATTTTAAAAGAGATGTTGGAAATGCTGTAACACTTTCCAAATTTCAACCTTTCCTAACTATGCATATTGCTGGTCGAGCAGCAGTAATTTTCCTCCTGCATGCCTTTGCTGTGTTCCTGAATTTCAGTTTCAGATGATAAAGCACATTTTTCCCAACCTTTTTTCAAAAATGCAAGTAACTGACAATTTAAAATCAGATATTTACGTTGCAACTATTCCTGTGTCTTCTGGGGCCACTTTATCTAAGTTAATACAATTAAATTATTCTCTAACGCTCTGAAGTCACACCATGCTCTGAAGTACCATGATTTCACACCAGAGTTCTGGACTTACATCACCAGATCCCAGAAGTAAGAGTATGAGTATGAGTATGCTTCCATATAGCAGTAGACAGTCAGGCCCAGGTAATGAAATAACAGCTTGGATTCGAAAGAGAGGTAACAAAATACAAAACTTTGAGGCTTTGGTTTGATAAAAATGAATTAGCAAACTTTTTATCTGATGCTCTCATTAATCACTACAGTCACAAATTAAAACTCTCAGTATTCCTGCGAGATATAGATCCAGGGAGATACTGTTCATTAAAAAAACCTACAAACCAACGAACCAACCAACCAAAAAAGTAATCTATGCTGGATCATGGATAGATGACGTCTGCCAGATAAAATAATCCATGAAGTCAGGAGAACTGACCTCCAACAGCAAAGGCCACAGTCCAGGCTGAGCTGTCCAGTACAGAGATAGCACTAACCCTGTTATCTGTAGTGATTTGCTTTGTCATACACTATGTTTAGAAACCATTGTTCACTCAATGATCATTCACCTTCATTTATTTTTTGCCTTCTGTTTCTCAAGGGATGAGGAGTTCGGGCTACTGAATGTTTTTAGATATTCTTGCACTTATCCAGCCTGTCTCAGCATCTGCTGAAGAGACTTCTCTTCTGCCATCCTGACATGTCTCCCCTTTTGTGAGCATCTCATTGTTTTTCAGTCTGTGCCATACTTTCTCATCCTGGTCTGGAGCCTGACTTCTTGTCAGAGGGTCAGTTTGTGCTGTAAATTATTCCTCTTCTCAGGGCCACAGATACCTTGCCCTAATTATTGGCAGTTACACTGTGAACAATTCACAGTGCAGGCTCATTCCCTTCTCCTCCTTGCAGCTTCCCTCTCTGTCCCGCTGGCTGGAAGGAAATGCTATTCTCTGCATAATACATGGAGCATTTTCAAGTTGAAAAGAGAGGTGGTAAAGCAGATAGACAGGGAAAAGGTGGATGGAAAGATAAAGACTGAGGCCTGTTACCCACCATCTTCTCTAGGAAGGTTTACCTCTGAATCTCGCATTTGAAAACCTACTTTCCTGATTACCTGCCTTATCTAAATGTCATCATGTTATTTCTCTGTCAAAAGACACCACCTCGAATAATACAAAACTGTAATTTTTAAGTCCTTCTTCCTATAAATAGTGTAATCATATAGAATGCTGCTAAACATTAGATAATGACACATTTTCTTTGAGCTTACTGACTTTTTCCCCTACAGTGCAAGCATTAAATATTATTCATATCCCAAACTGCTTAAAAGTGATGCCCAGCACACAGATGTCAAAAAACAGTAACGATTTTTAGAAGGGGGAAACTTTCAGAATAAACATATTTTCTCAACAGCCTGATGAAAAGATCATTTTCATCTCAGACTTCTAAAATTGTCACTCTGAATTTTCTTCTCTCTCACATATACACATCCAGACTCATTGCTATGCTCCAGTTGTTTTGATAATGCAAAGCTATCATAAACATATCTGAACACATAGTAACATCTAAAATTTAGCAACTGAAATTTACCACGCTAAATTAAGCACCCCAATATATTTTTTCTACCGGGGAAAAGTGTGAGCCAAAATTACACTCTGTATGTATTTGCAGTAAGCTGAAAATAGAGTGAAATAAATATAAGCTTTTTTTCTGGTCAATGTATACCATGCCCATCAGGAAAGGTGAGATTGCCAGGATGTGAAGCAGATGTGTAGGTGCACATGTATTAAGCAGCAAACAGTAATTCTGATGAGACAGTTTCTAATTTCAACTTTGATACATTGGCAATTCTAAAGAAAAACAGTACAACCACCTCATCAGTTGTCCCTCTCTCTCAGGAACATCACACAAAATAAGGAATTGTGCCAGAGTAATTCTACGGGGTGTCATTTAAAACAACAACAATAACAAAAAAAACCCAAACAAAGCCATCCTAAAGCAACCACTTCAGTTACATATGCCATAACCCAGATTACAAGTAAATAATTCATAGAAACTTCTGAGGTCATATGGAATGTCTAAATAGAATATATTTGCCTCCTTTCTGATGTGATTTAGGTGCCCTCCCATGCAAAAGAACAGAATCTGGGCCCATTCTGCAGGCAGTGATCACCACCAGCTTACACTCCTGATCCCAGTGCCAGAAAAAAGGTTTGCAGCCTGAAGGCTCTATTTTCTCATTGTCCATAGGTGAGCAAAGAGTCACCTGAGAGCCTGCAAGGGGCTATTCAATATCCATCTTCAGCATCCTACAGGACAGGACTCCTTTCTGGATTTTCAGTTTCCAGCTGATGTGGCCTAATACATACATACAGCACAATGAAGGGTATTCAGAACTTCCCATTTGCCTGAGGGCAACTACACTTCATGCTCTGAAATCTGCATTACAACACTCTGTAGGTTTCTTATTTTTAATTAATTCTTCTGAAAATATTTTGGGGCGAGTGGGTGTATATGGTGACTGGAGTGGTGAGAGAGGCTGTGGGGTTCATAATTACAAAGAGAACAAAATCCTGCCCTCCTGTATATGCAGCACTACTAAGATTTCATCATTCACATTAGGCAAAACCTCTCTAATTTCAAGGTCAGTTACACATATAACAACAACAACGGCACCACCAACAAAATAAAGTAATGATGCTCAATGTTTTGAATAAATCTAGACAGGACAGTTAATAAAATAGAAAAATCCTTACTTACCTCAACAGTTGTAAGCTGTTATTTCATACTCTGCAAACTTTCCCTCCCTGCTAACTAAACAAAAGTTCTGCAATCTTGATGCTAGAATAGCTCTCAAATACATACTGCAGAATACCAAAAAAGAGAAAGCCTATGTTGTCCTTACTAGCAGGCATCTCTCCAGGGATGATTGGTCATTACCCTGGCAACCCTCACAAATGGCAAATGACGTAAAGAGAGTGGGAAAAAAAGCCACTGAGAGCAGAAAGCACTATATGCATTATAGATAGTTCTGGGAATCCATGCTCACATATGCATTAAATGGCTTCAGAGGAGCACAGGGACCTTCCATTTTGCAGAGCTGCCTGCTGAGGTGAATAAGAAACTTTCTAATTTTTTTATTAATAAAAGCACTGGGAGCATCTCTAAGTTTTTAATTGAAGAAAATTGGGGGTTGATTATTTTAATAATTCAGATACTGGGTTTATTCTTGGGGTTTTTTTTACAGTTCTGTTAAAATTTCCCATTAAAATAGCTCACAGTCTTATTCAGACAAGGGTGGATGTATTTTTCATTATTCCTTTTCACCTTACTTATTGCTACATAAAGTTACCTATTATTATATTTATTCCCATTATGTCTCATACCCTCATTTTCCCCTAACAATTAATTTGTTCAAATTGTGCAAGAGTTCTCGTGTTTATGTCATTAAAAACATTAGCAGTTGTATTTGGTGTAACTGGTAATTATGCCTAAAGAAGATGTGGCTCTAGCTAAACACCAGGGGACAAAATAAAAAGCATTTTGCTATTTTTGCACCGATCACACTATGATCTGTCTGTCACAGAGCAAGATGAATTTGGATGTGGTTAATTCTTCCACTATTAGATTTAAAAAGAACAAGTAAGACAAAAAGAGAGATTGTTTAGCATCTGCACCACTCTACAATTCAATAAAACTGAAGGAATTCTGGGTACAAAACCCAAGAAAAGCATCTTCCACCCCTGCTTGCATGTGTTACCAATTACAATCCAGGATCAGGCACCCTTTTTCTTGCTCTTCCTTAGACCTCAGGATTTCTGGATTCCTAAATGTGCAGAAAACAACTTTCAAAGAGTATTCTGGAGAGCATTAGCACTCAGATCATTTCATAACCTAAAGGAAAGGGCACAATTCTCTGAAATAAGAACTGAAGAAGTGAGGGGAGGTGGCTGCTCTTACCACTTAGCTATTATGTAAAAGTTGGATGGAAATGGCTCTACCATGACAACTGAGTTTCCTGTTGAACTGATGAAAATACGTTAGATGTGTTTGAACTCTGCCCCACTCCAAACCTGAATTGAAATGGAAATAACCAGCAGTTTCCACAAGGATATTTCTGTCCCTGGCTGCCTAAATTCAATTAGTTACAGCTTTATGGAATAAAAGATAGCGCTCATTGAAATTCAGATTTTTATTATTTTCCAAATCTACTACTCCATTGCAATCAGGAGGAAGGTGTTACACTTGTATCATGACAATTTTCCAAAAAGCCTGAAGGAGCCATTGGAAATGACTGAGTTTTATGACCAAAGAAGCAATGAACAGAAAGGATATTGCATAATGCTCCATTAAGGGTACTTTATTTATTTGCTGAAGAGAACTCATTTTTAATTATTTAAACTCTGGTAACATCATACTAGCAAATGTTGTGCTAGGTTATAACTGACAAATATCTTGGTCTGAGCAAAGTGAAGTATCAGTATAACATTACCTCTGATATTACGTATCTTTTTCTTGTCAGGAGGACAAGGAACACTTTGTGTTTAGAAACCACAGAAAGCAAAGTTTAGCCATTTGTGTATGGCCAATACAAGCTCTATGTTCCCATAAATCTTCTCTCTGATGGTCCAAATCTAAGATTCTCATTTTTTAATAATTACTCTTTTCAGAAATTTAGATCCAACTACAAACTTTCCACCAAACTTCCTTTCATCACCAAAACTAAACAAAACCCTTACCATTGGTGTTCCCAAAGTTGCTTTTGTAAGAACAAATGTGGTCTGTTGTGAAAATATTTTGCATGAAATGTTAGTAGATGTAAGATCTAAAAGTATTGAAATATACAAAAACTTTGTGTCTTTTTGCAACACAGATTGCACAGAGATTTCTGCATTTTGTGGCCTTAACAGAACCTTAATATTTTTAGATCATATCCAGGCCTGTCAACTTGCCTTTGTTTGAGCATGTGAGATTGACTCATGTGAATGTTCTGGGCAGCACAACAGGGACAAATCCAGTCCGTGAGGGGGAAGAAGGGGAAGACACTGGTGCAGAGCTGCAGAAAGGAAACAGTTTTTAATGGAGTCTCAGGAAGAGGCACAAAGGAAAATAGGTTTGCCAATCCTTAAAGGATCCTTTCTATACACTGGTATAATTTGCCAACACATTAGCAAATTAAATTAAAAATTCATCAGTATGTTAAAAGAGACTGGAGACAGGAATCACTCAATAAGTAAATTATTACTGATTTTAAGTGATTCATCCCAGAAAAGGATCAGCTCACTCAAGTGAGTGGGAATTAAAAGTCTTCAGCATTTTTCTGGCTCAACCATTTAAATGCTTGTGAAATGCATCCTGGGGCAGAACTCATTCACTTAAACATGCCTGTAGTGACCTGGTGTAAAGGACAATCCCACCTTCTCCATACTTTCCAAATTCTGTCTTTTCTCTTAGATGTGTCTACTCTAATCTGGTTTTTAGCTGGAAAAAACGAGCTCGTGTTTCAGCAGGCCCAATGCCCTTCATGCCACAGAGTTACAGAAAAAAATACCAAACCTATCAGAGCACATTATCCCTCCAAAGGCCCTTCCACTGTCACATCATGTAAACATCAAAGGGCAGAATGATGATTTTTGTTTCCCAGAATGATGATTTTTGTTTCCCAGGCTATGGATATGATTCTGAACAATACTCTGTTGAGTAAGAACAATATATTCTTTTTCCTTCTTTGTCCTTCTAGAGGAAGGACAGACGTGTGCCTCGCCAAGTGATGCCAAACCCATTATTAGTGTCCTTGCAGTTCTCCATTAGCAATATTGCAGCAAGACCAGCTGATGTCAAGGGTGTTCATGCTGAAAGATAAGAGCATTCCTTAGGAGGAGAAATTACAGCCTTTCAGCATTCTCTGGCTTTCCCACAACTTAATTTTATCTGAGAACATTATTACAATGAAATTCAGTGAGATAAACTAAGGAATAGAAAGTACTAAGGTTCAGAAAATGCAAACATCTGAACAGGAACACACTGCTGTAAGGCAGTATCCTTTACTACCCCGTTTTAATCCAATCCATAGACACAGTCTGCATTTTAGCACAGATGCATCCAAACACAGGAATTAGTTCTCTGACTGTATTTTTCCCAGTTCCTGCATTTGTCATCCAGCACCTCAGTGACTGACACCTGGCTCTGCTGACTCTATAAACCCTGTGTTAAAATACTCCAGTGGGTGACAACCACGGCAGGAACTCTGGAGCAGTTCTTACCAGGGAGGACAACAGCAAATCAAATCATTCCAACACAGACAAGGGGTAAGGTCACATGTGCGGGTGACCTTTGCAGTCTCTGCTGACTCACTCTCAGGGCTGCTGCTTCAGATTGACCATCAGCTACCCAGCCAACCAAACCACAGTCCTGGGAGGGGCTGCAGCCTCGGGATCCTCACAGCTTGGACTGCAGCTCACAGGAAGCAACAGATCTGGGGTGCCCAGGGCTGGCTCTCCCTGTGCTGGCACTGGTGAGTCTGGAAGCACTTGTACACACGTAGAGAAACTGTGTCTGCAGCTTTGATTAAGGCAGATCTAAACAAGCCATTGAAAATAAGCAGCTTCTGGGAAATACAGCTTAAAAGGCCTGGCTTCCTCCAGTTGTGTTTCATGTTTAGATTCTTTTGTGTGTCTCAAAAAAGCAGATTTCTGATCAAAGCTTTTACCAGGATAAAGATACTCATGCAGTCTGTGTTCTACATGGATGATCTGTTGCCAGCTAATATAATACAGCTTATGCTGCAACCTTATCATCTGGGGAAGCAATCAAAAAGGTAGGACAAGCCCAGTTTCCTAAAAAAACATGGTTTAAAAATACCCAAGACTTGCTTACATTTGCTCTCCCTAAGCATCTCGCAATGCTAGACAGCTTTCTGTCTCTATTTTTCTTGATTGGTTTAAGAAATCAAGTGCAGTTCAAGCAGTAATAAATAAAAAAGTACCAAGGTTTTCATGGAGTGGTGCTCTTATATGTTGTTCATGCACTGTGAGAAAGAACATCCCTGACCACCTTCCTAGCCAGGATTCTCTGTGCCACACCTATTCTCATATATAGGAATAAATAATGAAGACTACCCACACATGTAAGCTGACATACCAGCACTCAAGGAAAATCCATCATCAGTGGATCAGATCAGGTTCTCCACTGTGCCACATCTTTTCCTGATAACGCTTGGAAACACTCATTCCTCTCCATTGAACTTGCAAGGAAGATGTCTTGGGCCTGATGCACACAATTTTGCTGTACTGAAATAAAAGGCACTGTGTCAGTGTGGTGAGAGAGAAGAATCAGTCTCTAAGATAACCACATAAGTACAAGAAAAAGGGATTACAAATGTGCATGTGAAAAATATCAGAATTCTTACACCAGTTATAAAAAGTGTCATGAACTTATCTGTTAAAGTAATTTCAAATAATCATCAAATAATAAACATCAAATAATGTGAGGATCTTATATATACCATCCCAATAATATTTAAAAGGAAGCATATTAATACATATGTGAGCTGATGCTGTAATTCAGCAGCTGACACTTTTGAACAGCTGTAGCATGACTGCCCTACAAGACAGATCTTCTGTGAATAAATGTTCAAATAAAACTGAAATCCAAAACTTCCCTCTATAAACTGGCAATTCTTCAATAGAAACAAACCCTTTTCTCATCAGACTTCTTGCTGCAATGAAATTGCATTGCTCTACATGCTCATTTTGGATGACAAAGTACCTACTTGTCACAGTAATGACCTGCATGAATTCAAGAAAGAAGCCACAATCTTTTTGCAAACATGCCCATCCAGCAAATACACTACCGTTTTTCCTCACTACTGTTTAATAATTAAGTTTATAGCAACATATACATATATTTGGTGATAAAGTAATACATAAATCTAAAACCCCCAAGCCAATACTTAGGATTTTGAAGGCCAGCAGAAATAATGCTGCTCTCACTTTTATTCCAAACCCTGCAGCACTGCGTGGATTGCCAGTGTCTCTGCCCCTGCTTTGCCTGTGCCCTCTCCTGGTGGCAAAGCACACATCACATAGGACAGGTGGTTACACCAAACCCCAAGCTCCTGCACAGCAAACCTTTCCTGATGCCAAGTGAAAACAGCTTTTCTACAGTAAACCAGATCAAGATTCCAAGCCTGATGGTGTTCCAAGGAGATGACACAAAACATATCACCAGGTCTGTCAGATCAGTGTGAGCACACCCTTTCCAGCCCTGCTCCCCACACTGCCTCATTTCACCCATGGAGCCTGCAGGGGCAGGAACAGGGACTCAGGCTCTTCTCTCCCAGAGGAGGAGGCTCCCTTTTGGATCCCTCACCTCTGCAGAGAGCCCTGGTTCTGAGCTGCACAGAACCACACTTTGATGATGCTGCTGAGGCAACCCAGCACCTCCTGGAAAGCTGGGAATAGGGATTTGAACCTTGCATGCTGAAGGCAGAGCATCTGAGCAAGAGGCAGATCAGTGCTCCATGCTACCTCCTCAGCTCTTAAAACCAAATTCCCCATGTCCCAGTGGGAAGCGCAGGGGACCAATGTCCTCATTAATGGCAGGGCTCTGCTGACACAAAGATCTGCTGTTTGTCAGGCTAAGCTGGCTCCCAGCTGTAAGGAGCTTTGTCCCTGCAGATAAGAGGTACTGAGCCAGGTCAGGGCTGGCCCAGCTGCCAAGCAAATAAGCCCTGCAAGAATCCAAAGCAACTGCAGACCAAGCACTAAGCCTGAAACAGTGAGTTCTGCCAGATCCCAGCCAAGTGAGACATATGTGCACAAGAGACTCATTTGAGAAGAGCAGTCCAGGCACACTTCAGCTCTGGCCAGGGCCAGCTCAGCCCAGAAGACCAATTACCTCAGAACCAGTTCCAGGCAAGTACTGGTGTCCACTGCTGATCAAATCTGGCTCTGTGGTTCCTTACTCTTCATGATCTAAACAATGAAAGGATCTGGAAACCTCTAATTTTGTTTCACAGGAACCACTTACAGTACAGAACTATAAAGTAGTTCTATTATAATATGGTTTCCCCCCCCTGTTCTCCAGCATAACCTAGTCACTATTATTCCAGCCAGTCAGATGGAATCTCAGCATCCCTCTGAAATCCAGTCAGGCCATCCATTGGTGAGGGAAAGTTGACTGTGTATTAATGGCAAACACCACCACCCCTTCCTTCAGTCATGTTCAACAATAAGAGTGAGTCATGGGCCCTTTGCAAAGGGATTTGTTAAACACACCAGCTCCAAAAGAAGATTCTGGAACATACAACCTCAGGACTGCCTTGCTGGAGTCAGAGATTTCAGACACATCTCCTCTCCTCAGCATTTTCAATTGCTAAGACCAAACAGTCTCTACAGTGGCTATCCAGGTTGAAGGTGTCTGCCTTTAGCATATTTTATATGAAACACAATTCAGAGCTTGGACTTCAGCCTGAGATAAGAACCTAAAAGTCATTGTGCCAATATTGAGGCCCGTTGGTGAGGCTCAGCATTTAATTTCTGTTCTTGCTCATTTTCTGCAGAAGGAGAATGGTAGTACATTTATACTCAGCATCCCTGTGAGGAAGGCAAGTATTTAAATTGACAAAGCACCCAAGTACTTTAGCTTGGTGGGAAGAAAGTGGGAAGCTGAGAGGTCACACAAAGTTCCTGAGTGAATGAGTATTAATGATTATTTTGCTTTTACATCTACAGATGCTCTCCTAGTTCACATAAACATTTAAGACCTCATCTGAAGATAGGAAAAATAAAACCTTTAACATGCATTTTGCAATCGAGAAGCAAGGAGGAACCCAGACATTCTGAATAAGCCATTGTCACAGCCAGTCTGCTGGCACTGCAGTCTGGGAGACTGGCTGGCAGTTGTATGGCACAGCTCAAAAGCACCAGGCCATCAGCCACCCCATGGGGAAGTGCAGCTTGTTGAGAAACAAAAAATCATTCTGTTCAGTTTTGGCTTGACACAAATGTTATTTCTGCATTGCTTTATTTACCAAAAAGGTGAATGCACTTGCTTGAAACAATGAAGTTTTAAAAATCTCAAAGCAATAATTAGGAAACTTCCATTTCTCCAGATTATCACTGATGGAATTAATTTTGGCTTATGAGTAAGCACTACATTTTGTGTCTTGGTTCACGCCTCACTTTTAAACAATTCTTCTCTTTATTCCTATGGACAATTTATGCCAGTGTCTGGCTCTAGAGTTACTGTATACAGTGTCACATACAGTAAATGAATATGTGATATTCCCATGAAAAGCACATGGTTTGTGTTGCACCTGCATCCAAATTGTGCCAAGATATTAGTGGCCATTTGTACCAAGATGGAAACCTACATAAAATACATTCATTGATTCCATCTACTTTGATTTCATAATCCTTGCTTCTGACAAAACTAAGCAAAAATTATTTTAAAACACCCCCAAATTTGGATTCATTATGGAAAGTGGTAGCAAAGTTATAGATTTCACCCGCTCCTATGCAAACATAGGCTGATGTGCAGGAGTTCACTGAAATAATCTGAAATTTGCAACTGTGTAAGTCAGGCTGGACCCTGCTGAAAACAGAAATGCCAAAGTCTGTTTCTCTTGTGCATAGAACAGTGTAGAGTTATCCACATGCTGCAAAGCAAAATCACTGCAGAACCTTGTCAAACCACAGTGATGATGCTCTGCACTTCTTCCATTGATGTAAATGCCTGGAACAGCACAAGGAAGACAAAAGTAGGACCTAGAGAGTTGTCAGTCTGTATTTCCTTCCACTTGTACTCCAGGCTTCTTGTGAATTGCAAGGATTTGGCTTTGTTCCTTATAGCTATCAAATCCTGAGGCTTCTAGATACCAACATGATTTCCAGGGCATGTTCTGTGTTCAACAAACACTGAAGAAAACTAGAGCAGCAGAATGCTGCTGTGCAGAGAGCAGGATCTGGCTAAAGGGTCACTTATCACACAAATACAAGGAACCATCACTGCAAAATAAAATAAAAATACAAGAAGGAGCTAAATGAAGAACCTCTGGCATGGTAATTCCAAATCTTCTGAACTGCTTTTCCCATCTGCAATTAATTCCTCCTCCTCAAAGAACTCTGCCTTGAGTATTAGTGCCACATACTGGAAATCATGGTAACATACTGACTTGAAAGTATTTCATAACACAAAATGAAGGTGCACTGGCTTTATGATGCATAGATAATGAAACAGCAAGATTTATCTTTCTAATGCCAGCATCTATATGTTGTAGTTGTATTGTACTGTAATTTACAAAAGGATTTCATAATTTCATGATAAAATGATGAAGTTTGCTCCTTAAAGAAACAGAGACTCAAGCTGTCTGTCAAATAAAGTTCCTTGAGAGTCAGTAAATCAAATCACCTCCTTGTACTGTCATAATGGTGCTTTAAAAACCCCACTCAAGTGGTTGTCCCTTGGAACTGCTGGATTTTACTGCTTTTCCTATGTTTTGACACTCTCCCCCTTGTAGGGGGATTGCTGTTCACCAGCCCAATGTTAACTGCAGCATCTTGGGAGCTGCAGGATAACCACACACCTTTAGGCTGCTTTTCCCCCTCACCAGCATAAAGTTTGCTGAGATTCATTCGATTCTCAACAGCTTTACAAAGCTTATTTATTCAGTTTCCAAACAAAACTACCTGGTACACTAAATGCCAGTTTTATTTCTTGTCTTACCTCCTTGATTAAGTTCAGTGTAAGTAGGGAGGTACAACTGAAACTTAAGTCACAACTTAGGAAAAAACCTCCAAGTTTTGTAGGAAGTTCTGAACTCCCTATCAAAATAAGACAAAGCGAGCTCACACCAATAATTTTTGTCTTCTGATGAAAATACAAGAAATACTTCTTTTAAACATTTATAGTCCAATAATTAGATGCAATTAAGATTGCTCGTTATACTACCCAAGATTTTATAGTCCAATGCAAATAAAATAAATAAAATATTCTATTAAGCAGGCTAAATCTAATCACTTGAAGATCTCTGCTCCAGTATTATAAAAATAAGCTACATATCTTATGCAAATTTTAAAAGAACACACAGTTTCCTATCCCCTCCAAAAAAAACCCACCTCAAATAAAAATTCAAAAAGGTGCACAACAGGAACTCTTGCCCTTTAAGCCAATTCCCCTGTTCTCCAGTTAAAATTTTAGTCTTCTCTAATGCTAACTGCTTGTTATGCCGGAGGGTTTTCTATTGTTTTCTTTAATTCCCACAGCTTTATAGTTACTCATCTCTGGCTGTTCTGGCTGAACACCAGGTTTGGCTGGGCGCTCCAGCACCAAACAAGGTGATGTGAAATCCTAACTACAAGTTCAGCTGTAAAACTGGCAGCTGAACTGCCCAGCTCTGCAGGCACACCAGCCTCGGGGAACAAGGGCTCTGCCCCAAGCCAGAAAGGAACAACACAAAGTGGGGATATCAAGATGGGCTTCAAAAGCTTTTTATACTCAGTGAAAGCCCAACAGAGCAGTGACAGCAGCAGGGGAATGAGAGAATCAGTTAGATTGGAAAAAATCTCCAAGTATCGAGTCCATCCTGTGCATGGGACAGTTGGGAGACTACATCCTCTTGTCCTGTCACTGGTTGCCTTGGTCAAGAGCCTGATCCCACCTGCTTAAAGCCTCCTGTCAGGTAGGACTCGGGGAGGGCCCAGTGGCAGCAGCTCCCTTCCACAGCCCCATGGAAATGGAGCCATCCCTCTCCTCATGAGGCAGCAAGTTCACCCTGCGAGCCCTGAGGATTCACAGGCCACCTCTCCCCACTCCAGCAAACGCAGCAGCCTTCCCACGTCCAGTTCTGGGCTCCTCAATACAAGAGAACGTGGAGCTCCTGCAGCCGGTCCAGCGGAGGGCAATGAGGATGATTAAGGGACTGGAGCGTTTAATGAGGAAAGGCTGAGGGAGCAGAGCCTGTTCAGCCTTGGGAAGAGGTGACCTCAACAATGTCTGCAGGGAGGTGTCAGAGGATGGATCGGACCCTTCTTGGTGGTGCCGAGCATTAGAACAAGACACAATGGGCAGAAACTGATACACAGGAAGTTCCACCTGAACATGGAAAGAACTTCCCTGTGCAGTAACCGCGCACTGGAAGAGACTGCTCAAAGATGTGGAGTCTCCTTCACTGGAGACACCCCGGAACCCTCTGGACGCAATCCTGTGCCACGTGCTCTGGCGCTGGGAAGTGCGACCAGATAATCCAGTGTGGTCCCTTTCTACCTGAGCCATTCTCTGACCGCCCTCTCGATCCCCACCTGCCCCGCCGCCGGCACCTCCCGCGTCCCCTCAGCCCGTTCCGTCCCCTCCCGCCGCCGCTCCCCTCACA
>JAHLSL010000060.1:6603097-6617080 GCA_025920805.1 Petroica traversi
CCGCCGGGCACCGCTCGCACCGCGGCCTGCGCCAGGGTCAGCGGGGTCCGGAGAAGGTCCCCGCGCTTCGGGAGCCGGGTGTGGTTCCCCCGAGCCCTCTGCACACCCCCCGTGACCTCCGTTCCTTTCGGACACGGTTCCTTTCGGATGTGCAGAGATCAGCGGGGTTCGGGCCCGCAGGGATGGGCGCTTCGTACTCTGGCCCCTTCTCTCATACAGCCGATGTTTTCAGTCCCACCTTCCTCATCCTCTTCATCCCCGGCGGCTCTGGGTTCGCCCGGCTTCGTGTGATTGTTAAATTAGAACTTTCTGAAAGCTTTCACTTGCGATCCGTTTAGCTGCAACTACGTTTTCTCTCTTCGGCTAGAATTCTCTTTTTTACATCAAACGGAGGGATTGCCCCAGTTAAAGCCTGTCTGCAGTTTTCCAATAGCTCTCTGGTAGTGGGACTACTGATTAGTTTCCCCTTGCCTTGTAAAAGATCACTTGGTTTGCTTGTGTTCTTTTGCCAGTAGAGCAAGCAGTGGGCAAGGAAGGTCAAGGTTGCAGAAAGAGTGTAATAACCATTCTTTATTACCAATCTTTTCAGATGAAGTTGGGGCTCTGGTTTTTGACATTGGCTCGTACACAGTGAGAGCAGGCTATGCAGGCGAGGACTGCCCAAAGGTGAGAATCTCTGCCTTGATAGGAAATTCAACACGAATTTATGGCTTAGGTATTTTTTGCGAGTTACAGCCCTTCTCAATACGTTAGGGTTTGTTCTGACTGTGTTGTCTAAAGAAACCTCTAAATATATGAGAAAAACACCAACTTCCAAAATATTATTAATCCTCACTTACTGCTTGCCTCTTGCCTTGCAGGTTGATTTTCCAACAGCCATTGGTGTGGTGCTAGAAAGGGACAATGGCAGCACCCTGATGGAGATAGATGGTGACAAAGGCAAACAAGGGGGCCCGACTTACTACATAGACACCAATGCCCTGAGAGTTCCAAGGGAGAATATGGAGGCCATTTCACCTTTAAAAAATGGAATGAGTATGGTGCTCTGTCTTTTTCTACCTGATTTTAAAGTAGCATGGCCAGGCTGCAGGGAATCATGGTTGTGTTGACAGATGCTATGTACAGAAACAGGCTGTAAGAATAGATTCCCACTTTACACATTGCATGGAGATGTGGTTGGTTTTTACTGTTAGTGGACTTTCAGCCTAACTGTCATGGTAGTTGTGGAGGAAGAGAATTCTGCACAGGTGTGTGTCTGTGGAGGACAGCTTTTGACTAAAGAGCTCTATGTAATAATTCAATAAATTGGAAAGTCTTTATGGTGTTTATGAAATGAAACAAAACTTAGAAGTAACTAATCTGTTTGTCTCAATGTTGTTACAGTTGAAGACTGGGATAGTTTCCAGGCAATTTTGGATCACACTTACAAGATGCATATTAAATCTGAAGCAAGTTTGCATCCTGTCCTTATGTCTGAAGCACCAGTGAGTAAAAGCAGCTGTGCATTTTGAGAAGTCTTTTTGCTACCTCTGCAAACATTAGTCCTGGAGAAGTCTGACAATGGCTTGTAGAGGACAAGTGTTAAAACTTAACTACAGAGATGACAGTTTTAAAATACTTGGCCAGGTTCTGGAAAATATCTAAAAAAACCCTCAATTTGAAATAGTTCATATGAATTGTATTAGAAAGTATTTACAATATGCTATTGTTTTTCACTTACTGAAAAGAAGTCGAAAGTTAAAAAAAGACATTTTACTGCCTAGAATAAAAAGAAAAAGATGTTTGGATGCCTTAATATACTAAGTTACACTTAATAAAATGCTATCAAAAAACCTTGCTTCATTCAGCCTTATAACTAATAATAGGTGACACAGAATAATATTTATAATGGAGAACTTTTAATTTTTCTGTCTCTGTCAGTGCTCCTGTAAGGCAGCTAAAGTGGACGAATACAAATTTCTGGGAAAATCTGGACAAGATTTGTCATTTAATAATGCTCAGCATTTGAAGGGCAGATCTTGAAGTCAGAATAGAAAATGCCATACACAAGTGATGCCTTTCTTTAATAAAACGTTATGAAAAGGATTTTCTTGAATTTCATTACTCTCTTGCGTTGAATCACAGCTTGTGGAGTGTGGATGAATTTGCAGTGGCTGTTTGATGGCTCAGTGGGTGTCTGAACAGAGTCATTCCCACTGACATTCTCCTTACAAACCTCATCTTCATTTCTTGTATTGGCTTGGAAAAAACTTCACATTTTCAGTGATGTGTGGAATATTTGAGATATATCCTGGCTTAATCACACCTGGAGTAGAACTGTAGGAAGATATGTTGGAAACTGGAAAGTCTGGATTTATTTTTCTTCCCACTGGGCAAGTTCCTTCATGTATCTTTCCCCTTGTAAAAGGCAGGGTGCTTGCTTTATAGAGTTATTTGGGAACCCAACAGTGTACAAGAGCTGTAGAAGTGTAAAGAAATCTATTGTTACAGGAAAGGTGTGTAGCACTTCAGTGTGATAGATAAGGATTGAAGTATTGTAGTATAAATGGAATAAAAAACCGTTCTAAATAAGTGAATTACTAGAACTCTGTCTCTGCAGGATTTCGGTGTGATTTGAAACTGTGCCTGCAGTTTTTCTAATCGCTTCTTTATTGTTTTAGTAATCTCTTAGTGTGCAAACACAGCTTCCTTTTGGTCACTTATCTGTGGTTTGGATTTATTATTTTTTAGTGGAATACCAGAGCAAAGCGTGAAAAACTGACGGAATTGATGTTTGAACACTACAACATCCCAGCTTTTTTCTTGTGTAAAACTGCCGTTCTCACAGCGTATCCTTTGAAATCTTTCACTGCAGGGTTTTATTTGCCTCCCCCCAGGAAATTATGATAAACTTTTTCCAGACAATTCCAAGTATAACAGCATGCCTAACTTTCTTCAAATTGATCTTTTCCATAAACATCCAGGGAGGAAGTAAACAAATTCAGTTTCTGAACTTTAAGGCATTAGAGCTCATTTTTGATGTTCTCCCAGTCTGACTGTCCTTGGGGGCCAAGTCTTTTTAAATTATTGTTACTATTCTTTTTCCCATTGTATACTATGGGTGAGACTATTACAGACCTGAAATGGTGGTGTCCACACTGCTAAATACAGTTATTAGAGCTTGAAGTTTTCATAGCCTTAAGAAGAATACTTATAATTATTTAAACTCATAAGAACATGTTTTCAGCTTCACAGTCTAAATGTGTTGCCTTTACTTAGAGCTTGCTGCATAGCAGTGACGTGAATTTTCACCCTTGTACATCCAAAACTTTAGTTAGTTCACAAATGGAAGTTAAATGCTGCTCTATGAGCTTGTACACTTCATAGAAAGATGGTACACCCTGAAAAATAACAAATCCTTTTGTAGAGCCAAGGAACAACACGTTGGGGTCCTCATTCCTAGTTACGATCTAATTGTAACATATTTTTCAAAGTGAAAATTACAATATTTTCCTTAATTGTTTTGGCTAGTTTTGCTAATGGGAGATCTACAGGTCTCATCTTGGACAGTGGAGCAACCCATACCACTGCTATTCCAGTGCATGATGGATATGTGCTTCAGCAAGGTATCAACTTCCATTATAACAGCATTGCAATATCAAGGTCAAGTTAGCTTGATTTCTACTTGAACAGTTTTGTTACTGCTTTTACATCTGTCAGTCCCCTTGAAAAGGAAAAAAACCTATTAGTGTTCACTGACAAATAACTGGGAGAATCTATTCATGATTTGGATACTCGTCAGGTTAGTTGTTTTGGTTTTTATTTTGGATCCCCTCTTTGCCTTCTAGGTATTGTAAAATCACCACTTGCAGGAGACTTTATCACTATGCAGTGCCGGGAGTTGTTTCAGGAAATGAACATAGAGATAATTCCTCCATATATGATTGCTTCAAAGGTGGGAAAGTAACTTTATTTAGGAAGTGCTTTTTTTAGGAGAGGCTTAAATGTTTACCTGATGATTGTGTACTCTACAATCTCAGGAGGCAGTTCGTGAGGGATCGCCAGCAAATTGGAAGAGAAAAGAGAAGTTGCCCCAGGTCACCAGGTCTTGGCACAACTACATGTGTAATGTAAGTAGGTCATTCCTCCAGCTCTCACCTCCCCTGAGTGTTCCATAAATAAGTTTTGTTTGCAAGTATAGCAGCGTTTTCTCATGAAGAAGTAGAGATCTTTAAAAAATCAGTACCAATTCTATAAATAACATAAAATTGAAGATTAAAATTCATATAACCATGTTATTTTTAACTCCACAGTGTGTCATTCAGGACTTCCAGGCTTCTGTCCTCCAAGTGTCAGATTCAACCTATGATGAACAGTATGTTACTTTCTTTGTTGTAAAATCAGTTACCAGTTGTGTGTGAGGTGCTCAGCCTGTACATTGCTGTTGGCTGGTTTTGTTATGGAAGAAGATTTTAGATAAAAACTTTAGATCGCTTTAGATCTTTATACAACTTTATTTATGAAAATAGGAGTACTGCATATACCCAGGTGATAGTTTTCTGTTCAGTATTCCAAGATTAGATCATAATAAACATTATTGGACGTGTCAGTATTATGAATCGCAATATTCCCATTGGAACTGTAGTTTATAACACTGCTTAGGTAACTTGACATCCTATTTAGAGAGCACTTTAATGTGTTGCTTTCTGTCTGATGCTCCAGGGTGGCAGCACAGATGCCAACAGTTCATTATGAGTTCCCCAATGGCTACAACTGTGACTTTGGTGCTGAGCGTCTGAAAATTCCCGAGGGACTGTTTGACCCTTCCAATGTAAAGGTAAAACCACTATGATAGCTGTGATTGGAAGCTCTGCATGACTAGGTTATCACATGGTTTTCTTTTCTATAATGTTTTTAATGTCATGATTTGGATGTATTTGCACTGTGAGGTTCTCCTGGGGGTAGAATTTGCCTGTCTTGAATTATAGCTGGACAAGGGAAGGGTGAAGTGCTCAAAATGGGTGGTGATGAGCTGACTGGAAAAACAGGGATATTTTTGTTCCTTCCCTAACAAAATACTTAACTGTCTCTCCAGTAATACTCATATATTCAACTCATTCAGGGCTTTTCTGCCTTGCTCTTTTGAAGCAATGATGTGTAGATTGCTAATTTTCCTGCAGGGTCTGTCTGGTAACACGATGTTGGGCGTGAGCCACGTTGTCACAACAAGCGTTGGAATGTGTGATATAGACATCAGGCCGGTAAGTGTTAGGCAGCCAGGCAGTATTTTAAGGCATAGATATTTTTGTGCTGATGCATGGTTTTGGGACTAGAACAGCAGCAGTGAAAAAGTTTCCTAGGGTAATGATAAATACTTCTGTAAGTATTACATATTTGAACATAGGGATATGTACCGTTAGTGTTGTGTCTTACAAAATGCTAAATCAGGACCTTTTACTGAGTGTTTCTACCCATATTTAAAGATCTGATGTACAGATTTTGTGGCTGGCACTGCATAATTTGGCTTGGACTGGCTTCAGAGAAGCATTTATGTTCATAACTTCAAGCGTTATCTTCAGATTTTTAGGCATCGTTATGTTTAGAACATACATGGAATTTATAGAGAGTAGAAGGAAAAGATGTTTTAAAGGAAAACTTCATTTTTAAAAATAATGTTCTATTTTCTCAGGTGTCAATTTGATACACCATTGCATTGGAGTTCTTCCAAAACTTTTTTCTGTTAACCAGTGTATGAGGAGGGCTTAGTGGGCTGGGACATGGTGTGTGTTCACCAACTGCTGCAATAGTGAGATAGAAAACTGCTGAGTTGTCTTTTGAGGTTGCATTCAGTTGTAAAAACACCCAATTATTTGGACAGGGGAGATCCGTAGGTTGAGGGTCCTTCATAGTAGAAATTGTTCCATAAAATCACAAAAACATATGGCTTCTGTCTTCCATTTGCAGTTTAATATTAAGCTGCCTTTCAGTATTTTAAGTGAATTAATAATTAATTGAATTGGGAGAGGTAATACTGTTGGCATCAAGTGATATATTACTGCTGTTGACTGTACATACTTGTGCCACCCCTCTCTATTGTGAGAAAGAGCTGTTTTCAGAATTGATGCTCTAGGTTGTTTTTTTCTCTTTTAGGGTCTCTATGGCAGTGTGATTGTAGCAGGAGGAAACACTCTGATACAGAGTTTCACAGACAGATTGAACAGGGAGCTGTCTCAGAAAACCCCACCGGTAAAACAACTTTCCATTACTGCACTGAGTACTTAACATTCTACTTTTCTGCCTCATAAGTACACAAGGATATCATGGCTTTGACTTTGTTAGGAACCTGACAGCTGAACAGATTTCTGCAAGGTTAAGAAACCTCCCTCTCTAAAGAAAAGAAAGAATTCTTGAAGAGTTTTTATGCAGAATAAATTCCAATATTCCTTGAATATTTTACTGCTCCACTCTTGCTTTCAGATTGGGATCCCAAGTTCTGTAATTGTCCCCAAGCAACAGCCACTATTTCTCTTGATGGTCTCTCTTCTGAAGTGTTGCTGACTAACTTGAGGCACATTCAGTCATTCTGCCTGAGGTCACTTCGTTGTGGCAATTCTTTTTGCTTGAATCTGCAAACAATCTAAATCACCAGGTTTTGTCTATGAGTAATATATTTACACATTTTTTTAATCACTTGATGTCAAAGAAAGTATTGATATCTTGCATCTGACAGTAGACAGAGATTATGATATTTCTTGAATTTTAGTATTCAAGGCAAAATTTTCTGCTTGTGACAACGCTGAAATGAGGAATGTTTGGAGAAACTGAGAAATGTATTCACTGCTTATAATAGCTGAGGAGGGAGCCTATTGAAATTCAAGGATTTTATTGCTATAAGGAATTTTGAATGCTAAGGGAATGAATGGGTCCAAAAAAGACTAGATGACCTAAGTGTAGCAACATAAGTCATTTTAGTGCCAGTGCAATGTTGGAGATGACAGTACACACTGATATTATTTCTCTCCGCCTGCCCCATTCCTTGCCTTCTCCATTTGCTGTTGGGAGACAAGGTAAAAATCACATTTCCTGTTCCACTGTGGCTGTTTTGAATTCTCAATACAGAGCAGTATTGCAGATCTACTAAAATGGGC
Source organism: Petroica traversi (assembly GCA_025920805.1). NCBI lineage: Eukaryota > Metazoa > Chordata > Aves > Passeriformes > Petroicidae > Petroica > Petroica traversi. The sequence goes on from JAHLSL010000060.1 coordinate 6,610,225, forward strand.
CTTTTTCAGCTGCGTGGGGTACAGACTCCAGGTTCCTTTGCTGCTTGTCCCTGAAGCAGCTTGCAGTTTGTGATGTTTTTCTCCTCTTGCAGAGCATGCGCCTGAAGTTGATAGCGAACAACACGACTGTGGAGCGGAGGTTCAGCTCGTGGATTGGGGGCTCCATTTTGGCTTCTTTGGTGAGTAAACCTGTTACTGTGCTGAACAGCACTGCCTCCCAGAAATCTGATTCCCCAAAAGTTTGCATTGCAGCGTCTGTGCCTTGTAATCGTAACCGTGGCTATCCTCATGGCAAGGTGAAGAGAATCTGTTTTAAAAAGAGGTGTGAGCATTTTCAGTGACAACATATCCTGCCACGGTCTCCCATTTTTAATGGCAAGGTGCAACCTTGAAAAACATGCCCTTTGTCTAGACTGTATATAGTAGACCATGAAAGTAGCAAACCTGTTTCTGCATCATATTCTGAGCTTAATTCTACAAGTTCCTGAGTACTGAAATGAGGTTAATTTATCATCATGGGAAAGGGAGACTGAAATCAGCATTTGCTGCTGTACTTCCTCTCATGAGTTTAATCCTTTAGCAATAAAAGTCAAGGAAAAGATAGTTAAGCAGGTCAAGTCCTATGACCTCATTTAATTTAAGAACTTGTTTTCCCTCCTAGGAAAAGCCAATCACATTTCAATTAACCTTCATTTGGTTTCTGACTAATTATTTTACTGTGTGTTGGTTTTAATTATTTTTTATATTTATTTTTGTAGGGTACTTTCCAACAGATGTGGATTTCTAAACAAGAATATGAAGAAGGAGGGAAACAGTGTGTAGAAAGAAAATGTCCTTAGACCTCTTACTGTGAAAACTGCTGCCTGCTCGGTGCTCCTTCTGTTTTATAGCTTTAGCATACTCAGGAATGGGATGGACTCTTTTTTGTAGAAAGTTTATATTGGGTTTTTTGCATAATTCAAGTTCCATTTTAACAAACCTTAGAAATCTTGAGAGACCTAATTGGTACTATAATAGAAAAAGGATGTTTACATCCCTTGTAAAGCAATAATTCACGTAACAAGCATTTTATAATTTTGTATAAATGTCTATTTTCTCTAGTATCTTTTCCTGGGAACAGCTTTACAGGTTAGCTAATAGATAGAGGCATAACCTTGCAAATGCCTGTGCTTATTTATTAAATATTTGTCTAATTCTTGTCTACTTTCACATACTAGTCTTCCTTGCTGGTACTTTAGCCTTAAATTGCTCTTATTTTTCTCTTAAAAAATAAAATTTGATCTTTTATATTTGAGCAACCTTGTGAGTACTTGCAGAGAAAGTTACTCTGCTGTTTGAAAAGTTGAAAGTTTTTATTCAGTGATCTATTTTAGTGTAAACTTTTACTGTCTCACAGAAGTGTTACATTCCATGGAGTGAATGTTGTATTAAGCACTGGTTTGCTATTTTTTTATTATGGAGCAGTTTCATTTCAGTACGCAAGCAATGCTTTCCACCTGATGTCTAAGAATGTATTTAATGCCTTTGTGATGTAGGTGAGAAGCAAAACTTGAGACAGGGAAACTGAGACAAAGAATTGCCTCTCCAAGGCTGGGAGCAGAGTCAGAAGTTTTTGGTGGGTGGCTTGACCCTGCTGCAGGGAGCTGGAAGTGCTGTGTGCTCACGGCTGCTGTGGCTCCCCCTGTGCCTCCCAGCAGGGTCTGTAAGTGCCTGTGTTTGCAGTGGGAAGGTGCACTCAGGGTCACAGGAACGGGGATGACTTTTTTTTTCAGCTGGAATTGGCTGTCAAGATGCAGCTCAATGTTGCTTTTAAGCTTACTCTAATTTACAATGGGGTGATGGTCTGTTTTGGGACACAATGAAGTTTTGCTCCTTATCTCAAAAGCTATGGAAAACCAAATAGCATTTAACTGATCTAAAAAAAAATAAGCAGTACTGCTACATTTCTGTATCCTAAAAGAACTTGTGGGTAAATAATTATGAGGCCTCTATTTGAAAAGTTTCACATTACCTCCAAATAATAAAGTAATTTATCAAACCAGTCTGCTTTTGTCTTATCATGAGAATCATGAGTTGCTCTTGAGACAGAGTTGCTTGATCCAGATTTTCAAAGCTATTGACTAATTGTATTTCTCTGGTAAAATGAGGCAAACTGCAAAGCTGTACCAAGTCATCCAAGTTGCATTCAAGTGGAACATGGAACATCAACTGAACAGCCATCTCAGTCCACTGCAGTGAATGGTGTTTTCAAGCTTTCCTTCTGTGGCAAGCTTAGATTTCATTATGCCAATTCAGCTTTTATCTTCTTTATCTTAAAAGAATTGCAGTACAGTAGTAATATCTGTTACTATTCCAGCAGCAGAGAGAGAGCAAACAGTGCTTGAGATTTTCTCACTACTGCAAAGACTGTGAGTTTAAACAGTGGAAATTTTGTGTGATGCAGAGGAGTAAGTGAGGGTCAACATGATGTAGATAGATACTCACTGGTTCCCTTGCATGTTTTACCAGATTATATTGCTGCACACATTTGCTTCCTGAAACGCTGGTATTTCTGACTTTAATCTAGATTTCTAGACCACCACATGTGCAGGTAAAAGCTTTCATGAAGTGGCAGGTGAACGTGTTTTCATGAACTGAGAGCAACAGCAGTTCCTACTTCAATGTAATAAATTACTTGTAGTCTTCTTTCAAACATTTTGCACTCTGCAAATAAACATTCTACAGGTGTTTGACTTTGTCACAGAAATCAAGGTATAACAACTGTATTATTAGAAGCTCCCATGATGAGTATTTCATCCTTTCCAAGAAGCCAGACTTAGGGGAAAAAATTCCTCCTAGCAGACCAAAGTGCCCATTTACCAGTGCATCTATGTAGAAAACGAATATTGAGTAGCTTACCTGTAACTCAGAGACAATATTCAGAAGAATATATCAAAAAATACATCAGAAAAATAGCAGGAAAAATGTGATCAGGGAAGAGGCTCTTACATGAGCTTCAGATGCTTTCACGTTTCTGTCTGGTTTTAATACACATTTGTTAAACTAAAAACAGGTCAATATTACCCTTACACTTGCTACTGTCAGCTGGCACTCATGGCTGTTCTTCACTGTTCTAATGTTTGTCTCACTCTTCTAACAGCTGGCTAGCACATTTGTTCCTGGAAATGTGAGAGATTGTATCATTTGAGTTAGGCACCAAAGCTGCATTTTAATTCCAGATCACATGTTTAATTAAAGTCAAATGTGGTATTAAAAACAAACAAAAAAAGATGGAGACTCTCTGGAATGCTCAATGGAGTTGTTTGTGGTTCCAGGACATGATTCATGTTCCACAGACACTTGACCAATTGCTTGCAGTGCCCTTCCAGCATGTTACTGGCTCTGGGATTTCACAGCAACGTTAGGGAACTTCCTTTCCAAGACCTTCCGCCTCGTCCTCTCCCGGCTTTGCTGCCTTGCCCTTTTCTTTAAGGCTTTTTCAAGTCTGAGTCTGAAACAGAGAAGTTGGCGTGGTTAATTTTCAGCCAGCTTGTGACCACCTTAATGAGCTCCCCCAATCAGATAGAGGTTCCCAGTGATTAACAACTTCAACATTCATTTGCTTTTGATAAGTAAAAAAGCCTGCAAAGTAATGTTTTTACTCTTCTTCTGAATTCTACAGAAATTCTGCCTCTGGGAGGATTTTTGGCAGTCTGCATTTGAAGTTACTTTTACAGTGCAACTGCATCACCATGTCTCTTAGTAACTAAGGTGGGAACAGAAAAAGAAACAGCAAGCTGTAATTTTAAAAAGCCTAATTTTTAATCTAGTAGCTGAAAACCAAATGATTACAGCTATTTTTTTCCTTTTAAAGTAGAATAAGAACAGGAACAGATCAGAAGATAACTTTCAATGTCAAAATAATCTTTTTACCTGATAAAATGATTCACATGAGGTAAGTAATAGAATCTCTTCTTATTGTGTTTTTTGTTCAAGTGCCACGGTATTGGCCATTCCTTGTAACTGTACCTGTTGGAGACAGATAAAAATTATTACAGAATGTACACATTATCTTCATTCTGGGATTTTACCAGTTTCTCTTGGCTTCAGGACCAGTGATAAAGTTGTCTGGGAGATCACAGTATTTTTATGTGGGTATTTATCTCCAGCTCTTGCTGGCTTGGTTTGTAACTGCATCTCCTGAGTTCTATACAGTCTGTGCATCCTTCCTTGATTAGATAAGGATGATCTGGGAGACAGACACCACAAGAACAATTCCCACATTAAAAAAGAAGGCTCTCCATACCAGAAGGTGCGTCCCAAGAAGTCGTGTCTCCACTCGCCAGGGACTGGCTTTTCATGGCCCGTTTGTAAAAGCCTCAAAGCAATTTCTCTTTCTCTGACAACCAAGTCTATATTTCTCATAGACGTTTCTACCTGGAAATGGTAAATAGTTTCAGGAGGCACCAACAAAAGACAATGCCGACAATTTAAAAAATCTCAAAGACTTGAGACAAAATTTAAAGGGAAGACAAAGGTAAAACATGCTGGCATTTAATCATAAATTCTCTCTCAGCAGGCCCTGTGTACTAGAACAGTAAGGAATGGGTGCTTCAAAAACCTGAGAGCAGGACAGATATAAATAACTGACAGTCTGATATTTGACTAAAGACCAGCTGGGTAATGCAAAAAGCCAGATCCAATGCTGATGCAGAAGCATAGGAAGCTCTGAGGCAGGGGTAGGAAGGAAGCAGAAGAAGCAAACAAAAGATTTGCTTATGGTTTGTAGGGGCTGTTGGTTATTTTAGTTTTCACTGGAGTCTGGTCTCAGCCCCATTAACGCCCAATGGACAATAAGAAAGCTGCCTTGACCAAACTATGACCTGAGCAGTTGTGTATACTGTAAAATCAGGGAAGTAACTAAAAAAAACACAGTCTTTACCAAGTTTACAAACACTTGGGCCTTCAGCAATGTTACTTATGAGTTATATTTTTTATGCAGTATGAACAATTTACCTTTTCTAATCGTTCTGGGCTTGGCATAGGCTTGCGCTGTCGTTTGGATTCTTGCTCTAAAGTTAAGAGCATGTTCCTTTCTTTCAGCAGGACATACCTAGAGCAGAAAGCACAGTCATTAAAGAATAACTTATGGATAGCTAAGCACTTAATATTTATAATCCCAAATCTTGCTGGCTTCACATAAAGAAACAAAAGAGGAGACTGAGGGAGACAGGTGTACTTAGTCTGGAATAAATGAAGGCTGAAAGGGAAAAGTTTAACACTGAGCTGTCCTCCCCTGCCTGGACAGAGCCAGATTCTTCTTAAAATGACACAGGAAAAGGGCAGGACAAAGCAAGGAAAAAGCTGTTCACAGGATTAAGTTCTATGGCAGACTGACGTTACTGGAACTTAAGTTCACCAGCCACACTTTATTAAAAAGTGCAGAGCTGCTCTGAAAGAAGAGAAGCTTCTTCACTAAAACTTACTTACCAAAGTTTGTGCAAGTCTTCACTGCTCTTGCCCCTTAGCTGCTTTATATTCCATGAATCCCCTGTAAAAGATAAAAAACACCATTAATTTAAGAGAACAATGTTCTCTTATTCTGGAAAAAAAAAGTGCTTCTATTAGGCTCAGCTGACACAACAGTACAGAGACCACTTTTAAAAAAAAATACTACTGCTTGGACAGCTACCCTTGAGGATATTCAACTTTGCTTTTAAGACACAATACAAAAAGGCAATTACACATAGTGTTTATTTGTGTTTGTAAAAGGCTGGGAATAAGGAAAGCTGTCAGATGAATCTTTACACTGAACTGGTTTTCTTCCACAGTACCTATATTTCATCAAAGCACATCTCTCACTTCAGAGCAAGGCAGAGGATTTACAGCAAAATTTTGCTGCACAATTGCTATTTACTTTCATAAACAGCAAATACAGACAGCAAATATTTTGCTGTGTGAATACACATATGTATGTATATATGTATATACACATACACAGAAAAATAAGTTTTACGTAGCTATGAATTCTCTCTATGATGCAAAAAGCCCATATCAGATTTCAGCTCAAAGATCACCATCAGAAATGCTAAATGTAACTCACCAGACTTGACGCTTTTTTCCCCCCAGTTTCCTGGATCATCAAAAAACTCCTCCAGACCTCTCCGAGACACAGTTGTGTGCAGGAACTTCACCTGATGGAGGGTGTCAATTTTTGGTACGTTCTTGTGGTACAGATTCACCGCAACCCTGCATAAAAGTTAGAAAGAAACTCACATATGATAAGCAAAATAATATTCCACTAAATAAGAATATTAGTTTAATTCACAAAGGCGCAAGTCCTACAGACAGACCAAGGCCTGGGGGGAAAAAGCAGGGGTTTGGTTAGTAAGGAATAAATTTGAGCTGTACAAGAGTACATCATAGAACCGCAGAACTTTAAGAACTGGAAAGGACATTTGGAGATCATCTAGTCCAACATCTCCACCAAAGCAGGGTCACCCGGAGAAGGTGACACAGGAGCGCGTCCAGGTGGGTTTGGGGTCTCCAGAGAGGGAGAATCCACGCCTTCCCCGCGGCCTCAATGGCAAAAGCTGTGGACACGCGGGAAAGCACGAAACCCACCCACGCTGGAAGCACCAGCACAATGCCTGCAGGATTCTACAGGCACAGGGAACCGCTTCGTGCTGCCTTACACGGTGCCCGCAGCCCTCAGGCCGCCGGAGCCGGGACACACGGACACCGAGACACACAGACAACGGGACACACGGACACCGCCTCCCGAACCCGCCCGTCCATGCCTGAGCCCGAGTCCCCCCGGCACGGTGCGTACCCGGGGAGTCCCGTCCGAGCCCGGGGCAGCCGGAGCGCGGCCGTG
>JAHLSL010000060.1:6627080-6718503 GCA_025920805.1 Petroica traversi
CGGGGTCGCGGCGCTCCCCGCGCATCGCTGCCGGCTCGTCCGCGGCAGCGCCGCTCCTTCCTGCGCTTGTTTGTTTATTTTCCTCCTTCAAGGCGCTCTGAAGTCGTTGCTTGGACACGGGGATTTTGTGGTTTTGGGGGAAGCTTGGCTGCTTGCTCTGGTTGTCGGGGTCTGCCCGCTTTTGCTTGCACGCCGAGGTAGTAAAAGAGGGACAGTAATGGCCTTCTCGGTGATGTATTTTGGCGAGCAGATGTCATTTATTTTGCTTTCCTACTGCCTCGGTGCTCATTGTATTCAGAATCCTCATAGAAGGCTTCCAAGGTAAAGGCTCATTCCGAAAATCAGCGTGAAAGTTGCCTTGAAACACTTTCTCCCCCAGGGTTTCAGTTACATCACTGAACTTCAATGAACTTGTAGTATTTCCTCTCTAGCTTGGTTCGTTTGCTGTTAGGTGAATGTTTCATGTGCAGTAAACTTTCTAGCATGTTATTTCCTGTGGTGTCTTGCAAAACATGCACCAGCTCCACAGATTGCATGTGTTCCATGGCAGATTTGGGGCCTGACTCATGTTTAACTTCACTGCTAATACTGGAAGCCTTCATAAGTGGACAGTGCTTTGTACGACGCAGGTGCTTAGAAATTTGGCTTTTTCAACACAGGTTGAAAATTTTCTCCACAGGAAGCTGAGGTTTCCCAAAGGTGGTTGAGCAGTATATGATGTTAATGTCAGTAGCAGCAATCAGAAGGAAGCTCATTACATTACAGAATATTCACTGAAAGATACATTTCAGACACATTATTGGAATCCGTTATCCCCTTCTATCTGATAATTCTCCCTCTCTTTAATAATTCCTTCTAATACAGAAAATCAGACTTGGTTTTAAAGGTGACTCAGCTGTCTGGTGTTCATCATGTCTTGTTGAACAGAGGTTATTTTTACCCACACTCTTCAGATCTCAAGTGTCACCCAGCAGCCCTGACTGTACTGGGAGTTGGGCTGATTAGAAGTGCCAAATCGGACTCCACCGCAGAGGCGATAATTGCATTATATACTTAAGAAGGTTTTGGCGGGGGAAAATCAATATACCACATTCTTTCCTTCAGATTTCTGCTTGGGTGAACATATGGTTGATGTTTTTAGTAACACTTTCAGGCTTCTTCTCTCTGGTTTATGAAAAGTTTCTGTTAACAAGTAGGAAGGGATATAAAATACTGCTACAGATTAAAAAACAATCAATCACCACCCCCTGCAAAAAGCCTCTATTGAACACAGCAAAAGCTGTGCTTATCTAAACAATATGTTTGAAAAAAAACCATAAAAGATTTGAGCAAACTTAACAGAAATTATGGATGAAAGTTGCAAGAGGAGTGGGAACTAGCATGTGTGATTTTTAAATTTTTTTCTACTAAAACGATGTTTCATCCTTTTGAGATTATTAGGAAGAGATTTCAGGTTTAGGAAAATGTTACCTTCCAATGTAAAAACTTCCTGTTTAAATTGTGTTATGGGCATTCACTGGGCAAGAGGCTTGGCTGAACTTCTGCAGTACCAGTGAAAATAAAAGCAGTCTCAGTTTCTGTTGTTTCCCACTGCTTTTCAGCCCATACCACTCCTCAGCTTAGCTGAGGATTTACCTCAGATTTTATTTTAAATTCCCATATAATCTAACAGATACTTGGATATTGTTTGTAGGATGGAGATTCCAAGGGGCAAATGTATTGTGTGCTTTCTGGGGCAAAACACTGTCATTTACAAATTGAAAATAGCAAAGCTGTGGTTTTGCAGTTTTTCATTCAGGAGGAAAGTGAAAGGATACAGACAGGTTATTGCTTGGCTAAAGGGAGAGGTTTCTATTTTGTAGTAGGTTGAATTTGTGACTTACTTTTTTAGGTTATTGATGTGTTGCCTAAGTAAGCCCCTTCCTCTTGGGGTACCTGCCTGTTTTTGAAAGAAGATACACTGTTTGTTGGCCCTGTTATAATGTTCAAGAATTAAAAAAAAAAAAAAAAACACCAAAAAACCCCGCACTCGGTTTAGTTAACTAAGTTAAAATTCTAGATTGCTTTTTTGCTGTTGGAGGTTTTTTCCCCTGTAAAAATATTTCTCAGTATTTCCTCACATCTTCTTGTTTTGCCATTTTAAATATGCTCCTTGCTACAGTTCAGCTTCACCATGTCATGTAATACCTGGTCATGCAGCATCTCTACACTAAAGTATCTTTAGCTATATTAATTGTATATTAATTGTTTTCCTGTAAGGATGTGTTGTGGTCTTTAAAATCCACTGCAAACCATCAGACCTGGGAGTGTTAGGGTACAGAGTAACATTACTTTAGTAGGGAAAGATGCTGCAGTGAATTTGCAAGGACCAAGCAGAGTGGAATGGTCAAAATCAGCTTTTCCTATCAGGGGGGTGCCAAAGAAAATGAGGGACTGGGAGGGAGTAGCTCCCTCCTCTAATTCCAGCTGTGCAGAGCTTAACGTGGCAGGGAGATGTGGCTTTTGTGCCCTGTTTGTCACTCTGTCAGTTGTGTCTTGTCTGGGTTTGGGCAGTGCATGTTCCAAGGGATACAGGCAGCTTCACTGATTGTTCTCAAAGCTGCTCGAGGTTCCTTTTCCACGAGTTTTAAATCTTCCTTGGATGAAGATCTGGGAACAGTGTCACCTTTGTGCTACAATGAGAGTCATTAGCTGAGGGACTTCAGAAGTGAGAGCTACAAGTGGCTCTTTAGTGTATTTTTTCCACGTGGATTAACTGTAGCACGGTGATCTTGTCGGAAAGGTGGCATTGTTAGAAATACCACAAACAGATGAGAAATTCATGTCCTTAGATTTGGCCTACTTCCAACAGAACATGCTAGGATTGCTCCCTGGAAAGCTGGCAGGAACAGAAGGCAAATTTCTTTGCACTTAAGAGACCTAGTGACACTTTTTAGTTTGCTTCTCTCATAAGATGAGAAAATGGGCTGTTTATGATTTACATGATTTACATTTTAATTACTTTTTTGAGGTTTTTTTGGTGTCTTCTAGAAAAACTGCATTTCTCTGATGAGGGCTCCTATTCCAGTTTGCCATTCCTTTGCCCAGGAATTGAGGAGGGAAAGCAGGCTGCCTACAAAACACAAACCTGGCCTAGGGCTGAGTGTTGCTTCCTCCAGGGACTGACCCAGCAGCTGTGGGAGCCAACCCCTCCCCTGCAATTTGGCTGAAAAAGTCCTGCACCTCTCATTATTCAGATCTGAGGTGCAGTTGTGCCTCCTGGTGACTTTTTCCACGTCTCCAACACTGTGCTGTGGCTTTCTTCTCTCCAATTTTGTCCACTGTGACTTCTCTTCATCTTTTGGTGAATGAGCCTTTGCGTTCAGTAGAACACAGAAGATGTAAAGGTTGTATTTAATAAACTTTTGTTGTACTATTATTTTTTTAGATGTACAGTACTCAGCTTTGGAAATTCCACCTTTTAATGGGATTCTGGTCTCAAAGACCTCTGATCATTTATCACAGAATTATAGAATCATAAGTTGGAAGAGACCCATGAGTATCATGGAGTCCAACTCCTGGCCCTGCACAGGACACCCCAGAATTCCCACCATGTGCCTGAAGTGTTCAAATACTTCTTTGGCTCTGCCAGGCTTGGGGCTGTGACCACTTCCCTGGGAGCCTGTTCGGTGTCCAACCACCCTCTGGGTGAAAATGCTTTCCCTAATATCCAGCCTAAACCTCCCCTGACACAGCTCCATGCCATTCTCTCAGGTCCTGTCACTGGTTGTGAGAGTGGCACATCTGGGGGAGAGACAACAGCTGGAAAAGGGATATACTGGAGTATGAAAAAGGCTGATATGTGAGCTAAGGATGCTGCACATGGATGTGTTCCAAAAGGGCATTGGTGACAACCCCAGCACAGCTCATGAACCTGACACAGTGACAGGACCAGGCAGTCTGGTTCTGTAGAGAGCAGGGCTGTGTTTGTTTGAGCAGCTGAAAGTTTGGCTTTGCCCTGCTGGAAAACCTTGCTGCTGACAACAGCTTCCTTTGTGAATCTTGCTGACTTCATTTTTGTGGCTCGGAAACTCTGTAATGGTTATGTTGGGACAATTCCCAAAGGCTGAGCTGAGCTGATGCTCTGCTGTTTGTTGTACAGTTGAGACTGAAATCCTTGAGAGTCTGGAGTGGGTAATGGATATCGGGGATTGTGCTGCATAAAACATTCTAGAAATGAGCACCTCCTGTCTGGCAGTTCCTTTGGTCAATATTCCTTGAAGAAAATCAGAAAGTCACTGAGGCTCGTGTCTGTGAGGGGTAGGCTTGGATCTTGTTTCTATTGATGGAAGGAGAGCAGCAAAGAGGAAACAAGAGGACTGAACACACCGAGACAAAGGGAATACTCTGGATGAGGATTTTGGCCTAGCTGCAAAATGACCTCCGGGTAGTGAGGCAGTGAATTCGAGGTGATCACCTGAGCAGCCAGAGCAGTGTGGTGCTGTTGCTTGACAGGGAAATACCAAAGCTGTCACACGGGCAGGTGTTTTGCTGGCTGGGAGTGCACCAGGGCACTCAACTGGTTCACATCCCTTAACTCACTGGTCTTCTGAAGTTGGAGAATGGTAACATCAGTAGAGGTTGTGCCTGCAGTGAAACACATGAGAAATATCTATGGTGCTTGAGAGAACAACCAGTGTGTATCTGCATTGTGCATTTCCTTGGGGTTGATTTCAATTTGGAGCTGTGTCCTCTTTGTGTGTCACTGACCATCCTGTTATCCAGAGTGGTGATGGACTGGAATATTTTGGGTAGCAGAGAGACTTGAATTCTGAGATACCCAGAGTGTCAGGAGATAAAAACAGAGATGCAGACAAACGGGCAGTGCTGGAGCTCTGCTGAATTGCTGTGGAACCATAAGTTTTCCTCTCAACTCTCTCCCCAGCTTTTCTGTTCTGGAAGCACAGCAGTGTTTTTGTGACTGTACAGCCAGGGTTCTGCACAAAGCAAATCCCTGCATCTGAGGTGCTGTGGCAGCAGTGCAGGTGGCACTGCTGGGGTGCAGAGCTGGCTGGAGCTTTGCAATCAGCAGTGGTGGATCCCAGACTCTGCCTGTGGCTCACACAGTCTGCACCTGGACAAACTGACCCCAAACAGGGTGATTGATGGCTGGAAGTTCTCTGTTCCTGGTTTCAGGTTAGAAGTTCTCCCGACCCAGCATTGGTTTTGCCATTGTATTTGCTCACTGGCTGTGAAGCTGATCCTTCCTGTGCATGTGGCTTGTCCAAGACACAGCTTTGGAATTCTTATGCCCTGCTCTGGAGTCCACCTGTGATTTATATGTGGGTGTGAGCAGTCGATCCACCTCTTGGCATGGTTTGATTTTGGTTTAGTGGCTGACTGGCCCACACGGCTCTTTTCTTCCCAGGAAATGTTCCAAGTGCTGTACTGGGTTGGCCTTGTCCACATACCCATTTAGGAGCTACAGCAGAGGTACCAGAAATCTTTGTTAAGCACTTGTAAAATAATTTGCTTGTAGGGAAGCATCCAGTGCTACCCAGTGCCATACAGTGCTTTTGTAAAGGAGGAGCAGGGGAAGGATTTATTTTACACTTCAAGTTAACAGTCTGGTTACTGGAAGCCCTGTAATTTATTTCCTACTTCCAGGTCATTTGTCCTTTCTTTCTCTGCCCAACCCAGCTCTTCTTTTCCCATCTCTCCTGTCTTTCACCAGTTCCAGTAGTAAATGACTCCTCTTCACTGCTTGTCTGTATTTTGACATTGGTGTTTGTGTATGTCAGTGTCCTTCCATTCCTTATTCTGATTCTGTTAGTTCTCCCTCTGATCTTTTTTTTACCTGATGCCAAATTTTACCCTCTTAATATTCCTTTCCTGGTTTCCTTTAGTCACCATTGCTTTGTTGTCACCTTTGGGTGAGAGGGCAGTTGTCTAAAAGGCAGACTTATGCCACTGTTCATATCCCGTGTTTCTTTTGAGTGTAACTAGATATATTCTTGGCCTTAGCACACATTTTTGTGTTGATTCCCCCACCCCTCCCCAGAAGTAATTACATTTACTGCAATGGAAACTTGAAAATGAAATTTTTGTTTGCTGGAGCCTTCGCTATGTCCTTTTGTGTTTGGCTGGTTATCTGTTGTTTGCTGTGGTTTTCTTTTTCCTCCTTGTTTTAATGTAGGTAATACTGGTCCTTGACAGAGAGACAGGCGTTCTTTTTGTTCCTCATAGTAAATTATTATGTGTTGTTGAGATGAATATTAAGTGCCAAAACATCTGTTGTTCTTTTTAAGCCTGTCCTGAAATAAAGTATCTATCATTTAGTTGGGCTGTTGTTGGAATCAGTGCAATGTGTGTACGTTAGGGATGGTTCTGTAGCTTTTCCAAATATATTAAAGATTGGATTGTAGTTATACAGCAAGACTGTTGTGACCACAACCAGCTTAATGAATGGTGATTCCTGATGAACAGACACCCTGAGCGGAGCCTTAGCAGCCCTGTGGGGGCATGAATTTTGTAGGGAAACACTCTCACCGAAGCCATAGCAAAATGCACAGTAACCCTGTGTCATAACTGGCATATTTTACTATGTATATGACAGGATGCACGAGCTTTTCATTCTTCATGTTTGGGTATGGAGACTTGTGGAGTCTCAAGGTGCCATTTTCCTCTCTACTGTGATACTGTATTAGCAGATTTTGCCATTGTTCCAGAGGATCTGAAGCAAACACCTGGGCAGGAGACACTGTCCCTGAGTCTGCAACTGTTTGCCACGTTAGGAGATCACCACAGCCCTCGTGTTTGTGTAAAGTCCTTGTTGTCTGAGCCGCCTCAGGAGCTGAAATTGCTAAGCCCTAAATTTCCCTGAGGAATCCAAGTGGTTGGTGAGGGTTGGTAATGGGATGGAGGTCATTAGTTCAGATCCTGATCAGGTTAGTGGTGTTTGAAAAGCTCTTGGTGTCTGGAGCAGTGTGAAATGGGGGGGTGATTTCTCTCTCCCTCTCTGTCCTCGTGGACTGGTGCTTGTGTTTGCCTGACCTCTCACCCTCCAGCTTCCTCTCTCTGCCTTTGAGTCTGAGAGGGAACAACTGGTGCATTTCACCTCTCTTTCCCTGTGAATTCTCTGCCTCTTTCCTTCCTCCAAATGGGAACTGGTGTCTAAATAAGTAAGAGCAGATCCTTTTTAGTTTTTTTTTTTTTTTAATACTTTTCTCCCTGATGTGGACTGTGTGTTTCCCTCTCTGAATCAAGCACCTGGCATACCATGACCACCTTAGCAGCAAAGGACAAGAAAAAATACAGTGAGGATCAATCCCTTTTCCTTCTGCTTGGAAGGTGAGAAGACTAATCTGCTCTAGAGTGGCCTTCTGGGCAGTGATGGAGCCTGAGCAAGTACAAACTTCTGCCCCAACAATGTCTTTAGGCTGGAGTTATAAGGAAAGACAATGTTTATACATTACTTTGTCCTAAACTTCCCGTCTGCTGCATCCTCAAGCAAGAGTGAGGGGGAAAAAATACCCAGCTAAAGTCCCTGGTTTTGTCTGTCAGGACAAGTTATGCTTTTCTGCTATAAAATAGTGTCTCCAGTACTTTAGATAAGCTGCCTTTCTCCAGCATAAACTTTCACACATACCTAAAATGAGTGTCAAAAATTTACATGCCACAGACTATGTAAAATATCATTCCTTCCAGAACTGTCTGTCTGCTCAGTAGGGTTAAATTACCCAGCACAAAGTTTGTCTTAGATCACAGTCGAGTGTTTTTTGAGCACCAAACAGGGGTCTAATCCTTTATTCAGCCATCTAAAAAGGTGTCTTTTTCACACAGGGTCCTGTTTTACTGTGCCCTTTTATGCTTTTGGACAGTCTGTCCACTTCTTTCCAAGCTGTGGAGAGAACACTCTGCCCGTGTTCTCTAGGAGAAACAACTGTTTTGTTAGTAACCACAACCAACTTACTCAGACTCTACATTTAGCTCCTATACTGAAAGTGTCAGATTGTTGTCATAGACTGCCTCAGAGATGGTTCAGTGGTCTCTTGGATTCCCTCCAGAAAAAAAGGAGAATGATCTCCAAGAAAACAAAACTTTAAACAAAGTTCCTGAGACCCTAGGGTGACAACACTGGGTATTTTTATTTAGACTGGGTACCTCTAGGATCCTCTTGTAGAGGACATGTCCATGACTTTCTCACAGAAAGAGGTAATGCAGAAGGATTTGGAATGCAGGATAGAAGAGCAGGTAGCATCTATATGTCTAATATGATTTGTTTCTGAAGATAATTATCCCTACTTTCATATATGTATTTATAATTTACTTGTGAGATACCTATGAATGAGTTTAGTTCGTGCTGTTCTTTGGGGAATTTTAATACGAGATGTTCTGTCCTGTCCAACAGCACAAACATGCTCACAATAGAAGGAAGGTCACAGAGCTTCTGAAAGGCTCAATCTTTGTTATGCACCACCTACTCAAAACAATACATGTTAGAGAGCTTGAAAAAATTGATCCAACACCAATGAGCAGATGACTGAAAGTTCTCCTGGCAGTCTGATGTAGGAGAGGTCTTAGAGTGGTGTTAAAATTGAACAAGACCTGGTAACAGCCAGCATCAACACCCAGTTTTAGGGAGAGCAAAAAGTGATGCCAGGTTGTGTTACTGAAATGTCAGAATTTGTGATCAGCACCAGGAGTATATATCTTTTTATTTCCTTTGTAATGCCCTTGTCTCCAAGCTCTGTAGTTGATGAATGGAGAGGATCCCTGACAGATACTGGAGAATGCACGCAAAACACTTGCCAGGCTTTTGTCAGCCAGTTTTAAGGGCTGTGAGGTCACTTGAGATGTTTTTTTCTCAGTCAAAATTGTGATCAATTGCAGAAGTTGTGGCAGAATCCCTGGACCATCAGCTCTGCTGTGCTTCTTGTTTGGAACGATATCCTTGCCATCCAATACCCACAAGAAATTCTGCTATTTCAAATGAATGCTTGTGCTTATTTCTGTGCTTTATAAATTTCCTTGCCTACAAACCCCTGTGGATTGGGCACTCAAGTGGAATTTTTCAAGACTAACTTCTAGACTTCCAATTTGGACACCCACTAATCTGTATTTGTAAAGTAATTAATTTCAAAGAGTTTCTATAGGCCCTGGGATGATGTGTTATGATATGATGGGGAAGTTTCTTAGAGGATTGATAGTGTAAACACCATAATATGCTATGACAGCCATATTTTAGGTGTGTTCCTGATAATAGAAAGTATCTGAGTTCTTGGTGGTTTTTTTCTGTGTGCTGGGTCCTTTCTGTCCTGCTTGGTTTCTTCCCTGCTGTAACTGTTTGTGTCATTCTTTGCAGGATTCAGAAGGAGGTCTCTATGTGTGCATGAACACCTTTCTGGGGTTTGGAAGGGAGCACATCGAGAGGCATTACCGGAAAACAGGACAGTGTGTCTACCTGCACCTGAAACGACACGTGGTAGAGGTGAGACTTGTGCCTTCCCAAAGAACAGTTCCTGTCTCTAGTGCTCCTTTGGGTGATGCATTTCAGACAGAGACCAAGTCCTGAGTGACTGAAATGCACACAAATTCAGATTTGGGGCTGGATATCAAATCCAGATGCTTGGATCTGCTGCAGCAGATGCTTCAGCTCTGAGACAAATCAAAACCCCTGAAGAGTCACATCTTCAAGGCAGCTCCTTCCTGATTTCCACTGCTGTTTTTCACTTCTTGTTTCTGTGCATCACATACATATTGTCTGCATGTTATGTGCACGCTGTACATAGCTAAATGCTTCTCTGAAACCTGCCTTTCAAGTGTACAGTTACTGGCTTTGGCTCAGATTTGGCTGAGAGTTTCTGAGATCTATTTTTTATATGAGGTTTCATGTTGGGGTGACAGGGATACTTTTCATCCTATGATTCCTGTGCAGTTAAATCCTAACCTGGCCCGGGATCTTAAGCTTAGCTTAAATTAATGCTGGATTCTAGAGTCACACTCTGCCCTCACTTAGCCTTTCCCCACACAGGAGTGTGCACTTACAACCTTATTTTCACTGCTCTTCCATGCCATCACTGCATATCAGCAGTCACTTATAACTTGTGCTTCATAACCTCTGTTTGTCTGTGGTTTGTTTGTCTGGCATCTTTAAAGGGCTGTTAAATACTTCTGACCTGAGCTGCATGGAAAGCACTGAGTTTGCTTATAGCTCTCTCTCCCATAAGCTCTGTCTCTACTGGCAAGTTAGACAGCTTAAAATATCTGCTTGGAGTGGGTTAGAATCCTTGTTTCTCATTCTACAGCCATGCTTCCCCTGGGTGATCAAGGCCTTGAGTTATATAAAGTGCCCTGACCACTTACTCATTTCCAGTAGAGGACTGTTCATATTTTATCACAATTGTGGTGAGGTGGATTGCATGTCTTCCAGGACGAGATGATAAATAATGTTTACTATACTTTAGAATTGCCTTTCCTTCCAAAGGCAATACCAACATTTTCCTCCACTCTGTTAACTGAGTTTTTGGAGAGCCTACTCTGATTTTAGCAATGGTTCTTCTGAATTTAGCATTCCTGAAAGATGCTATCTACAGACAGGTGGGCAGAAATCCTGTCAGCTTTCCTGGTCTATAACTTTCTTCCAGCATGTTAAGGTAAATCGGGGTTTAAACGAGGCCTCAAAAACTCCTTTCCTGACAAAGATTTGGCTAAAGAACTCCAAAATGGAGAAACAAATATCCCAACTGTTGTTTGGTGTTGCAAATCCCTTCAACTGAAGGAGTTCAGTGGTTCCTGTTTTTCTCCTGGTGAATCATGATGTGGCAGGAGGGCTGGCTCTGTGCTGGAAGGTGGCAGTGCCCTGGTTCTCTGGGTCATGTGGCAGGAAACAGGGTTTGACTACACAGTGCAGGTGAATATTGCATCATCTGATGGGGCTCCTAGCCAGGATTCTTTATATATTAGCTGTGGATTTATTTTTTTTTTTTGCCATGACTATTTACTTCTTAAGTGCTATCCATGTTTTCCTTTGAGCAATGTGAAACCTCAAGTGTTTTATGAAGTGTCTGGCACATGCTCCATTGTGGTCTTGGTTTTGGAAGCCAAGATTTTAATGGTGTATGATACAGTAAAGCCAAAGGTATTGGATATGCCATCTTAAGATTCTTATAGTGAGGCTGCTATTCCTGCCCGTGGTTCCCTTGGCATCATCCTTGCAGAATGCACTGCATTGCTGCAGAAATCCTGGGTTGCTTCCCAGGATGTTTGGAATAAATATCAGTTGTGTATCTTGTCACAATTCAATTAGAAAATAAGGGTCACATCTTCAGCCTGCTGGCTCAAGTAGAGCTGGAGCATCTGCCAGGGGCAGCTCAGCACCAGAGGCATCTGCTGGATCATCAGAAATGTGCAAGTTATGAGCACCCTCTGGTAAAATTCTTAGCTAAATAAAGGAAATTGAATTTTATTTTTCCTTTTCCACAGAGTTACATTCTTCAGAATTTTAAAATCAGCCTCTTTCCTGTGGTTTATGACTTGTGTTCAGCTGCCTGGATACTGTTCCTTTACAGGGAGAGCTTTAGCTTGGTGTGTAGTGAAACCCCAGCCCTGTTGAAAACCCTGGGCAGAGAAGCACAAAGGTTCCTGCAGTAGTGAGTTCCTGGATGTTATCCAGGGATGGTGAAGTTGTAAAAAGTGGGAGACAGCAGAACAGGCTGTGCTGGCACCTTGTCCAAGGAGCATCACAAATGGAATTTAGTGCCACTGCTGATGCCTTTTGTCACTCCCATTTGTGGGGTGTGGCACATCTGTTATAAACAAAAAAGGGTTTGTGAATGGGGAATGTTTTCAGTGATTTCTGACAAGATAAAATGACTGGCAGGTTGTGGGTGTTTCAGGAGAATCGAGCATCTTCAGTTCTGATGTATTTGTATTTGGAAAATCAAACTGAAATCCTTGCTTGCCTAAGTTAAATATAAACACTCCATGTGAATCCTTTCTCTTTGAAATCTCTAGTCTTAATGGCTTTCACAATATTGCACTTGGTGACATCAGAATTCAATTGAAGCTTCCTAGTATTGGAAAAAACTGTTTTTTTTAGTTCTGGAAATACAGTCCTTGGAGTATGTGTAATTTATTCATAATGTATTTGCAATCAGGTTTTGTTGTTTCTTGCTGCTGCTTTAAAAAAAAAAGATTTAAAATACATTTAAAATAGATTAGTGGCTACTTCCTTCCCACTTGCTAAATTCCAGTAGCAATAAAGAAAAAAATGTTCTGCATGTTATTTTCAGTTCATTGAAGAATTTTTATTTTTATTTTAACTGCTGGAGTTGCAGCCCTGACTCTTCCCTAGGGATTTTCTGTGTGGATAATGGATTCTGTTCTTAAATACACCCAGGGCTGTTTGTTGGCATCTGCTCTTTCTAAGAATGGAAAATTTTCCTGTGATGTATAAGACCTCACTGATGATTACAGCAGTTTGCTTAGGCCAAAGCTTTATTTACATGCTGAAGGGAACCACCCAAAATATGTGACCCTTTTGCCTGCAGAGGGGTAGGGGTGAACATGAACTTTCCCTGTAGGCTGACAGGTTCTTGGCTGCTTTCTCTCCACCTGTTGTGTCCCAATATTATTATTTAAAAAAAAAAAGTTGCCTAACAACCTTGCCAGTTACACTAACATTACACACTACATCATGCATCATGTTGGCACCAAATAGCCACAGAGGCTCTTTTGATTTAATTGGATTTAATGGTGCAGTTTAATAAACAGCTTAAGGAGCAAGTGCATTGACTTGGACATTTCCTCAGCTAGTTGTGTTTTCCCTTGTAGTTTTAGGTGTTCTGAACTGGAAGAGTAGTGAAAATGAATCTCTCTTGGAAGTTACTGTTTTCTACTATGGAGCTTAAATTTAAAAATACAATAAAATCCCCCACTAAACAATTGCTTGGGTGTTGTCGAGTTTCCTTCATACTTTCTAATATTTAGAAAACATGGTGGTAATTTGGATTAATGAAAGCAGGTATAGATCTTGAAAGAAAGGGCATTTTTTTCTGGATAGAAGAATATGAACCAAACTAACAGATCAAAGCAAGGTGGTCCTACTGGAATCAGTTATGAAGGGTTGAATCATTTTTGTGGATAATGGCCTTTTCTTCTCCCCTTTAATTCAGCTTCAGCCATTCAGAAATACTGTTTGGGATCTAATGGAGAAAGTTTTGAGAGGTGCTGGGTGTCCCTGTCTTGGTGACAGGACAGCTGTCACCCATGGTGGCTGTGAGACCTTCTGATTAATTGCCAGCAAGCCAAAAGTGAAGGACTCAGGCGAAGCTTCCTCACCCCATGGGGTGGTGGGCTCTGCTGGGTCCCAGTGTCAGAGGTGAGCAAAGAGCATTTGCATTCTTGCTCATCAGGGGCTCTGATTTGATGGAAGGGGTTAATGCAGATTCACTGTTGTCTCACTTGATGGATTTTTAATTGTTTCTTTCTCTCTTTCCAGAAGGTACCAGGAGCATCTGGTGGAGCTTTACCAAAAAGGAGGAATGCTAAGCTATTTTTAGGTATTGTGAGCAGCTGCTTTCATGCAGTCCTTTTCTGACCCTGTCTGCATGTGGACTTGGGTTCTGCCCACCATTGTGTCTGGCTTTGGGGCTCCTTTTGGGTTTTCTCTTCCTGCTGTTTGTTTTGGTTTTCTTTTTAACATTTGGTTCTAGATTTTAAAGTTTGTCCAGGCAAGTAAGTAATTCTTAACCATTATGGTGCATATTGAGAGATGTGTGTATATATACATGAAACATTTTATTGTAAAATAGATCCTCAACTATTCTGAAACAGCCTAGGCTTTGAAAGGCACTTTTTACTATTCTGTCCATCCTCTCTCTTTGTGATTTCCACACAGCACCCTTTTATTAAAATATTTACCTATACTTAATGTTTAGATATATCAGAGCCTCAGAGTGGCTCAGAGTGGCTCTGTTCTGCTCAGCAGCTGGTCATTTTAAAGTTGTTACACAGGTAAATGTTCTTCAGTGATGTTGTGGTGGCTCCTGTAATGAATGCAACTGCATATTTGTCATGAGCATCTCTAATTCTGTTATGTCCACAGTTCTATTCCTGTGCTTCTTGGAAAGCAGTTTTCTTACCGTGCCCATATAATCCAAAATCCATTTATTCAGATTACCCAGAAAACCTGAGGGACTCATAAATATGGATGAGGAGAATGTGATAAAAAGCTTGTATTCTCTCTTCTCCCACAGCTTGTGGTATTTCTCCAATTCATCTATTATTTATTGTCTCTGTATTAATAGTAAATAGTGAATTTTTCTTCAGGTAACGAAGAGGTGAAATGTTTTCTTTACAATTGCCAGCTCTTTTGGCTAAAGGAAAACAATAGAATGACCTTGTGTTGGAATTGCTTTGATCTGTGGAATGGGTCCCTAAGAGGTCTTTGCAGATTGTGATTCATTAAATAGTTGTTGTTAATTTAAGTTTTGCAAAGAGGGCTAAGAAAGAAAGAAGTCTGAAAAGGAGTTATAAAAAAATTAAACTTCTTTTGAAGGAAGAGTCTGTTGCATCACAGATGCTGCTCTAAATGCCATTTACTGCCAGTTTACATTGAAAATCATGATTGTCTCTGGATGCTTTTAAAATAATTGTTTCAGAAGCAAAGCTGGCTGTAATGCAGCAGAGGTTGTACAGCATTAGCAGTGTGAGAGTAAACATAAAGTACAAAATCATATTCAGATTCTGTTGTTTGCTGGTCTTCCACACACCTGAAGGCTCCTGTCACTGTGGTGTGCCAGTACGCAGGGTACTGGCAGAGAGTCTGGTGTGCCACATTGAAATCCTCAAATTCCATCCTTGTGCATGAGCATTTTGCTCCCTCTGAGTAGGCCCTGAGCAGCAGTTACAAGGAAACTCCTAAAGGCAGTGCAGTTTCACTGGGGTGGCTTTAGGACATGGATCTATCACCATTTAATTCAGTACTGCTGGAATCTAAAGCACTTTTGAAAATTTATCTCAGCTGGTCTTTGTTCTACTGTAGTCTTCACTAGAGCCCCTGCTGGTGGAGTAAACTGGTGTCAAGTCTGTTCCTGGAGGTAGAACTTCCATGCATCCAAATGCTTTGTGTCCACTTCTTTGGATGAGCAGTGGTTACTGGTTTAGGCCATGCTTAAAGCAAAGAACAAAGAATTATTCCTGTGCTTGTTCATAGCTGAGGAAACGAATGCACAGAGAAGTAACTGATTTGATCATCTTGCATTTTGCAGCAGCAGAGGTGGTTAGCAAAATTTGGTGTCTAATCTCTTAATCCAACATATTTTTCATTGGCTCAGAGCTGCTGATCTTCTCACTAAGGAGGTCGTTTTAGTTCTGTCTTTCTTATTGTTACCTTGGGCACCTATCACAGAATGGCTGGGGTTGGGAGGGACCTCTGGAGATCATCAAGTCCAATCCCCTGCTGGGGCAGGTTCATGTAGAACAGGATGCACACAATCCTATCCAGAGAAGGACATTCCATGAGCTCTCCTTGCAGCCTGTTCCAAAGTAAGGAAGAACTCAAAGTAAGGAAGCTTTTCCTCATATTCAGATGTATCTCCTGTGTTTCAGTTTGTGCCTGTTGTGCCTTGTCCTGTCACTGGGCACTGCTGCAGAGACTCTGGCCCCATCCTCTTGACACTGCCCTTGAGATATTTGTGTGCCTTGATAAGGTCCCCTCTGAGTCCCTCTTCAGGCTGAACAAGCCCAGCTCATCCCCTAAGAGAGATGCTTCAGTCCCCTAATGATCTTTGTAGCCCTCCAGTGGATCCTTTCCAGCAGCTCCTTGTCTTTCTTAGGCTGGGAAGCCCAGAACTGGATGAAACACTCCAGATGCAGCCCCACCAGGGCAGAGTAGAGGAGGAGGGGGATGATCCCCCTTGATCTGCTGGCCTCACTGTTCCTAATGCCCCCAGGACTCCACTGGCCCTCTCAGAGGACACAAGGACACATTGCTGGCTCATGGTTAATTTATCCTGGCTGACAGGCCAGGTATGTGACCTGCCAGGTAGGGCTTGCCCTGGCAGACAAAACCAGCCAAGGATCAGTGGGTAACTCCAGCATCCCTGTGTTTCTGGGTGTCCATCAATAATTCCCTGAAGGCCTGGAGATTTAGCTTTGTGTACAAAGTCAATCCAGTTTGGGCATTTGTTACATTGCTTGTTATAATCCTCTTTGATGTAAAACTATTAAAGATACTAAACCCTTTTCAATCTCCTTAGTATTAGGAAAACATCTTTTGGATGCTCACTGATTACTTTCTAGCACTGCTGCTATCTAGTAAATGCAATAGAAACACAGGCTGCTTGGGCCAGTCAGCTGAAATATTTACATTTCCCTAGACTTTGGAAGATTTACAGCAAAGTGTGTGTGCATGTGCAGCTGTGTATTAGGTTGTGGGCATGTTTTGGTTTGGTCTTTGGAGAAGGCTGGAGGTTTTGGTTGTGAGTGTTCAGTGTAATCAGGAAGCATAACTGCATTGTTTATTGAAATGTATGAACTGCCTCTAATCTGGCTCATTTAGGAGGTGCTGGGCAGTGTGGAGCCTCAGCTCAGGCTGGGCAATGTTTTAGGGGGTTTGGAGTGATACTTAAAGCAGACTATCTGCTTTATTCAGTGCCTTATGTGTGAATAAGAAGAACTCAGTTAATGGGAAGTATTGTGATCATCCCTATGAGCTCCTGGTCAAAAGGGGGAAGATTCTTGTGCTGAAGGGGTTGGAGGTCCAGTTTTTACCATGAAGTCACCAGCAGCATCCCCCTGAACGTGTTATCCCAGGAGTTACCAGCAGAGTCTTTCAGAATGTTCTAGAGTTAATGCAATGTAAGTGGTCTGGAAAGGGATTGAAAACTGAAGAAATGGAGTGTGCTGGTTGATCTAAAATTACCTAAGAGATTAAATCTAGAAGTGATTTTTAAGGTGATATTGAGTAACTAAACAATAGATGAAGAAGTTGAAAGAAGCAAAGAAGACAAGAGAGGTGCTTGGACTGTGTGTGCACAGGGATGTGGTCCAGTTGCCTGTTGCTGCTCAGAGAGCTGGTTCTGACAGAGAGAAGGGGCAAAGGTTTGCTGAAATGCCAGCTCAGTTGTCAGCAGCAGAGGGAGATTTAAGTGGAACACCAGTAAAACAACACTTCATATTTTTTTCTCTATCATTTTGCTTTATAAATAGAAGTATAGCTCTCTTTTGAATAAACTACATCTACACACAGTATCTCCCCCTATTTCTTTCTCCAAAACCAACTAGAAAACACCATTCCCCCCTCACCCCTAGCAAAGAAAACACCTCACGTAGATATTTGAGCTCTGCATTGAAGGAAGAATTACACATTTTTGCCAGGTTCTGGTGCCCCCTTCCTGAGCATCTGTTTTCTGTGCCAGAGCCTGGACACAGAGCTGGCAGAGTGGCTGTCATAAAACTTGTCCCCAGACAGATGGCCTGTCCCAGATTGGTTTCCAGAGCATCATCTGCCAGTGCAGCAAGCTGTGGGAGCTGTGTTTGAGCGAAGTCAGGGCTAACTCAGACCATCAATTAAAAGTGTTTTGAAGGCCTCAGATGAGCAGCTGTGTCAGCAGGTCTGAGATTGCTGCTGAGGAGAGTGGCAGTGAGGAGCAGGATCCGTGAGACACAGGAGAGCTCGGAAAGGAAAACTTCCACTTGCAGAGCCTGGGGGAACTTGTAAACTTGCTGAGCTTTTCCTGGATGGCACCTCCCTGCTGATGGCAGTGCATGCACTCACAGCTTCTGTTTCCAAGTGTAAAGACCATTCCTAAGAGGGGCTGTACTGGATTTGACCACAGCTTCAATTTGTTCTCCCAGATGGCGTAGGCAGGAACAGAACTCTGTTTGCAGTAAGGATGTTTTTGTTTGGAGAGCTTCTGAAGAGGGCTTGTACCATGAGTGGTTAAAGTTTTATTTATGTGAGTAAGCACAAGTAGAGTATGTATGAATGAAAAGTTGTGATGTAGGAGAATTTAAGCATTTTCTGACAATATTTTTGCAGTTTAGCTCAGTAAAATTATGTATTTTCCCCAGCAGCAGCAGTGGAACTGGTCAGCTGTTGCTTTTTAGCTTTGCCATGTATGCTTGAATTGAGTATAGGATAGTGAGCAGGTACCTTGCACTAATAGAGTCTGAATAGTTGGCTGGTTTAGGTATAACTTTGAAAATTAGACTGATAGATAATGCTACTATCAAAACAGTTCAGAATTTGAATTTTGATGGTTTAGTTCTGCTTGTTTGACATGTGATGGTGCCAGAAATGCAAAGGATGAGGTCTTAGAAATAGGAACAACATAAAAATTATTTGGAGATGTAGCAAGCAATTTGAATGTTATTTTACAAGTAGTGAATCAGCCAAATGATCCTTGTAGAAAGTTTTAATTTTTCTGCAAAGGATAACACTATGACTGGGAAGTAATTAAAAAATAATAATTTCTGTTTTATAATTCATCTGATGAAGTTAATATTTCAATGTGCCTGACAACAAATGAACTGAGTAGCTTATAGTTTGCAAAGTGCTGCTGCTGCAATTCACTATGCTTTAGAGGCTTCAAGAAGAAATAATTTGATTTCAGGACTCAGGCCTCCGCTTCCAAGTCAATACAAATTTGTCCATTGCTTTCAGCAAGAGCAGGATCAAGCCCAGATTCCTGAGATGTCTTTCTAGGGTTTCCAAATTAGTTGTAGACTCCCTAGTCAACATCCTCATTCAGTTTTCACGTTTGTATTCCCTTTCACACGCACACAGACACATCCACATGCGCAGGAAATCCTGTTTGGGGGTCCTGTCTGGAGGCTCCTGATGCCCCTATTATTAGTGCAGTCAGTTGGTAACTTGTCTAAATCTGACCTGGACACATCCCCTGCTTGCCTTCCCCTCTGCTGGGCTGGCTTACATTACAGTACTGTCCCTCTCAGCTGCTGTTTTCAGTCAGCTCAGCAGCAGTGCATTCTCACCATCACCCAGTGATGCCTTGTGAGGTGCAGTAAATTTACTCTACTGACCACTCACCCAAAATAACAGCATCAGTTGAGCCTCTGCTTTAAGGTGTCTTGGCTTTGCCTGTGGTCCCGGCCTCTCAACACAACACTTACAACTTGTGGTTATTTTGTTTTGGCATCCAAAGGGGGAACAAAGTCCTGTGGGCCATTAAGATGTCACCCCTTGGGAAGATTACAAGCTGGCTGGTAACTGAGTGAAGCCTTTTTTTTTTTTTTTTTTTTTTTGCCTTAGTGCATCTTGGAAGAACGAGATCAAGAAGCAGCTTTGGATGAAGTGTAGCGCTTGAAAGTTTATGCTTTTCAATGCCTTTCATATTAGAGTAATTTTTAATCAAATGTGCTCCTATTGCATGTAGATTTCACCCTACTCCTCTTTCCTATAGTTACTCTTAGTCCTCCCTAAAATTCTGCACTAAAAACTACCTGCAGACTGCACATGATGCCCACTGGCTTCAGGGTCAAACTCTGTCCAGATTTAGTGTGGGCTCCATTGTCTTCTGAAGTCACACTCATCTGTTTTTATTATTTTTGCCCTCGTGCTTTCTCAGTCTTGCTGGCAATTGCACAGGCACAGAAAAAATAATGCATGTACAATGTCTTTGTAAACTTAACAGCTATGTCTCTCAGCACACACAAGCCATGGTTTAAAAATGTGAGTGGAGATTTGGGTGTTTTCAGCAGACAACATTAAGGGGTCCCTCTGAGTGTCCCTAAAAGGGATTAGTTTATGTGGTCACCTGCTCTGTGTGGAGGGATTTCAGTCAGTGACCTTAGAAGTCCATTCCACTCTTATGCACTGGGTCTGGACCCTCAGAAACACCCTTCAGGCAGTGCTTTTAAATTCCTAGTCAGAGGGGGAGGTGTTGGGTGGAAGTGTGCCAGCTTTACACAGTCACCTTCAAGAGGGGAATTTTAAATCCCCGTGGTGTTTCCCAGGACTGTTATGAAGCTTTGTGCATCCTGCTTTCAAATAACAAGTGGGATGCTGCCATATGGGCATGGCAGGCAGGAGGAGTCCCCTGCTGATGGGACACTGTTTTCTGCCTTTCTGCTGACACCAATGGCATGAAGCCTGAGGAGGTAAAAAGGAAATTCCCTTCCCTGCCCATTGCACACAGAAGGCTGGTGCTCCTAAGCATGTGAAGTCCTTAAATGACAGCAGATGATTGCTAATAGGATACTCTGTCTTTCATCCCTGGATCACTGGTTCAGATGCAGGTCAGGCCAGCAGCAGTAAAGTCTCTACTATTTGGCTGCTGTCTGGCTTGGGAGGGGAGCTGCTGTGTGTGCCTGAATTTTGAGCACAGGCAGCCGTATCACTGCTGTTTGTGTAAGGGGGTTCAGGTGCTGTAAATCAGTGTCCGTAGCTCGGGGCAGGGAGGATCAGCGGGTCTGACACCTCCCCACATCCCGGTGGCCGCTGTGAGCTGGTGCCAGGTTCCCTCTGGTGGCTGAGGCCAGTGACCACAGCCCTGCAAGAGCCTCCAGTCCTGGATGAGCTCACGCTGAGGATTTATCCTCTCTGAGAACCTCCGTCCTATGTAGGGGATGGTCAGTACTTCTGGCTTTATTATGCTGGGCACCATCAGATTTCTGGCTTTGGGTGAAAATTCCCTGTGATGCGTTGCCATGTGCAGCATCAGCTCGGAGGTGCTCAGTTTCCTTGTTCCACAGAGCAGAAGAGCAGTAAAAACTGCATCTGTGGAGATTCACTCCTGCATCAAACACAGGACTGTAATACAAGCTGGAATAGAGTGAGGGGTCATTATGAAAATGGTGTGATTTGGGGAATTAGTAATGAGTTAATACTTTCCCTAAAAATGTTGTTCTTTCAGTATGAGGAAATGTTCTTGTCTTCATGTCTATGTTGAGCTGATGAGAAGGGGCTTTTTTTGGTTGCTTCTGGAGGTCACTGACAGTGGGTGTTGTCACCTCAGAGCTGGCTGGTGCAGCAGGTGAGCCAAGAGTTGATGTTGCTCTCCAGAGCTGTTCTTTCCAGGTCAAGTTAAAATATATTTTGATACTTGTTTTATCGTTTGGGTTCCTCAGTCTGTTACTGCCCACTGGGCAAATAGAGAGCTCAGTTGTCTGAATCTGGCTTCTGTCACCCTCACCTCTGTCCCAAAATCACATTTGAGATTTCAGGCATTCCCAGGGTGCAGTGGTTGCTCCCAATGCTCGTTTAGGATCAAGTGACTCATTAAGCATCTGCATGTGCTGGGGGGGAATTAAGAGCCGGCTTTGGCTACTGCTAACACATCTCTTTTTTTGGTTGAATCTTATTCTATCAGTGACTGGTACATCAAAATACAGTGGATCCCACATTTCCAGATGGGAGAGGGATCCAGGAGATCTCATCATTGCCTGGGTAGTTCTTGCACATGAATCTTGTGGAATTTCTGACACGTGCATGTTTGGTCTTAACTTTTTCATTTGTCCTGGGAAGAACAGAGCAAGATTTTAAGTCAGTCTTGTCACTATGTGATAATTAATTGATAGTTATATTTTTTCATGGAGCTAGAGATACAAACACTAGCCATTTAGTTCCCAGTATACCGTCCTGCTTCTCTCTGGGTTCACAAATTTCTGGGCAAGAATTTTAGCTGATGTTGTTTGGTGAAGGCTCATATTTAAGAATAGAAGTCATTCTTACATTGAGAAAAATGTGCACAAACATTGTGGAAGCATTGATCTTCAAAGGAAAGCTTCAGTAGCTAATGAGTGCTTTTTAAACAGACACTTACACTGGTTAAGGAGTGGAGTTAGGAAGAGAGGGATACTGTTGGTGTTACTGTACTTGCTGTAGCTATTTGAGACTATGGATGAGACACAGGAATACTTCCAGCCATGGACATCTTTATGGGAGGAAAGGCCACAGGTTCAGGATGGATGGGAGCCACAGCACGTTTCAGCCAGGTCTGTGATCTGGAAAATATGGGGTGCTCTTTTTATTTGTGCTCTGCAATTTGGGCATGTGCAGTGCGACCTGGTCTCTGCTTTATAGCACTTCAAGGTCCTGGGTAAAAGACACAGCAGTGTTGCATCCTGATTTTGTCCAAAAGGAGCAGAAATTTTGTTAGCTGCAGAATGCAATGTCACTGCTTAGAGAGAGACCAGACCAACTTTATGTGTGATTGGTGATGACACTGAGTGGAAATTTTGGTTCTCAGAACATGCTGTTGCAGGATGGTGAGATTTCAGTTTAGATCAGGATTTGATGAATATTTCTAGCCAGAAAAAAACACTGACCAGGCAAATGTTTATAGTGGTACTCCTGTCACAGTTTTGGAACTTTGGTCATGGAACAATCTCCTAACATTGCCCATCTTGTTTTCCAGATCTAGAGATAAGCAGTGATCTCAACAGTGATGACTTTGAATATGAGGATGAAGCAAAACTTGTTATCTTTCCTGATCACTATGAGATCTCATTACCCAATATAGAAGAGCTACCAGCACTGGTCAGTGAGTGTGTGGGAATTGCGTCCTATTTCTGTTTTTAT
This sequence comes from Petroica traversi, assembly GCA_025920805.1. Classification (NCBI taxonomy): domain Eukaryota; kingdom Metazoa; phylum Chordata; class Aves; order Passeriformes; family Petroicidae; genus Petroica; species Petroica traversi. Next base: position 6,649,609 of record JAHLSL010000060.1, read on the forward strand.
CAAGATGGTACCTTGTTTTCTTATATGCATTATTTCTTTGGACAAAATTTTTTTCTTTGCCAGCTATAATTGAGTGTCAGTTATTTTTAAAATTCATCTTTGTTTCATGGACTTCCTTTTATCTCTTGTGTTCTTTCCCTTATTATGGTGCCAGCATGTCCTAGGAAAGCTCACACAGTACATGTGCTCACTCCCCTGCTGAAATAATGACGACAGTCTAAAAGATTAGATGCATATTTGAGTGTATAAATAGTCCTACTGATAAGCAGTTCTGTATGTGGTTAGCAATAGGCTGAATGCCAAGTTCTGGCCAGTCACTGAGTCGTGCATTTGTCTTCCAGGTGACGATAGCTTGTGATGCTCTCCTCAGTGCAAAATCACCCTACAGGAAGCAGGAATCCGACTCCTGGGAGGAAGAGCTGCAGGCATCTAAGCACGCCAAAACCCTTGTACAGTTGGACAATGGGGTTAGAATTCCCCCCAGGTGAGGGCAGTGAGGTTTGTTCATTGCAGGCTCTCTAATTCACTCCTGGGTGTTTGAACTGAAGGCAGGACCTCAGCCCTTGGTTCCTCACTCTGGGCTGGATTTGTGGGTTGGTTTGACCTGCCCTGGTGGGACATACAGGACTGGCTCCTGCCTCACACATTGCTGGTTTGTTCCCCCCTGTTTTGCCTGCAGTGGCTGGAAGTGCTCCAGGTGTGACCTGCGGGAGAACCTGTGGCTGAACCTGACGGATGGCTCCGTGCTCTGCGGGAAGTGGTTCTTCGACGGCAGCGGGGGCAACGGGCACGCCATGGAGCACTACAAGGACACGGGCTACCCCCTGGCAGTGAAGCTGGGAACCATCACTCCTGATGGAGCAGGTCAGCCTCCTGGCATGTTCTGAGATGAGGCACCTGCTGGGCGTGAGGCTGACAGGGTGTGTCTGTCACCAGCTGGGTTTGTGCTGCTACTGCGAGTGTTGGAGAGTGGGATGTGGAGATGAAACCTTGTGAGTCTGTGAGTGTTGATCAGGGTTGGATCACGCACTCCGTTCTGAGAAAGTCCATACCTGTTTTATCTGCTTGTTTTGTATTCTGTGTAAATAATTTTGGAGTGTTTGTATAACACTAGGCTTATAACAGAAGGATTATATTAGTTTGAAACAGCAGAGTCTGGAGAAATAATATTTTCTAGTTCTGCTACATTTCCTAGCGCAAATGGTTCAACTTTCTGTAACAAAAAAATAACAACAGCATAATGAGCTTTTAAATTTAAAAGTCTGTTTGTAACAGCATGTATGGTTTTTTAATCATAATGGAAACTGCTCTTTTTCCCTGCTGAACAAAATTCTGAAACATTCTAATGAACATTCATCTTCATGGGGCTGCTGTGATGCTCATTTGTTAAATGCGTTATGATCTTGAGAGGGGAAAAAAGCTGTAGCCATACCCTTGTTTGCATATTCTCCAAGTGTGATGTTCTGCAGTGTTGCTGTAGAGGGGATTATGGCCTGTGAGGATTAGATGGAATAAAAACATGAGGAGCTGAAAAAGTCATAAGCAAAGAGATCTTTTGTTGCAGCTGCATGGAGAAGTAAAAATGGAAGAACACATGATTATATTTTGGCTTTAGTGCTTATGAGTACAGAGATGAAAAATTGCTGTTTAGAGCAGCCTCTTTTTTTAACAAGCATCAGTTGAGAGCTTTTTTAAGTCCTATTCAGTGTTGAGGAGAGGCAACTGTAGTCAGATTCCACCAGCTGTGCCACAGAAAACTAAGCAAAAACCATTTTTTTCTCTCCCAGATGGAATGTTATTTCCTTGCATGAGCCTGGTCTTGGATGATTTCTGTCCAAATCTCTGAGTCATTGAAGGTGTTCAGGATTCACCCAGCTGTAGGTTCCCACAGCATCTACAAAACAAACAGGATATTCTGTAGTGGGCTTTCTTTTCAGAATTTTTTCTTTTCTTTCCCATCTTTAGCAGCAATACTTGTTTCCTTATGGCTTCTGTCCTTGTGCCTCCCACTGATCAGCTGCTTCCTCTCTTATGTGGCCTTTGGGATAACAAAGGACAGGCTGTCATCCTTCCCTCTGAATGAGAGGCACCAGCTGTTCTCCACAGACCTTTGTTCTTCTGGATGATGTTTACTTGGTTTCCCTATAGAAAAGTCTTCCCTCCCCCAACCTTCCTTGTTCCTTTTCAGCAATTATTCTGGCTCTGATCTATATTTCTGCAGTACTCATAACCCTTTGAGAGGGCTGGGTGATAGATGAGCTTCAGGAAGGAGGCTCTGTGGCTGATTGTGACACAAAATCTGTCTGTTTTCTTCTTCCCTGGGTTAGAGGTGAAGAGGTGATGGTAGAGGAGACATAAGCACTGGGCCCTGCCCTGACATAATTTATTCCTATATGTTCAGAGGAGAGCTCTTTGTCCTGCCCTGAGAAATCTGTGCTGTGTAATTATGAAAGGTTTCTGGGGTATTAGCCCCATTTTGTAGCATTCTGTCAGCAGACACGTCTGGGGTCAGGGCAGAAATTGAACCAAACTTCTCTTCCACTCTTGTACCTTGGACAGGACGCACCAGGGAGTCAGAAAAGTTGTTTTCCTCAGTAGGCTGAGCACTGGGCAGGCTGTGCTGCCTGCTGCCTCTCTTGACAGTGCCACTAGATTTTATTTCAAGTCACTGTGAGAAATAGATTGCTGGTTTGGAATAGGTTGAGGCATGGAATTGGGCACTGGCAGTGGGAAACCCCATGTGATGGGTGCTTGAAGGAGTTGCTTTGTGGGTGCTAATCTTAGCAGTTCTCAGATACTTTTGGGGGGATCCACTTCTTTCTTTAGAGACATTGCCTGTTGCCCTCTAATTAGGAAGGAGAGATGTCTGCACAGCCAGAATAGGTCTAAATCTTGAGCTGGGGAAGGAAATGAAATCAAGTAGCACTGACATTTTTCTTTCCTTAAAATAATATGAATCACAATGACTATTATCAGGAAAAAAAATTTCACCCAGGAGATGGTTGGGCACTGGAAAAATCTTCCCAGGGAAGTGCTCACAGCACCAAGCCCGAGTTCAAGATGTGTTTGGACAATGCTCTCAGGCCCATGGTGGGATTCTTTGGGCATCCTGCACAGGGCAAGGAGTTAGACTGGAGGATACCTATGGGTCCCTTCCAACTCTTCATATTCTATGATTTTTTTTCTCTGTTTAATAATATTCTGTGTTGCCTGTCTCAGATTTATCTTTTGGGGTTTTTCCCCCCCCTCACACTCCTCCCTTTCCCCCTTTTCTCACTCTAATGACACCAGGTCCCTGAGTGTCATGTTTGCTGACTTGTCTACATTCCTCATCTACCAGAGTCTGCATGACAGCACTGCAGACCGTGCTTGCAGCTCTTATGTCCTTTCTTAGTTTTTCTGAAACAAGTGAATTTTTCTCCCATGAACTTAAGTTACACAGCAGAAAGTACTGAAGTATGGCACGAGCTGGACTTGAGCAGAACATTGTTTTGTGTTCTATTTCTGCTGCTCTGGGCCAGTAGTCCCAGATGATTTGCTCTCTGCAGTTGTCAGAGGGAAAACAATATTAAAAGCAGTCACCCAAGCTCAGTTGCTGTGTAATATCACTCCATTAGGAGTTTGAACTTTTCGGGCACTTCTGGCTGTGCAGTGACCTCAGCAGAACACTATGGGAATGTTGTGGTGCCTGTGTGTGGATGAACAGTCATGACTTGTGGGAGCATTTGCTGCCACACAGCAGAATTCCAGCAGATGGACATGCCAGAAAGGTCATGGGCACCAGTGTTAGTGGGGCATCTGATGGCTGATCAGCAGCTGGCAGCACAGCTCAGAGCACAGCTCCCTGCTCTGAGGGCTTTTCCATAGGACTGGTCAATGATAAAAGTCAGTGTTTGAGTGCTTGCCTAACCTTCAGTCTGTCATTTCAGCGTGGGTTTGGTGCTAGCAGACTTCAGGGAGAATGCCTTTTGTTAAAGGGGATGGGCTGAGGCAGAGCCAGGGTCTGCAGCTGCCAGGAGAGGCCAGGGAAAGGACCTTTCAGAAGGTGAACAGCCTTTATCCACCTTCCTGCTATCTCCTCCTGACTTTGTTTCCATTCCTTTCCCCTGGCTAAGCTCTCTCTGTCAGCCTAGACCTGGTCTAGATCTTGTGGAGCAAGGTCACTGTGAGAAATTGCTGGGCATGAAGGAAACTTAACTGAGGGAAATGCAGGGAGACTGGCGCAGGGATTCTAGATTTTGGTATGAGGAGACACCAAAGACATCATTGACTACAGAGGTAGAGACCTGATCAGAGAAAAGATGGAAGGCCTGTTAAGGTCCTTAGAGTCTTATCACTTCTATCCTTGTTGATGCCTGCAGCTTTATTGTTATCTGCTCAAGTAGGTGAAACTTGCTCTGAACTCAGTGCCATTATAGGACTTGCTAGGTAAACTCTAAAAAAGAACATTTTTGCTCTCATTTTTGTCCTTCTGTTGGATTTGTTAAACTTGGTTTCATACTGAAAATATCATCATTAGATGTACTGCTTCCCTCCACAATCGGATCTTTGCCCTGCCAGAATGTTTATGAGCTTTTAATTAAGGCCATAAGGGCTATCATAGAGAACTGAAATCTAAATCTCCCTTACAGTAAAGCAAGACACCTCACTCAGAAAATCAACTTTCTCCTTAACCAGAAGGTTAGATTAATCTTGGAAGCCCAATGCAATGGTGTGTAATCCAAAAAACCCCTCTTTATTCTAATAAAGAATTCCTCTGTTCTCCCTGCATCTCTGTGGAAAAGGGCAAAAGTGGATTTCTTACAGTGTTCTAAAAATTAAAATGTTACTGGCAGTAGTGAATGGGTGTGATATAGTCACAGCTTTAATGGGTCTGTCTGTATCTAGTAGCTCTACAAAAATTCATAATCTCTTGTCATGTTCAAAACTGAGAACTTTGCATGCCCCGTTCCTTGCTTTCCCTACAGATTTCTTATTTTGAGCAGGAGAAATACTGTGATCCCTGTAAATATTTTTTGTTGTAATACCGTGGAAGCATATAATCTCTTTTCAGGAGAGTGCTTGAGGAGATTGTACTGAGCTGTGTGAGTGCCTGTGCACTTCTCTGCTGGCCAGAACCAAATCTGGTGTGAGCATGTATGAACAAGGTGTTTTGTATGGGCAGCCCTGCACTGGTGAACATGTTGGTAAACAGAGAGAAGGGATAACATTTGATCCTGGGGCTCACTGGTCTCTCTCTGCCTTTGCAGATGTCTATTCCTTCGATGAAGAGGAGCCGGTTTTAGATCCACACATAGCAAAACACTTGGCACACTTTGGAATTGATATGCTGCAGATGCAAGTGGTAGGAAATCCATCTTTTATTTCGCTTGTTGTTCACTTCCTTGTTCACTTGGGGGTGGGAGAGAAACAGGAGAATGACACCTGTAGCTCATTTCTGATTCCTTCAGACTGGTATGACAGTGTTCAGTTTTTTAAAGTTCAGCCAGCTAATTTGGGTTTTATTGTCTGAGTTCTGAGTAAATCATTGCTCTCAAGTCCAGAAGTTGCCTTCTGAAAGAGGTACCTTTAATTTACATTTTTCACTTTTCCTGTGTCATGTTTGTCTTCAGGATGAAAAACCTCATTCAATTAGAGAATATCTAGAATATTTAATTACAGTAAGTGAAGGAAAACCTATTGCTTGTGTAAACAAGATACAAGTCTTAAGCAAAAAGAAACTAAGCAATGGATAAGTTAAAAGTAGCTGAAACTTCTCTATGTAAGTTTCAGTTTAGGTTTTGTCAATAAATACACCAGAAAATGAGAAAAATATTCTCTTAAGTCTAAAAAGCAGCATGGTCTAGGGTGTGATATGCTAGAAAGGGACCAGGAAAAAAGGGTTCTCTATGTGTGTCCATATTAGTAAAGAATATTTTTAATAATTTGTGTCTTAGTGGATGTTGATTCCAGTTCTGTTTAAATGATGTAAGAAGTCATAATAGGATATACTTATAAAGGCAGGTGGGGTTTTTGTGGTTGTGTTGGGTTTTTTGTTTGGTTTGGTTTATTGTTTTTTTGGGTTTTTTTTCACTCAAGCATATAACCTAGTATCATTACCTGAGAACATGAAAACTCTTAAAAAAGAACAAACCTGCTGCTGGTTAAGTGTATCTCATTGTCCAAGTGGTGAGAAAACTGATGGTAATTGAAATGATAGGGAAGAGTTAAACTGTGTTTTCAAAAGTGTTTGTGGTACTAATAATATTTTTGGTATACTAATGTCCTTGCCAGTATCATGAACAAAGGCTTATTTTATCCAAATCTTTCTGGAAAGCCTGTTTTACTCATCAGCCTTGAAAACTGAGTCTTAGCTGTTGCAAAGGTTTCACCTCTGGTCTTTGGTCTGTGCAATTCTTTGAGAAGCGACAGAGTAGTGCCAGCAGTAAATGACACTGTAGTGACCTGCACCTACAGGCTGAAGCCTGAGTGAAAGGAGGAGAAACTTCAGTGTCACAAATTATTGGCTTTTACCATTTGAAAGAAGGGAAGAGTTCTTGGATCTGCAGCTTTTCATGTGGTTTGTTTGTTAGGAGCAGCTTCTACAGCAGCTGCTGTTCCTGGCCATTACAAATGGAATAGGAAACCTGAAAAAATGCAGTGTTTGATGCTGAGGCTTGAGGTCACAGCCCTGAGAGAAGTGAAGCTCCCAGCTGGGACTGAGGTCACAACTGGGAGCACTCGAAGAGCCAGTGGCTGTGCTAAAGACTAAGGGTGTGTTGGAGGAACAAACTGCTGCCTTTCTGACCCTCATCGTCCCTGCATGCAGGATTTACCTCCCCTTGCCCATTGATTTGGCTCTTCATTTTTTGGAGGATAGCTCACAAAGCTGCTGCTGCTGATGGCAACAGCACAATTATGGCAGGAGTCAAGGGGACTAAGATGAAAATCTTGTTGCTTTCAGACAGAGAATGGGCTGAGAGATAATGACATAAAGCCAAGAGTCTCAGAATGGGAGGTGATTCAGGAAGCTGGCGTGAAACTCAAGCCCATGTATGGCCCAGGATACACTGGCATGAAGAACCTGGGAAATAGCTGCTACCTCAATGCTGTCATGCAAGCCATTTTCAGCATCCCAGAGTTCCAGCGAGCGTAAGTAGCTCCAGATTAGTTCTTGTCACTGGCTGCTGCATTCATCAATTCGTTGTTCTTCTAAGAAAAATGATATTTTAACTTTTGCCTCACCTGCAAACAGGTCTCTTTCAGTCAGTTAGTGGCTGCATGGAGGATTTAGTCATTTTTTTTGGTCTGTTCTAGAGAAGGCTGGAACACAAAACCCAATCTACCTATGAAATAAAAAACCTAGTGTCTCAACTTCAGTGCTGGGAAATCATTTACCACCTTGTAAATTTGATGTCTCAATATTTGCTTTTTATATACAGATGCACATATCTCTGTTTACCTGGGTATCACAAGTATCACATTAGGGGGTTTATACTGGCCCATGCCAGAATCAGTGCAGGAGAATCATTCTGCTGCTCCAGTGTGATTTGTGCCAAAACCTGACACAAACACCTTATCACTGATCCATGATAGTGAAAAACAGTGCACCTGTTGCTTGTGGGTCTGGCTAAGGGGGGGGAGATATCAAAGGCACATTTTAATTAAAATTTTAAAAAAATAATGACAAGAGTAATGTAGATGTATTCTTCCACTGAATAATTAAGAGAGTAAAAGGACAAAAGCACAACAGAAAATTGTGAAGTACTCCTGAATGATCAAAACTGAGCACATAACTCCAAGGAGAGAAGCCTTTTTATAGAGGACAGTCCATGGTTTGAAGTAAAAATCAGAGTCCCTTTCCTTCCTAAGCAACATTAGTGTATGTGCTGGAAGGGGAGCTTTTAGATTTTGGAAAGCCTCCCAGGTCTTCATGTTAAAATTACCTTCTGGAGAAGAGGAGGGAGAAGACTTCTGTTTATTTTCTTTGTTAGCTATATGGAGCACAGACTGTAGATTCATTAAATGCCAGCTATTCTACCTCCACCATGAAAAATACCAAAATGGACTAGATTAAGGAAGATAATTTTCCACAGTATGGTCCTGGAGGACTTGGTGTCATCAAAATAGTGGAGATCTTTGATGAGAGAGGGGCCAGCACCATGGCCATACCCACCCAGCCCGTTTCCTCCTGTGCTCAGGTCAGCAATGCTCAGAGGGTGCTGCTGATGGCTTCACTTTCCAACAGGCTGGCAGAACAATGTCTCCCTCAGTGTTATCAGAATTGCTTCTCTTGTAAAGTTCAATAGAAATGTTCTTTCTACAGAGTTTGGTCCTGATACAAACGTGAATTCACTTGGTTATGTTGGCTGGGAGTAAAAAGTACATTGTTCTCAGCTCAGCTCTGTGGTTTTGACCAGCACCATCCTGCAGCTTTTGCAAGATTAAGGGGTAGAATGTAAATTCCAGATGAACAACACAGCCATGTCCTTTATAGATAGAATCTTCCAAATGAAACCTCAATGTCCATGTCTTAATTTTTTTACTATTATTTTTGTATGATGGAAGCACTCACTGGGGATAGATTGAATAATTAAGCTGCGGTATTTGAATGGTTCTGCTTTGTTCTTGCTGCCCAGATATGTGGGAAATCTGCCACGAATATTTGACTACTCCCCTCTTGATCCAACACAAGACTTCAACACTCAGATGTAAGTGATGTTTCTCAACTATTTACTTGGTCAGGTTAAATAGAATCTAAATTATTTAACGGCAGAGCAAAAGAACACCTTTTCATGAGCTCAAAAGTGAGATATGGTAGAGGGAAAATGGGAAGATTTGACCACTTAGTTGCAGGTAAAGATGGTTCATCAAGGAGTCAAAAGCAGTAACCTTCATTTTTTTTGATTGAAATAAGTCTTCTTTTCTGTTTTTCTCACATGTTTGTTTCCACCCCACCACTTTCTTCCTTACAGGGCTAAACTGGGACACGGCCTCCTTTCAGGCCAATACTCTAAGCCACCCATGAAATCCGAGCTCATTGAGCAGGTGATGAAAGAAGAACACAAGGTATTTGCCTGAGTTTGTTCAGCCTGGTAACTAGGTAAAAGTGATATCCTGAGAAAAGGGAACAGGTGCTGGGCATTGAGGAACGCGTGTGGATCTAGCGTGGATGGGATGCTTAGCAAGGTGGAATGTGCAGGATCCTAAGTCAGGGATAAATTAGTCAGGCTCTATTTGTGCAGTGCATCAAAGCAAGCCTTGGTTCTGCTGATAAAGTGTTCTGCTCTTCCAGTGATGAGTGCACATGTCCACAGAACTTGCAACCAATGTTTATCTTCTCTAAGGAACAATAGCAACAACAAAAATGTTACCCAGAGAGTCCTGAAAGCAAGCTTCTAAACCCTCTTCAAATTTCAGAAAGAACTATAAAGAGCTAAAGAATTGTTTCTAGGAAGAGTCTGACAAACCTGGTTTCAGGAGAAGCTGAAATGCAAGGTTAGGTGGTGCTGGAGGCTTTCATGGAGATGGAGGGGCCATGCAGAGCCACAGAAGTATTGCAAGCTTCTGCCACAGAGGGATGGTGGTGGTTGCCATGGAAATAGATATTGTCCTCTACCTTCATCTATCAATTATTGACATAGGAATTTCTCCTGAAATCAGAATGCCAATAAGATTTTGGCCAGATAGAATGTCTGGTACAGAGTAGTTTGCATGATCTGGAAGTCTCCCAGGTAATTGCTTTGTACAGTGACAATTCATTGTTTCGGAGCAGCAAACAAATCCTTCTTGTTCCCATTAAATAAAGTTCAGGACTAATCAGCACTCCACTGGGACAAAGGGATAGTGGGACAGATTTCAACAAATCCCGTACACAGAATTAGGTCCATTGAGTGACCTGCTTTCCTGAGTGGCTGGGAAATATCGTGCTGGAAGTTCAGGGATCTGAATCCTTGGAATAAAGCTGCACCTCCATGTTTAGTTCAGCAGCCACTATTAGATGAGACATTGAGAACTCTTTAATGACAGATGGTATAAAACTCTGTCAGGCTGTGGTAGGCATCCACTGACATTTAGCAGCACTTGTGTTCATTAGTTCACTTTAATGAAGCTGAAGTTACTGCATGAAATGACTTCATAGCATACATTAGGATTCGAAACACCTTTTACAGCTTTTGTTCCTTGCTGTATTGATGATTTATTTATAGAAAAAATCAAGTCTAGGTATTTTCTCTATTCACTCTTGGAATACAAATCTATGTTTTTTCAGGTTGAGGATGCTTTTTTTTTGTTTGCTTAGCATTTTAGGCCTTAAATATTTTTAAGTGCTTCTGGTTTGTGTCTTTAATATCAATTATTCATTTTACTTTTATTCCTTTACTTTTTCTCCCCCTTCTACATGCAAAGAAGTTCTCAATCTTTCTGAGCCTTTGGAATTCATCCAAGGTTTTGGGGAGTTGTTGCTTGTAAAAGCATTCATATGAGAGATCTGCAGTGGTCCAGCACAATCTATATTTAGCTAAACTGTTTTGCAACTGTTGATGGGGAAAGTATGCCAGGTATTCTGTAAATATTCGTGGTGCAAATATTCGAGTTGAAATTTTTCACCACCAAAGTTTAGCCTGGTAATGGCAGCATTTTTCTTGGACCCACTTTAGGATTAAAAAGGGGCTGAATGCCTAAAAGATCAGCAGCCAGGACTCAATTTTCTGCCTAGAGCTTTAACATTTCTTTTGTTATTTGGGTTTTTATTTTCTTTTCCTTTTGTCCTTGAGATGAGATTGCAAGACTCAATCCTCTTTTGCAGACTGTCACATGCCATGTTTCTCTTCTTCCTGCTCAAGTGGCTGGGTACAAAGTGTATAGGTGGAAACAAGGCTTGGTTCCAAACTCACTGCATTATCCAGCAGGGCAAGTGTGCCACATTCTTGCTTCTGGCATAGGAAGGAGCCTGGGATGTTGCAAAGGGAGCAGCTTTATTCATTTCTCTCCCCAGTCCCAGTTTTGATGAAAGCAGCTGAGGACACACATAACCCAGGATGCAGAAATCCCTAGAACATCTCTTTGTCCAAGCAATCCTGAGGCTCTGTCTCCTGATGGGAGCCTTTAAGAGTCATCTTGGCCTAATGTGGTTGGTGGGGTACTGCCAAAAAATTGAAAAAGCATTAAAAAATGAGAATCTGCTTCTGGTTTCAGTGGGTCTGGGAATACTGCACCCTGATAAAACAGCAACAAAAAAATTGCTCTTCTAGTGTATTTTATATGGCCTCCATTTCATGCTGCTTTTTCTATTTTTATTTTTATACCATAGTGCAAGTGTAGTAAGGAATGAGATTGGCTGAGTTTTTAACAGCCTCTAAAGGATCCTAAAAGTTATAATCGTGCTTGGATTACCTAGAAAATTATTGGGTTTCATGGAGGGTGAGAGCAAATCTGAGTAACAGATTCTGACCTCTTCAAATAGGTTGTTTAAAAGGCATAATAGCCAGTGTTGTCTTGAGAATCTGGAATGGCTGGAGAGGTTCTTAAAGTGGTAAAAAGGATTAGAAAGTCAAAACCAGGGCTCTGTTGAAAGCTAGAGATTTTCAAATTTAGGGCAGTTTCCTACTGATAAAACTGAACGGCCAGAGGCAATAAGTTATGGTTTTTCAACATGACCAGCACCTGTAAATTGCAAATTCATGTCTGCTCTTTACAACCCACCTGGGAATGCTTGCTGCACACATTAGTTGTTCTGTGCTTGGATCTGCACAGCTCTCTGGAAAGGTTTTGTCCTGAGGAAAGCTGCCAGCTGATACACCCAAGGGCTTCAATGTTCTAGCACAGGGTTCTGAATGCAATATCAAATGATAAAACAGTGTGGGCTTTCAGCCTTTCTTAGAACTACTAACCTTTGAAAACCTCCAGTAATCTCTTTAAAGTGCTGATTGCCAAAGGACAGGTAGAGTGAGTGCTGTACAAATTAAGCCATAAAACATATTCTAAGCCCCCCCCAAATCATGTTTCAGGATCCTTCACATTTTTATTAAAATGGAAAAGTAGGTGAAATGGAAACTATCATTCCTCCAATGGCAGAAGTGGACAGATTTAGAGAAGTAACTTTGAGATATTTCATCCATGATTGAATAAAAATCCCTTTTAAAAAAGTTTTTCTCTCTTTTATTTAGCCTCAACACAATGGAATATCTCCCCGAATGTTCAAGGCTTTTATAAGTAAAGGCCACCCAGAATTTTCCTCTAACAGACAACAAGACGCACAGGAATTTTTCCTACATCTTATAAATCTAGTAGAGGTGAGAAAATCTGAATTACTGCTTCTTTTTTGGTTGTATTAGACAATGAAGGCAAAACTGTTACATGAGCGGCTCATTTTTTAGTTATATTATTTTAGTTATATTATTTTAGCCTTAGATATGTAGAAAATGGGGCTAATTAAAATATATTTTGTTTTGCTTCCTATATTATCTTCTTCTTTACTTCAGACCTCTTGCATGGCCATGTACAGGGTCAGTGCTGCGTCTAACAAATACAAAGAGGTCAAGCATCACTGTACAGGGTATAAGATTTATAAACATAGGTGACCTTTTAAATTGCTGTTCCTGTTTACCATGTTGAAGTCTGTCATGGAATATTAATGAATTGAGTATTATGATTATTACTGTTATTGTTCCAAAGTCATATAATTGTTGGGAGCAAATTAATTACCCTGTCCAGCTGTTTTACCAGTCCCAGCTGTGTCACTGAATCATGGGAGGAAGGATTCCCCTGCTGAAAGCAGAGTGGCTGTTTGTCAGTTGAATATTTCTGTATAAATCTCTAGTTCCACCAAGCTCCAGCTCAGTGCTGTGTGTAAAGGAATCATACTGTGAATTTTAATGCTGTCTTTCTGAAAAGGAATTTACAAATACATGCAGTTTTGATGTAAAGCATTTCTTGTCTACCCTTCCTCCCTCGTTTTCCCATTTTCCCCAAGAGTTGAGGCTGTTTATTCATGTGTTCAGTCTCCAGATGAAGTTACTCACATTTGTATGCATAATGTTCCACATCCCTAAATGCATGTACTGATTATAGGGTGGTTAGAAGACACTTTTCTGTTTCTTGCCTGATAACAGACATTAACATGAACAACAAAGAGGAGGTATATTATTTGCATGACATTCCCATCTGGATAATGAGCTACAAGTTGCTTGTTCTGTTTCAGTGCATATTTAGAGTGGTAGGAGCAATTCCATTTGCTCAGAGGATGCTCCGTGTAATTTATTTGAGCTCTCTGACTTTGCTGTAAATTGCCACCTTCCTACCTTCTGTTCACCTTGACTCAGTCAGGTTCTTTGGGTGCACACCCTGCAAGTTCCTGAGTGCAGGAAGATGCTGCTGTGTGTGCAGGAGCTGTGGCTTCCCTGGTTTTCTCTGTGGCTGCCACAGCTCTGACACAATCCAGGGCGAGCTGAGCCGCCAGCTCGGTGTCTTTGTGCTTGCCTTGAAACAACAAGTAGCCTTTGGGATTTCTGGTCATTTTCGTGGTGGCCACAGGAGTGATTTGGTGCAATATTCCTTTCAGAGGAACCCTGTGGGCTCAGAAAACCCCAGTGATGTTTTCCGGTTCCTGGTGGAGGAGCGCACGCAGTGCTGCCAGTCCAGGAAGGTGCGCTACACCGAGAGGGTGGACTACATCATGCAGCTCCCCGTGGCCATGGAGGCAGCAACCAACAAAGGTAAAGGAGCAAACTGCCCTCTTGGACCCTGGGATGTGCCACACTCTGCCCAGAGATCCCCACCAGCACTGAATCTCCTTTGTCCTGGACATTGAAACAGTTTGGGAAAACTTCAGTGTAAAAAAAGGATCTGAACATACTAATGAGTATCATTTAAAAACACACACTCACAAAAAACACCAAACCAAACCCAAACCAAAACAACCAAAAACCCAAATCTGCTTTCTGTTCTTTAGCAACAGATTACAAGATCTAATATAGTAATAGAGAATAGTGGTATAAGCTAGTTTGTCATCTATAAATCCCAAATACACAATTTGGATATTATGGGCTTGAGGGAAGGAGGATGAATTGTTGGGTGTTGATTTAATAAACAGAAGTATTTTTTCCTCATGCCTGTGGAAAGCACACTTGTATTTTGGGGAGAAAATGGCCAAGGAGGCTTGAAGAGCAGGAGGGAGGCACTGACAGGTTGTGGTTGCCCCTGCAGTCAGTGGTGAAGAGCCTTGCAGAATAACCTAATGAATGTATGCTTGAGGTAGAAGTGAAGGGGGCAACACAGGAACATGAAGGGAGATGTGCTCTGATTTTCTACATAATCTGAGCATTTAAAATATTTTAAAACCAGAAGGTTCTATTTTGATTTTTTGATGAGATCCTATGAAATATCACAAGGCAGGGAATTCTACCTACTGCTTTTTGCCTAGCCCACAACTGCTTGCACTGGACAGCAAGCTTAGGAGAACTTTGCATTCTTTGTTCATCAGTTCCAGTGATGACTCTGTTGCTTATAAAAGAACATGTTATTTCCAGGTAATGACTCAGGAGACAGATTAGTTAGTGAATTTACCATATGGCACTGCCCAGCTTGTCAGTGGCAAGACTTTTTCTAGATCATACATAATCCTGACCTGTCTAAAAAGTCAGATGACACAGATAGACAGCAATAACTTTCCAACTCAGATTGAGCTCTGATAAAGTTGGTAGGTGGTGTGTTCACACAGGATTTTAGCTGTCATGGCAAAGTTTTCATTGCTTGTTGCCTGGTATTTCCAATTCTGTGTTTTCACCAAGTGCAGAAACCTTGGAGATTGGCTGTAAGTGTAGCTCCTGACCCCAATGCAAACAAAAAGATTTAAAGTCTAGTTAAAAGCAACTTTTATTGCTAAGTACATTTTTGCATTTCTAAAACTTGCAAAAATAAGCCTGCTGAGGAACACGTAACTCTGACAATGTTCATTAGCTCCTAGTGTTGTGTGTATTTCTCAGACGAATTAATTGCCTATGAATTGAAGAGGCGAGAAGCAGAAGCTGCAAGGAGACCTCTGCCAGAGCTGGTCCGTGCCAAGATCCCATTTAGTGCCTGTCTGCAGGCCTTTTCTGAACCCAGCAACGTGGAGGATTTCTGGAGCAGTGCCCTTCAAGCAAAATCTGCAGGAGTTAAGTAAGTGTGGGTCTGGCTGCCGGTTAGAAACTGTGCTCTGTACTTCTCTTGCTGCCTGGTGTGGTGCAGAGAGAAACACACAAATGCACTGTCAGCTCTGGCATCACATTAGTACTGGGCTCATCAGTGTGATGTGCAGGTCAAGCCTTGCAGGAATTGAGCAGGAAATTAATTGTTCTCAATGGTGAGACTCCAAGAGGTGATGCAGTCTGGTTGTTGTGAGCTTGAACTTTAAATGCTTGAGGGATCGGATGCTGTGTGTCAACCAGCGATAGCTCATCTCAGTGTGCTGGGGTACTGAGATCTCTGCTGCTGGGGATTCTGTTGCCTGATTTCTATTAATTGCATTTCTTGTCCTTCCCAGAACTTCCCGTTTTGCTTCATTTCCTGAGTACTTAGTGGTGCAGATAAAGAAATTCACCTTTGGCCTTGACTGGATACCCAAAAAGCTTGGTAAGTTCTTGTCCTATTTACCTTTCTATCTGAGATAATTAATAGGACATAAAGACTATAATGAGGACCTGACTCAAATCTTAAGTTTTTACTGTGAAGATCGTAATTGAATCTTCTTTCCTTTTACAACAAATTAAACCAATCCATCAGGTCTTTGGAGTTAAAACACGTTTTATGTAAGTTTCATGTAATTGGAGCTAGTTGAATTGTGTTTTGGCATTCCAAATTTCTCTAAGAACCCTTTTCAGAAGGAGAATCCGACTGTTTCTGTACCTTGAGTACCAGAGTCCCCTCTCTGAAGGGGCAGGTTGCACCATAAGTTGTTTTTCTGGCTGCAGAAGCTCAGCCCATTTCTCTGCTTTTGTAGATGTTTCTATAGACATGCCAGATTTCCTGGATATCAGCCACCTTCGGGCCAGGGGGCTCCAGCCAGGAGAAGAGGAGCTCCCAGACATTGCTCCTCCCATTGTCATTCCTGATGACCCAAAAGGTATTTACTGATTTACTCTCTCCTGAATTCCCCTTTCCTTCTAGCACACAGGGATTCTCTTTAATCTTCACCATCTGGAGCTGTGAGCAAAACCCAGCTCTGTACTTCTGTAATTGAAGACTCTTACAACACCCCACAGCCTTTTTTTCTCCCTTCTGGACAACCCTAGTTCTTCCTAGCTTTTCTGTTTTGGGGATTTATTACAGAATCACAGACTGCTTTTGGGTTGGAAGGGATCTTAAAAATCATCTAGTTCTAACCCCCTTTCCATGGGCAGGGACACCTTTCCCTGGGAGGTTTGATAATTGGTGCTGCTGTCCTTGGCTCCCTCCAAAGAACCTTCAGTGCATGTCCGTGGCTCCCTTGGAGTAAAGTCACTGTGCACTTCCCAGCTCCAGCACTGTGCAGCAACACTTAACACACAAAGGACTACAGTTTAAGGGAACAGCTTTCCAGGCATAGACTAAGACTCTAAATTTTATTCATTTTTAAATTGTTAGGCCCTAGCAGCTGTGCCTGCATGCCCAGTCCTCTTCTCTGGATGTACACGGGCTGCACAGCCCATTAAAAAAAGCTCCGTCTCAAGAAGATGATGGAAAATAGATGACTATAATATTTGTGAAGGAGAATGAAAGAGGAGTGATTAAAATGCTGCACTGTGTTGGTTTTTTTTTTCCCTTAACTACTGTTTCTTTCATGCTAAAACTTCAGAAATAAGAATATTAATTATCCTCCTTCTTTATTCCCTGGGTTTCCCTGGAGAATAAAATGGTTTATAGGAAGTAAAATTATGTTTTTGGGAGGGACCTTAGACCCAGGTGGTTGCACTCTCCTCCAGGTGACTGAAGTTTGAGTGCTTCAGTATTTCATACAAAGCCAGTAATGCAAGTGCTCTCATGACATGATTGCCCCATTTGCTTGGATATTTATGATAATGGTGGCATAATACCTTGCTGTATGTATGTGAAAGAAAGCTAGTACCTGAAATTGTGTGCAGAGCCAGGATATGACAAACTTCAGTTCTCCAAAGGTTTTAATTTCATCCCTTACCTATGTAAGTTCCTCACAAAGGCTTGTACATTCTTACCCCCTTGCTGAACAGACTGATCTAGTTTTAATGTAAATGCAAGGGTGATGCTACTTTATTTTTTCCAGATTCTTGCTTAGGTCATCAGCATTAGCCATCAGCTTTATTTCTTACTGGTTTATAGTATCAGTGACACTTTGCTTTGAACTGAAAACAATTACTGAGCAGAGATATCTCTGCTCTAATTCATGGCAAACCCATCAGCGAAGTAAGGATAAAGCTGCCCTGTCTCCATGAGCTCAGATATTTCTGTGAGTTAAAAAATATGGAATTGTTTTGTCCGTATGGCTCTACTTAGCCTTCATATAAGTCCTTTTCCCTGTTTTTCTCCCATTGTTAATTTTCAGATCGCATGACGAACCATTTCGTGGAGTGTACGTATCTCATTTTTCTACTGCTTAAAAAGTCATTTTGCTTTTGCTCAGCTGATGGCTTCTCTCTTCTCACAGAGATGCATGAAGCTTTGCCCTGCATGATTCCCAATAAAAGCTGATTTCTATGCTTGTTACTTCCATGTGTGCAGGACTCTCTTTGAGAGTCAGTGTAGCCAGAATATGAGCTGCTCATCTGCCTGCTGCTCCTCAGGAGGTTCTTGCAGTTCTGGGGGTCACAGCCACATGATCCTGGGTCCCTCTGACTCTGATCCCACATAAAGCCATCATCCAGAGGCTGCCAGATCTGGCAGCTGGTGTTTCTCTAACCTGCAAGATCCTGCCTTTGAGAGGTGCTTTGTTTTGGCTGCCATCTCTAACCAAGCTCAGCACCTGACTTCCTCACCCCTTGAAATCCAGTGCTGAAGTTTATTTGAAACAAGCAAAGTCCTGTAGGAATTAATCAAGGTTTAATGATCTGTGTGGGGATCTGTGTCTCTTCTGAGATAAAAGATTATCAGTAAGTCCATAACAACTTTGTAATGCATTATACAAGGCTGTTTTCTGTTGGCTGTGGGTTTATAGAATTACTAAACCAAATCCAAGCAATGCATACTGTAATATATGGCACTGTGAGTAACAATAAGAAATATTTTACAGTGGATGAAATTAGACTTTTATATTTTACAAGGTCCTTTCTTGTAGCCCTAGATATTGATGAGTCCTCAGTTATGCAGCTGGCAGAGATGGGCTTTCCTCTGGAAGCGTGTCGGAAAGCTGTGTACTACACAGGAAACCTGGGTGCTGAAGTGGCTTTCAACTGGATCATTGCACACATGGAAGAGCCAGGTCAGTGACTGGAAGGTGTAAGTTAAACTCAGCTCCTGGTTGTGGATTTTGGCAGTCAGTAGAAATTTTATGATGTGTGACAGAGAAACAACGGCCCCCCTTCCCCACCTGGGAAACCTGGAGGTGTGAGTGAATTTTCCCAAGCTGCTCCTGGGATGTGCAGATCTTGACCATTATGTGGTATCCTCTGCCTAGAAGAAGACAACAAACTAAGCTACACCAGAAGTCCTGTCCTCACCACTGGTGTGGGCCAGCTCTGTTTCCACCCTTTGGCTAGGTCCGTGCTGCTAAGGGGAAAGCTGACTTGTGACCAAGTGTAAGTACAAAGAATCCTGTGGTCTGGATGCTTTTCTTCCATATCAGCCTTGTCTAGCTCAGGCTGGAGCATTCATGCCATACTTGAGCTGTCTCTGATGGACAGGGCTGCTAGATGTTCTCCACTTCCTGTGTTTCATCCATGCAAAGTTTGGACTCATGGTTCAGCACTGGGTGCATCTGAGCACTCCCTTGCCAGGAAACTCCAGATCTGGTTGAGTTCACGCTTCACCATGAGCTTTTGTGTTGCTTGTGTAAATGGGGAATGAGTTTCACTTGGGCATAGCTGATATGGAATCAGTTCATTTTACATCTGTCCACTGGGTTGTCTCTTATCCTGATGCCATCATTGCTTCCATACCAATCCTTGCTGCTTTCCTGCAGTTGTTTCACTTCTGCAACGTGCCGAGTTATTCGAGTCTGCTCAGTATGAGCATGAGCACCTCAATATTTTGTACTGTGCACATTCATTTTGTTGTTTTTAAGGCTTTCCACACATCTAAGCCTGGATTTAGATGCCAGTGAAATGAACTTACATTGATTTCAGGACTGCTTTTGAGGTCCTGTGTGTTGTCTGTTTGTGTTTGTTGGTGACTCCCCAGCTCAGTGAGGCACACGAAGGAACTGATGAAATGTTTGTTTGTTCCAGACTTTGCTGAGCCATTGGTCATGCCTGCATTTGGAGAAGTTGCTTCCAGTGGGGCAGCTGCTTTAGGAGCTGTAGGGCTGGATAACCAGCCTCCTGAAGAGATGGTTGCAATTATCATTTCCATGGGATTCCAAAGGAATCTGGCGATTCAGGCGCTGAAGGCAACAGTGAGTTCTTGGTTTATTGGTAGCACTGGGGTTTTGTTTAATGTTCTTTGCTTTGTGCATGCTCAGATGCCTTTGAAACGTTTCTGAAAATCCAGTTAGTGGATGAATGAGCCTGGTACTACTCTGGCAAAGCAAGGGATGCCTGACTTCTCTGGAGTGGGGAAGGTGCTTTGTGTGTTTCACTGGAATGGTAAAGTCTGGAAGGCAGGAAAACTTCTCTGCTTTTACTACCTGGGTTCCTGGAGACTGGGTGTCTGAGACAGAAGATCCTGGGGCAGTGGGTCATAGCTGTGGGATTATTTCTTTTCCATCTGTCAAGCTTTTGCAGAATGCTCACAGAATACTATTTTCCAGGGAGGTAGAGGTACATTATAAGTTTTAAGTGCTGTAAACACAATCCTTAATCTGTTCAAAGGCTGATGATATTTAGAGAGTGTATTAAATTAAACAATTTTGATTGTTTGACTGGCAGAACAATAACCTGGAGCGTGCACTGGAGTGGATCTTCAGCCACCCTGACCCTGAGGAAGAAAGTGACCCTGCTTTGGACATGATGGATATGGAGAACAATGCTAATGCCAATATCCTTGCAGAGACAGGGTCAGAGGGACCCAGGATCAAAGATGGGCCTGGAAGTAAGTTCTGCTTCAGCTCAGACCTGGCTGTCATGTTGTTGTTGTGTCACACCCACCCCGTTCATAGAGCTCCTTCCTGTTTTGAAAGTAGTTATTGTGGGGTTTTTTGACACAATCCAGACAATTTACTCCCAGTCTTGTTTCTGGGGCTTTCTCCAGCTCTATGGGCTGCGGAGTTCTGAGGGCCATGTTTGCTCAGAGAACTCTCTCCGTGGACTCACTGAATAACCTCAGTCCAAAGTTTATTGCTACCAGAGCATACAAATCTCTCCTGGCCTAGGTTTACTTCTTGTTCTGTTGCTATAAGACAAAAAGGCAAAGAAAAGCTAGAATGTTTAAGTCTCCAGAGGCTGAGCATCCTAAAGACAAGGCTGCTGTCACAGACCACCCGAGTTTCTGTCCTCCTGTGGTCTGCTGGGCGTTTGATAATCCCTTCAACCAAATTCCCCTACTCACAATATGACAGGTATAGTGGGTGTCCTGCATGTTTTGCTTTCTTTGGTAGAGATTCTCTGTCACACTGCTGCTAAATAAACCACAAGATGGGGCTAATGTACAGCAGGCAAAGATGAGAAGTAGGCAAGGAACCTCCTGGAAGTGTCACAGCACTGGAGTACAAAAGCTCAGTGGTGGTGCTAAGGATGTCACAGGAAGTTTTTTGAAGGGACTTTAATGGCAATTTCTAATAACTGTCATATGTTCTAAACATCCATATCTGATCTTGAGTGTAAAGGTCTTAGGAAAAAAAAAAAACAACAGACAATTTGTTTTTTGTATCTGTGGTTGTTGCTACTATTAAATTAACATTATAAATATCAAGTCTTTTGGCAACATGGAGACATTGATTATCATTACATTAGAAAAAAAAACCCCAAACTTGGAATAATTATTTTTTGTGGTACTTAGCCTTTATAGACTGAGACCCTTTACTGAGTGTCTGAAATCCTGATAACCAACATGATTCTGTAAAATGGCTCCAGAAAGCCCTCTCCACCAAAATCCAGGCCTATGTCCTTAAGCAATATCCTTGAAAGAAGGTACCCTTTTACTTTTAGTGGTAATTTGGGGTGAATGGCATGAATGGGTGGGGATCAAGAACCAGTTCTCCAGAGTCTTTAAGCATAAAAATTGTCCTTGTGTTAAAGGAAGAGCTTTCTCTCCTGTCCTCTCTTTTATGGGCTGCTGAAATACCAACTTCTGTTTGTTTTTTATTTATTTATAGGGGATCTGTGATCACACATACATACATAGCTTATTTGTGTTCACAATGAACTCCGTTTGGCACTTTCTGTGGTTCTCTCTGTGAACTGGGAATGAATCTGCTGTTCTCTTTCCTAGCAGGGGCTGTGCTCACAGCCCTGCTGTATGTGCACAGGTCTGTGTGGGTTGCATTTGGATTGGTTGGATGTTTGACAGTGAATCTGACCACTACTTAAGCTGGGAACACATTAACAGAAACTGAGTTTGGGGATGCAGAGTCTCAGTTACGAGTGCTTAGCTGCATCTCCAGCTTTAGCAAGAACATTTCCCCTAGAGGAATATTGCAATGGGAGCAGTGAAAGACTTAGAGTGCCATTTATATTTCTTAAAACAGGGTATGAGCTGTTTGGGTTCATCAGCCACATGGGAACATCCACAATGAGTGGCCACTACATTTGTCATCTCAGAAAGGAAGGAAGGTGAGTGCAGCTGGGACAGACACGTGGCTTGAGCAAATGTTTGATTTGCAGCATCTGTGCAGAGCAGGGCATGCTCATGGCAGACAACAGGGGCTGTTACCATCTGTACATTTCCCACCAAAAAAATGAAAATTGTCACAGATGTGATGAGTCAGTTGTGATCCCACTGAAATTTCTGATGAAAAGTACCATTGGCTCTCCTGTGCTTGCAATTCAAAATCTCTGTGCAGTTTGGGGTTTTGCTTCTGTATCTTGCTTAGTTTATCTGAGCTCTCCCGAAATTCATTTTGTTGCCCATCAATAGAAACCCATCAAAATATGGGCTAATACTGGTGTTACTGTGGTGCTGATCTTGGCTGTGATTTTTATATGCTTTCATTATTTGACATTGGGAATCCCTGATTTTGCTTCATTCAGACTGTAACTACACAAACCTCTGCACATCCCTTCTCCATTTAAATTCCTGACTCCAGCTGGTTCAGCTGTTTCTCTGAGCCTTTGTTCTCGTTGCAATGCCCCATTTTAGATTTTAAGCTCTTTCAAGTTTGGGTCTGAGAGGTCCCTGATAAACCTGTGGTGATTTTTATACACATGGAATGTAATCAATCTTGTTTTCCTTGCAGATGGGTGATCTACAACGACCTTAGAGTTTGTGCCTCAGAACGACCTCCCAAAGACCTGGGCTACATTTATTTTTACCACAGGATACCAAGTTAGGCCTCAAATCTATCACCTGGCCTTAAGAAGCCATAAGCCTTTATAACCTGCCCAAAAAAAAAAAAGCATACAATAAAAATCTAAAACCAACAAAGACCCCTTAACCCTTGGACTGCCGAAAGCAAAGGAAACCATGGGATGTTTATAGTGTATTTAAAAACAATCATTTGATGCCGCCTTAAGTGTTAGACGGAAGATTTCTATTAGGTGCTGTATAGGACATTGTTTTAAATTTATACACCTTCCAGGCCATGTGGATTTCTGGTGGAGTTTGCAGCTAGTGTGTGGAGAATGTGGAAGCTTCAGTGTTGAGCAAAAATAGCCCAGTCCAGCCCAGCTCCTGCCTGTCCTGTCCTGCATCCTTTGAAGAACACAAACAAATATTTGTGTCTTTGGTAACTGGGAGCCAGTGTTTTCACCCAGAGTCCAGACCACATAGAGAAATCATATGAAGGGAGGGGGTTTGTGGCTGTTCTTCAAAGCAGAGTGTCTTGTTTCAGAAATTATTTTCAGTGTAGTGAGAAAAGTCAGCTCAAGTTGTATCTGTTGGGATTCAGTGGCACTTGATTTGACTTTTCCATGTTTAAACCTAAGAGACTGATGGAGACAGGAGCAATCTCCTGTCAGTGCCCTGTACATTTTTTGCCAAAGAGTAATTTTATTTTTGCAGACACGGTTTTCTTCATCTTCGTTTGAATGTTCATTTTGTAAGTTCTTCCAACAGATTCAGGATTACAGATGGCTAAAAGCAGCAGACTTTCTGACTATGAAATTAAATGCACACCCTCGGGAAAGGCCAGGCTGTTATTTAAATTTTGTTTTCTTATGGAGGAGGTAAAGAAGGGTTTAATGTCCCCTTATATTTATGTCAGGGAAATCTGTGTCTAGAGCACTGATATTCCATCTGTAATCAACTCCCTGACAAAGTACTCGAGGTGCAATCCTGCTTTCTGCTAAAGATTGCTTAAATATTGACTTGCATATCTGAGTGGGGGAAATTGCTTAGTAAGTTTGCTGATTTATTGATTTAGCCTTCTCTCCTTCCCTTTAAAAACCAAAACAACAACAGCAACCAACAAGAACAAAAAACAGACTACAAAAAAGAACAACAACCCTTGAATTTATATTTTCGCTTTCTTTAAACTTGCAGAAGCCCCAGTAATCTTGATCTCTTCAACAGTCACCTTCTGAAAGGGGTTTGATATCTCTGGCAGGGATGATGGGGTGGGTAGGCAGGGGCTGGTCTTTCCTGTCTTTTTTTTTTTTTTTTTGGTGTTATTTAAGTGTTTTTCACAGGTTAGAGTACATATGTGGGTTTTAAAATTATATTTGAAAACACTCATTTTAGAAAAATTGCAATGTTGAGTGCAAAACTTTTCCTGATTTGGAAAAAAAAAACGAACCCAAAGGTTCTCAGTGTTGGACACTGCTTAGAGGCTGCTGCTGCAGTTGCCTTGTACAAGCCCTCAAAATAAATTGCAGCAGTCAAAAAAAACCCCAAAAAGCCTTTTTTGCTGAGTGTGAGGGAGCCAGAGAGGTGTCATTACATTTTCTCTGCTGTTAATGCCTGCAAGTTTAACGGCAAAATTCAAGCAGCTACACATTAGAGAAGAGAACCCAAATGAAACATCTGGTTATGAGAGGGACATTTTAGTTTTTGCAGTGTCTGGGGAAAAAGAATTCTTCCTCTGGTCATAAAGCCTCACACAGAGCCAGAAAATATTGTTGATATTTTAATCAGGTTTTGACCTTAAAAAGATTGTGAGAGAAATTCCAGTGCAATAATTCTGTAGAGTGTAAAGGTGTGTGATTGCTGGGAAAGCTCCCTCCCTTAGAGCTCTTACTGACACATTAGTGCAGTGTCCCAGTACATTAATGAGTGGCCCCTGTGAGATTCAGCTGCCTTGTAATTATTGAGCCACCAGTTCTGGATGAAATAAAAGCTGCCGGGAATTTCTTCCCTTCTTCCAGATTTTGGATATTTGAGGATTTCTCCAGAAAGTGGCAGGTTTGAAAATGGCATCAGCAAATTATGCAGTGATACGTCTTCTATTTAAAGTGAAAGAGCAAAACTTCTGTATATCTAGGTGGTTTTTTTCATTCTGGCAGTAGAAAAAGGAGAAAAGGCCTTTTCCCCCCACCTCCTTTAATTTTTAATATTTTTCTTTTTAATTCCCAAGTATATTCCCAGGGAGTTCAACACAACAGCTTCCCTCTTGCCTCATGAACTTAAAGGGCTATTTATAAACTACCAAAATCTGGTGGCTGCTGCCTTTTTATTTAGAAATGTTGTGTAAATAAAGGCCAGCAAAGTAACTCCCATGTTCATTACTCAGCTGGAAGCTTGGCTGGTCTTGTAGGATCAAGGATGGAGCTGGAATCTTGCAAAGTATTTGGTGCATCCCAGAACTGTGATGGCTGAGGAGCTGCCTGGGCTCAGGAGAGCACTTGGAAGGTGATAAATTGGAAATCATGGTTGAAAGGGGAGGGCCCTTGGCTGACTGTGGTAAGTGAATTGGAGCAGTTCAGCTCCTGGAGTTCTTTTCTGTTCATCACTTTTGTGTTTTGCCTGCCCAAACCAAAGCTAGTCAGGAGTGCAGGGAGCAGTTTAGGGCAAAGGATTGCAGGTTTTCTGAAATTTAGCAGTTAGGAATATGTTAGATGTTCTTCAGTCAGGTGCTCGAGGAATTACTTCATTCTCTCCCAAAACAGTGGCCTCCCTCCTTTTACCAAGTGGCAGTTTAAGTAATTTCCCTTTTGTGATGAGTTTTATGCGAATGACATCATGAACCTGGAGGAGCAGGATGTAAACTCCTGACTCCTCAGCCTCGTCGGGGAGAGGAGTTTTGGTGGGGTTTGGGATTTTTAAACTGCAGCATTGCAGAAGCCCCACTCAAACAGTGCTGAAGAGATGACTGAGCTTCCAGGCTGTGCCTGCTGCAGTCTGGATGTGCAGGATTGTGCCAGGCCAGGTCTCAGGGCACAGCCTGGGCACCCTCCCTGGGTCTGGGTGCTGGAGGAGCTGCTGGGGGCTCGGTGAGCTGGGAGCTTCTTGGCAAAAATGAGCGGAGGAAGAAAAATCACTGTGAGCTGTTTGAGACAATCTAACCTGAGAGTCATGGCAAGCCAGGACCTGGCAATAAATAATGCTCTTATATCTCAGACTTGTTTCTACTTTTTTATATGATACATTTAGGTTTAGGAGATTGGAAGGAAGAAAAACTCAACAACTTTTCCTTGATTTCCTCTTCTCCTCTCATTCCTAGCAGTGTGCTGTGAGTAGATTCCTCATTCTGTCACAGTCTCCAGTCTCCAAAACACATCTAGGCACACACTCCTATTTAATCTTTCTAGCTAAAATGTAATTAGGATAAAAATTAATTTATTCAGAGCTGAGGTTTTAAAACAAGTGTAGATGTTTGTGAACTCCAGTCACTTGTGACTGTACTAGGTTCAGTGCCATTTCCTCTGACTGACTTTGGTGTTGAGTGAAACCCACATCAGCCCAGCTCTTTGATTCAGGCAGCCTCCACCAGGTTACAGAACACATTCACAATGTGGATGCATCCAGATTTGATTTCTTGAGAAACCCCTCCAATTGATTCCTTTTGTTCTCCATCCTGGCAGCAGCCATTTTTTATCCTCTTTGCTGTTTTCATGCATTGGAAGTCTATGCAAAATATGTAACTGGACATTTTATTGTTTCCCCTGTCACCCTTCCTACCTTAAAGGTTGAGATTGGTGTCTGATTTCTACCCACTCTTCAGTGGATTTACTGTTGTACCCTGGAAGTGTCTGTCCTGGTTTACTTTGCACCATTCAGAGTTGTTTGCTTGAAGCACTGTTAACTTTCTGGAGAGTATTTGTCTGAGGTGAGAAAGGCTGTGAATGACATTGTTGCAACTGTTTTAAATTAAAAAGAAATATTCTCACATCTGGTGACTGTGTGGATTCTTGCTTCCTTATTCCTGCCTGAACCGAAGAGGAATAGACAGAATGTGTTTTGATGCTGCCTCTCACTCTTTGTGTGATCACATTTGGTGTTTTACTTAAAAAAAAAAACCTGCACAGGGAACAGTTTGTGAGAGTTTTGATTTCTTGTGACTCCTGGCATTTCTGAGGATTAAAAAAAAAAAAAAAAAAAAAAAAAAAGAAAACCCCCAAGCCCTGAGTGGATATACAACATGGCAAGAAATAGAAAACAGGTTTTAAGTTAGATTGGTTTGTTTGTTTTTAACTTTTAGGCCTGTTGATGTTCTTTTATAACAAGAGTTGGCAGTGTTTGTGTGGAATAGTGCTGTCATTTCACCCCAAATTTCTGCTTTATCATGGTCTGTAATTCCTCATACTCAGAAATTTCTTCTGCTGCTCAGTAAAGGAGAAGTCTGTTTTCCTCACGTGTAAAGACTTTACCTAAAAATGTGACTATTGGGACTCTGGTAGATGCAAGAATAGGCTGAAAAAGAAGGCTGAGGAATGACAGCTTCTTACAGGATCACAGGACCAGCAGCTGGAGGAGGGGTAAGAGGTGAACCTGCTGGGCTCTACTGAAGCTTTGACACAGAAGTAGAGGACATGTGATGTGTTGAATGATAAAAATGTAAAGATGGTTCAGCTTCTGAAGCCTAAATTTTATGATCTGTTTTGGTTTCTCTCCTATGACAGATGTCCTTGGTGACCATGGCAACTCAAGCCACACTCTTCACACCACTTGTGGCAACTGGAAGAGGTGGGAGAGCAGCTCCCTGTACCAGCTAAGGAGCTCTGTTCAGAATTTCCAGGAATTTCCTGTCCAGGATTTGTGCCTGCTAGCTTTTGCAGACTGTTTGTGGGAGGCAGTGTTGGATAGCTGACAAGTCACCACCCTCTGCTCCCCCTCACTGAAGTGGGAAGCAGCACCTTGGTGTCCCTCAGGTGTTCTGTGAGCTTAACCCGAATAAGGGAAGCCGTGGTGGAAGATAAATGCCACAAAGTTATTGAAAACAGTTGCTGCATGACTGACAGCTGTGTGGAGTGGGTGATTATGTTTTCAGGTGTCTTTAGCAGTGATTTTTGAGCAGTTCTGTATGAGGGTTTGGTATTGATGCTTCTCTCCCACTGTCTTTGGCTTTAGGACAGCAGTGCTGTGTTCCTGGTCTGGGTTCCCAGTGGAGAACATAACTCCATATGAAAAAGGGTTTTCCTGCTGCTGCTTTGTCAGTGCATTTGAGCAAAAAAGAACTAAACCAGCCTTAGCATCTCCCAGCAAAGCACACCAGTGTCAAGAGCCTACAATTAATTTCATCCTAACCTAAGGGTTGGTGGGGTTTTTGTGTCTGTTCCCTTTTGTTCCTTGGTGGAAGGCTCTGGTTAAAGCTGTAGGCAAACAGTTGGTTTTTCTGACACAGATTTTCATCTACAGGCAAAGCATGGCTGTGTCTTCTGTTTGTTTTTCTGGAGCAGCCCACATGTCCATGGAGAGTGTTTTTCTGCTTTTTCCACAGCCCTGTTCTGTCACTGTCACAGCCCCCCCGCTGGCTCTCAGCTTTTCTGTCCACAGCAGCACACAGGAATTTTTATCCCTCGTGTCTGTGATTATGTTGATGTCTCACAGCAAAAACACAGAGTAGGAATAGCATCATCCTTGTCAGCACTTTCGCCTCATCCCATGAAAGACAGAACTGAAAAAGACTGAGAGCCCCAACTCCTATGGTGATATATGGGAAATTGCTTGAGTAGTGATTTCAGACATGTTGGCTTTGCTTTTCATAAAAATTGGTTTGTTATATTATTACTTCTGTTTTAGTTATTGCATGGTCTCCAGCAAAAATGCTTATTTACTTTTTTCCCATTTTCCTCATTTGGGCTGTATGTGCAGAACCCTTTGGGCCAGGCCTCAGCCTCAGCTGGTATAAATTCCAGTTGTAAGTATAATTGATCAACACGTTGAAATAAAAATCAATTCTAAAAATAACTCTGCCTCAGAGAAACAATGAGTTTCAGAAAAATGAGAACAAAAGCAACTTCTGGACTTAATTTTTAAGCAGAGAAGCATGTTCACTTTGTAAAGAATAGGATAGAAGATCTTCAGCTGGAGACTCAGTTTAAGTAATTGAAGTCAAGACCACTTTCAAGTTGAAAAGAGATTTTGAAATATTTGAAGCCACAGACAAAGTTTATTTTTAAAACATATTTAAAAATTGCACAGTTATAAATACAGGTAAATAAATACAATTTAATATGTGGAAAAGAACCCAAGGAAGGCATGCTTCCATTACAGTACAAAAATACTACATTAAGTGTGGTGCTCTGCAAATAGTCGTCTATGACCTTAATAAATTTAACACATCCAGTATGCACATCATTCTTTTTTTTTTTTTGAGGAAATAGATTATCTTTAAACAGCAGTGCAGGGAAACACCAAATTAAAGCATCAGTAAACTATAGGTCTGTGTTTAATATTATACACAGCTGATAATGCACTAAGCATACAGAGGCAGAGTTACCTGCAGTAAGAAACTGATCTTTTACCCCGTATGTTCTTACATTCAGATTCTGAATCTGGGTCAATATGAGCCTTTGGAAGGGAATGTAAACATTCAGGTGTCGGGCTGAGCTCCCACCTCTGCCGAGCCCTGCTCTGCACACACTCCCAGTGCTCCCTGAACTCCTGGAGCCCGTGGGGAGGTGCAGGGGCAGGGCTCTTCAGATGGCCCAGGTGAAAGTGTCTGCCAACCCTATAATCACTGCTTTCCTCTATGTTGGCTTAAAAATAAAGCCAAAAGAACTGATGCAAGATAGCAAAGTTTTTCAAACAGTTTACAGCATATAGAAGAAGCCACACAGAATGCCTCTCAAAACTATATAGTTTTATTTTACTCTAGATATGTTATACTCTGATATATAAAATATATTTATAAATTTTTTTTATTTTTCTGAATTTACAATAGCTTACTGATATTAAAAAGGCTGTTTAAATTAAAGGTTTAGCCAATGACGATGGCATTCTGTAAATGTAGAAGGGGAAAAGAGATCAAAGCACATCAAGTCTTGACCATGCAAGCTTGCTCAATGGGCTGTCACATATTGCAAGCATTTGTAAAGTTACAGCATATTTTAGGAAAATTTAGATTCCTTCTGTCTCTTTCCCTTGCCTAATGCCTGTTACTTTGTGGGCTGAGGCTCTGAAACTTCCCATGGATTCTCTGACATGCCTGGTTTTCATTTTGCCTACGTTTGTTCAAAGCATCAGTGATCTCTTCATGCACTCCTGTTCTCTGATTTATTTCACCAGTCCAAAAACCAGCAGAACCATAATGAAGGAATCTGATTCTAGCCTAGGTAAGGTTTGAATAGTAGATAATACTGTATTGCATATCCACCATTATTTTTTTCACGACGTGCAGTGCATTTTGTCTTACCATTTTTGTGAATACTTGGTATATTATTAACATTTATTACATAAATTCACTGTACAGACTGCTAAGCTGACAACACTGGTGACCAGAAATCACATGTTTTTCAACTGTGCAGGTAATTCATGCGAAAATAACTAATATGACTCATTTTGCAGATGCATTTTTGGGCAAATGAGACCTACAACCAATTTATGCTTTGCTCCATTTCTCACTGGCTCCAACAGACAGGGATTCAGGCCTCAGGCTTTGGCTGTGCCAGTGAGGACAGCAGTTGTTATTTCTGCCATGGAGGCCTGTGCTCTGTGGTTGTTCCTGGGATACCTGGCTGTTCCGTGGTTGAGACTAGAGATGGAAATGTGAAAATCCAAACAACCCAGCTTCACTGTGAAAGCTGTGCAGATTCAGCTTTTTAATTCTCGAAAGGGTACTAAAACATGTCTGCAAAAGCTGTTACTGCAGATGTCTGTTATTAATTAAACACTTGAAGCAAACGTGAAACCCACAACACAAAGTGAATTCTAAGGATGGGATTTTAAAAGGGCTCTGCGTTTGGTGTGGCCTGTTCCAGATAATCTGAACAACTCAGATTTGAGTTTGGCAATGCAAAGGACTTTTAAAATGCTCCACAGATGATATGGATCAATAGTTTAAGAATACCCTAAGTGAGAGCCTTCTGCATGCATTCTGTAAACACATGCTCAGGTAGCATTGCTGCATGCTCGGGGTTAATATTGCATAGATACTGGTTAATGTGGTTGCATGCAATATTGTCATGTGAGGTTTTGTGTCATTTGAACCTCCCCCTCGGAATTTTTACAAGTGCTGTGATTGATCAGATCATAAGAAAGTACCACTAGATACAGGTATGTTTATGTGCGTGCCTAAAAGTCAAATCAGTTCTTCAAGCTGACATAAACCAGTCTGTGGCCACAAGGTTCCCGTGGTCATTCCAGTTTAAAGAGGTCAGCCAGAAATGAGCCTTTGCCTTCATGGCAGAGCTTCCCTCCCTAAACAATCCCTGTGGTTGCAGTGCCTGTTCAGCACATGCAGGGCACCAGCCCTCCCCTGGTAATACCCACACGGGAGCTGATCATGCAGAGTGCTGAGCACTCCTGTGGAGACTCCAGGCTCACAGAGTTCAGCAGCTTGATGGAGCAGGCTTCTAGGTCAAAAATATTCCTAAAGCTTTGCAGAGGATAAGGGCAGTCCCAAGCTGGGGTTAGGAAATATAAAATAGAAAAAAAAAAAGATTCAAAAACTTGGAATCAGTTACCTGGCAGTGATAAATCACCTCTGGAAAAAGAGAGGAGTAACAGGAAAGGGAAACAGGGTGGGGCATGGTGATACACCATTGCAGCACTCTAATTGGGCCTCTCCTCACTGATGCTGTACAGCATCCTGAAATGTCTGAGTCTCTCCTCTGCTGAAATTGGTCTGTGTGTGAAACTGCTTCCCTAGACCTGAGCAAGCCTGAGTTTGTGTCACCTTCCTGCCCAGGTGAGTGGTGAGCTCAGCCCTGCAGTGTGAGGCAGTGACACTCCCCTGCTCCCAGGCAGTGCCAGGAATGCTGTTTCTCATCTTCCTTCCTTGCACACCTGGGCAAGTCAGGGGTGGCAGGAGGCTTTGGCTTGGTGGGGCTCCCAGGGAGTGCTGAGAACAGGACCCAGATTTGCTGTCTCTCACTCTCAGGCTCAATCTGCTACTGTTCAGCACCCGCCTTATTTATCCCACCTCATGCTTGGTTAGAAGCACAAGTAGATGAATTCTCTGTTCAGGTTGTTAATATGCTGCAGCCTCCTCACATGTTTCCTCTCACTGTTTCAGGCAAATATACAAACTTGCCCTGCATATTTAAGGAACACCAAGAGGAGGTCAGATCAAAGCTGCTTCTGATCCTGTCTGCTGCACTGACAGTGCTTGGCAGAGGGGGCTAAAGGAGGATGATAAAGCCCAGGATCCTAAGGAAGTGCCCAGAAGTGCCAAGAGTTGCTGGGTCTGACCTGTTAGAGTGACGTGAGCTCAGCTCCAGCCTCTCTCCCACACTGACCAGGCCAGGACAGTGTGAGATGTGCCCCTGTCACACTGTCCCTGTCAGCCTGCCCTGCTTTAGCCTTTCCAGTGGCACGTGGCTGGCTGGCCATGGGCTGCCCACCACAGGAGAGAGCAGCTGGGATCATCTCCAGGGCTGAGCTCCTCTTTGGACAGGATTTGTAATCATGCCCTGTGCAGCAGAGCTGGGATGGGCTGGGGGCTGAGCCTCCCCTGGGGAAGGCAGAGTCCAGCCCTGGGGAGTTGTCTCAAGGTTACACACACAAAACTCCAGCCAGTCCCGTGGGTGAGGACATGTGTCAGCAGATAAATGTGGTTTTGAGCAGTGCATCCCAGGATAAATCAAAAGCTACCTATTTAGTCTGTTCGTCTGGGAGAGGCTTGGACTTGAATTAGGTTTTCCTAACAATTTCTGTGTTTCTCATCCACAGGCTGGAGAAGATGTTTACTGAACTGTCATGAGAATCAAATACCTCTTGTTATTCTGACTCTGAGAAGACAAGTACTTGTTTTTGGTGGGGGATTTTTTTGTTTTATTTTTTAATTTGGAAGATAAAAAAAATAAAGTCCCTGAACAGCTAATTCCTCTTGGTAAGCACTGATTATCCCACACCACAGCACAAAGGATATTCTAGAAGAACTTGTGTGATGGCAGGGCATCAAGCAAAATCTGAGCACATATGCCTTTGCTTTACAGCCTCTTCTCAAAGCTGCCTCCCTTCTCTCTTATCACTTCCCAGATTCAATTGCACTGCACCTTCTGCTCTGCCTTATCAATAGAGAGCTGTCATCACACATCGCTGTCAAAGCAAAAGAGCAAACTGTTGTCAGCAGATATGCATACAGCAGCCCACTTAGCTAAAGTGACATTCCCAGGCAGTCCCTTCCTTGGAGAAAGCTGCAGGAATCAGTTATGAAACACCTGATACATAAACAGGAATATATGCGCAAACAACGAATTAATAAAGCACTCTTAAAAATTTCTGTAGGTGTTTCAGCATCTCTGTTCTGTGGGAGAGAGTGAGGGGCAAGCCTTTTATTTTTTTTCTAATGACAATTATTTTTGGCAGAGGGGGCTCTATAAATGGTGATTAGATGCAGTGATTCCACTGTCTCACATGGAATTTTCCTTTAAGTGGTGGCTCAAAATAACAGACAGCTGCAAGAAACTTTAGGTTTGTACTGGTGAAACTGTCCAACTCCCACAGAGCATCTTTTGCTGTGATCTGTGCAGTTGGATTTCTTTTTTTATCCCTCTGAGCTGGATTTTTCTTTTAATGTTGTTTACAGGAAATGTGCTATTTGTCCCACTTTAACACATTCCTGTAGCTGCCCTGCACATTGAATTCCTGACCACAGATCAGCATATCTAATTGCCCTTTTTATCTTTCACTATTCAGGAAAAATATATAAAATATATGAAAATCACCTCCTAAAAACTTCTCTTCCTTCTTTGATTGACGCATTCACCCTGAGCTAAATGTGTTTGATTGTAGCTGAATCAATCCATTCATCAAGGATTGGTACTTCCCCAACACTGCTCCCCATTCACCCAGCCAGGGAAAATAAGGATGGTGTGTTTATCTCCACATTTGTAAGCAGCTACACATACTGGTGTTGTCTAAGGATTTTCTCTGATATCATGGAGGTCGTGGAGACTTTTGCTGCCATTTGCTATTGCAGCAGGATCGAATCTTGGTCTTAATCCTACAAGCATTGTATAGACCAATTTCTTTAGGGAAAGCTTTCTCTTGAGCATGGTCTGTAACTCCTGTGAAGATTTTCCTTAATTTGCAATGAAGATCTTAAACTTATTATGTTCTGAAATGACATCATTTGCATACAACATGTATGTGCATGCACATGCATGTATATGTGCAGTACCTGATGGATGCATATAATAACCTTGCTAGTTTTTAATGCAGTTTATACTACATTTGCATTTTTAAACATAAGAATATTGAAAACCCTCTTGTTACATTTCAGGAAATGACATTTGGTTGTCTCTGCCAACAAGGCCATCCTGTACATTCCATTGTTGGTAACTAAAATAAAAGCATAGCACTATTTTACAAAAAGAAAGAGTAAAGTGCATAAGTACACAGATAGGTGCAGACCCTGCCACGAACTCCTTCAGACTGTCCCAGATCAAGGACAGCTGGTTTGAACAGCAACAGTTGCAGTGCAAATTGCCTCTTCTGCTTCCCCAAATGTACCTGGCCTCATCCCCCAGCCCTCCATGGACAATGTTCCTCTTGACATTGCACATGGCTTATGAGCCTGCAGAACTGGGCCCAAATGAATCAAGGTACCTTTGGAAGCAAAAAATTGATTGCCAGCTAATAAATAGATTCAAAACAAAACACACCTTTTCACATGCATCTCTTTTCAGAGCTGTGTTAAAAATGGACCTGGAGAAGATTTTTTCATCAAAGAAACCAAAGGATAGGGAATCTCCACTGTGGGGCAAAGTGGTGTCAGCATAGTGCAATGAGCTACTAAGCAGGTTCCTTGGATGCACTGCTTGCCATTCTAATGTGCAATAACCATTATCTAGGTTTCTTCTTAAAATATTTTTCTTTTTTTACAGCTGTGTGTAAATAGAGAGATATAGCTTGCATGGGATGAAGAATCTTCAGAAATTGCTATTTCATCTAGTTCAGGGCTTTGTCAGATTAGCCACAGCTCGTTCCAATCCTTTGAATTTGAATTTATTTACACTATTTTTGTGCTTTTGAACTTTTCCTTTATGAATAATGTCTGAAAGAATTCCCCTACTGATTTACAGTCATGATCTTTTGGAAAATGTGGTCATTTGGGGATGAGTAATAAAAAAGTTCTCTGTTTTCCTAATACAATTTAATCAATTTTTGAATCCTTTTTATCACGGCTCTAGATTAAAAGCTCTTAAGAGAATGTCTAGATCACCCACATTGGCAGCTTGGAAGAGTTCTGGCTGGTCCATCATAGACAGAGCAATCCGAAGTGCTGCCCAAATATTGCCTGATAGTGCAGGGTGGGGAACTTGCTGTTGATTCCTGCTTTTTCTTTGCAAGCTGAGAGCAGTGAGGAAATTGCTGACAGCCTCTCTGTAGGGAAGAAATAAATAAAAAAAAGAAACAAGGAATATAATTTGCTTAACAGCTACAGGCAAACTTTCTAAAGTTCCATGCCAGGCTCAAATACATTATTTTACAATGCAGTTCATCAGTCTCTGTGTGTTCTTGTTTGATTTTCATTAAGCAGGAGGGCATGGCTTGGGGTAACAGAAAACTCAAGGTACTCAAACATTTGGGGTACTGTCCTCATTGCAGCAAAGCTCCCCTTCACCTTCCTTGTTTTAAGCTGACAGCTGGGACTCTGGAATATCACCTTCATTCCTGGAGGATGTTTTTGATGGCATGAAATACTTGAAACAATTTAACTCAAAAGACAGGCTCTTATATTTTCTTATTCAAAAGCACTTTAGAGCAGGACTATTTTACGTGCAAGAACAATCCCACTGATTATAAGAGTACTGGCACTTAGAGCTAAAAAATGATTTTTAGTCCTTTGTAAAAAGTTATGACAACATTTTACAATAGCTGAGATCATGTACCTTTATTCTGATTATTTTTTCCTTAGATAACTCCAGCTTCAAAATGAATCTTCAATTGGTGGTTGCAATGCCTGACTTTTAGTTTTTCCCACTCACCTGTACGCCCCTAGGTTGATGCAGCTTATCCCCAGGTTGTATCTGGACCTGATGAAGCCAGGCTGAATTTCCAGAGCTCGTGTGTAAGCCTCCACAGCTTCCTCACTGCGATCCCCGTTCGCCAATGTTGCCCCAAGGCGGTTCCACAACGTGTAGTCCTGGTGAGAAAATGAGTTTTCTACTATAGGTGTCAAAAAAAAATGGACATAATATCTCATTTCTGCTTGCAAAGGAAGGAGGGCTGCAGAAAATAATAGTATTGTATCTTAGTTGACAAGGAATGTGAGGTTCTGACTCGTGATCACAGGTAACTTTATATATCTAATACCATTAATCAGCACCCAGGTAGGAATTGGACATGCATAGATCTGCTTCTAAGCAGGGCTATCTTGTAATTAACATTTCTATTTCAGGTCTTGAAATTTTAATGGCAGAAGTGACATGTCATTAATTATAGCCTGATCCATTCAGGAGAAAGGAAATGGCCTAAAAAGCTAAATTTAAAAAAAATGTAAAAGTATAAAATGTACCTCTGGTCTAACAGTTAACGCAGCACTAAATGCATCTATTGCTCTGTTAAATTCTCCATTCAGATGAAAAAGAACCCCAAGTCCCGTCTGCAGGTCAGGGTCTATCATATCACCATTCTGGTGAGCAGCCTCCAGGTACAAGTCCTTTACTTCTTCAAGTAATGAGCTAGACAAAGGAGAAAAATAACTTAAAGATCCATCATGCATTTATTTACAAATATTTCCATGTTGATTGCATAGCTGGAAATTAAAGTCCTTGTAGTAGATTTATCAGAAGTGTCATACTCCTAAAATTTGTAAATGAGCTTGTCCATCATGGCAAAGGTTTACTTCAGGTCTTTATTATAAACTCTCCTCTGAAATAAAGAAGTTCATCTATGAAATGAAGTCAAAATACAGCAGCAAACCCAAGTGGTATGGCATGAAGGTTTATTAAAATTATTCAAATTAGATGAGTTTCTCAGACATTAAAGAGTTCTTTACTGGCAAAACCAGTAGCACTTTAAAGAGGAATAGATAAGGGACCAGCCAAGAACCTTGAAGAAAGATGCCAGACCATCAGACTTCTGTGCCCACTGTAGCTTCTTAAAACCTTTGCACTGACAGCACCAGATGTCAGCAGGATGAAGCCAAAGCAGAATAACACATTTAGCAATTAAGCAGAACTTGCATATTTTATTTTTGCACATATGAAATTATCTTGTCAACCCAGGACTTGTAAGTGATAAGGGTAAAACATAAGGCCTGTCTTCAAAATGACAAACAGTGACATAGCCTGAGTGGTTTAGTTCTGTAAATCTTGTTTATGCCTCTAATGACTTTATTATGCATCTCACAGTCCAGAGGTACTTGTTTATTGACCTCATGAAACCATGATGAAGGGCTGCCAACTCATGGATTTTTTTGTTATTTAAGATGGCTGAAGATAAATCAAGTGGCAGTGCTGTCGCTTGGTTAGAACCAGAACAGCTTTTAAACAAGCAGATGACACCTCTCAGTACCCTCAGTGAACTCCTGTTGCACTGCAAAAGGCCTTGTTCCTGGATTCCAGGGGGTTGGAATATGGGAAAAATGGTGAACAGTAGGGAAAACACACACATGCAAGGCTGGAAAAAGGCCTAGGATGGATGTGGAAGCAGCTGAAGGATGAGGGTGCAGGATGTGGGAATACAAGGGCAGGAGACAGGGACAGAGGAAAGTGATAGGAGTTGAGGGAAAGCAGATTTTTTTAAGCTGTTTTTTGGAATTTTTGGGGGTTTTTTAAACTCCTAGGGATGGAATAAAAGATAAAGTTTTCAGTCATTGGCTTCCCTCCCCTGCTGTTGGGACCTTCTTCCATCATAGGGAACAGGCTGGACTTCTACAGAGCAAGGGGGCACAGCAGGCACCATCAGCTCTAGGGATGTCATTAGAATTTCCACCATGAGGATTTCCACTGCATTTACCTTTCATCTGCTGTCTTAGACATCCTCCTGGTAAGTGCTGGGGAGCCTTTTTTGCTTCTCACTATATACTTGTATTTTGGATTTTGCTTTATCCAGTTTCTCAGGGCTTGATAGGCTTCTTGCTGATGGCCAGTGTTGGTATAACTCACAGCCAGGGCCATCAGAGCCTTTAGGTTGTTTGGCTGCAGTTCCAAACACCTAGGCAGAAAATAAAAAATATATTGAGGTATTTCTGCAGCCAAGCACAATGCTTGAATTGTTCCAAAATTATCCATGTGAAGAAAATCACAATCATCACTGTTGCTGTTTTGAAAACTGGGGATGAGCAAGCTCCTAAATCAGGAAAGCCCTTGGATTTTTATCCAGGTAAGGTAATAATTGGCATATAAATAAGTCTGAGTGCCCTTAGCTGAAGTAACTTCATGGTTCTCAGTGCTGATGCAATTGAATGTTGCTTCAAATGGAAACATAAAAACCCATTACAGAAAGATAATAAAAATAATGCTGATATTTTGCAGCTCACATTTTGTGTACAAGAATTCTGTGATCTTCACATCTCCATCAACCTAAAAATGTTGGCAATTTAGCATTAAGCAGCTGAAGGGAGCTCACTCCAATTAAGAAAACCTCTTCATTAAAGGGCAGACTACAGAAAATATGCTAAGTGGCTGGAATATAAAAAAGGCACTTCATTTGCATCATGCCTAACTCATATTTATTAGGCCATGTCACTTTTCTTTTGGGCATGTACTTAAATTACCCCATTAAATATTGCACTTATTTAATATAACAGAAATATTAATCATTAGTCATCCATCTGAAGTCACTGGGAGTTTCTATACGTGTGTCAATGCTATACTCAGATAAATTAAAAATTTGGATGTTTGATGTTCCAAGATAGGAATGACATCAAATATCCCCAGGTTTCCATTACCCAACACCCACCAGACCCCAAATTTAAGACTGATCCCCCTCTACCTTTGGAGGGCCACGATGGCTGCCTGCTCGTTCTCATTCTCTGCTTGTGTTATACCCAGGAACTGCCAGGCCTGCAAAAATAATCATTTAGTTTGTTAAATATATCCAACTGCAAAGAGAGTTACAACTAATGTCACTGTTAATCTCGGGAGTAAGGAAAAGCAGCAGATCTGTCCAGCACTTACCACAGACTTTTTTTTACTATGTGCACACCAACAATCCAAATCAATGCAGTTCTGAATATCTTTGGGCCTAGTAAATACTTATAGTCAATGAATGCATGGGTGTTCTGCCAGTGTATAATTACATGCTGATTTCTTAAATTTGAGTTACTGTATGCTTTAAATTTTGCTACAATTTTATGGAAAATAGAGAAGTAGAATTATTAAATTGTATATTATTTATATTTGGGCATTCTAGAGGACTTGGGTATTCTTTGCTTTTTTGAAATATGCTCTTTAATTTAATATAGCAGTAGATTCAAAGAGCCCTAAATACTTACAGTACAAAAATTTTTAACATTTCACAAAAAACACTCTTTAAATATAAACTAGTTGAAAACAACATAATTGAAGAAATTTGTATAACTTCAAAAATTTTTTCCACAGTCTCATTAAATCAAAAATAATCATCTTTTCAATAGCAGTGTTTACAAGATAGTTTCAAAACATCAGGATATGAAGGGAAGGTTTGGAATATTTCAAACAACAATATTTCCAAACCAGGGTCTCATCCTGGGAAGAACTCAATGTTATCTATTTGAAGGCACACATTAATTCATAACCCTTAGAATCAATGTTTCATGACTGGCAAAGGTTTGAGCCCAGAAATCATTCCTTCATTCCTGAAGCTGAAGGGAGTTCCCCTTCCCTTTGCCAGGAAAAGGCACAGCAGTGAATACCTCTGCATCGTTGGGCTCTTGCAGAATGGCAGCTTCAAGGTAAAGGATTGTCACAGGTAGGTCACCTTCTTTCATTTTTTTCAGTCCTTCCTCAAAAGCACCAGGCCAGTCTTTGAAGGGATTGTCAGTGTGGAAATAATAACCCTGGAGAAGAGAGATAATGGACCCGTGGTGAATGACAAGTTGCAGGAAAGACGAGTCTAAAAAATGCAGTGACTCACTGTTTCCAACTGGATGTAAACAACCTTTGTCCTGTGGAAATGGCACGAGCTCCCCCGTGGAATGTCAATGACAAAAAGTGTAAAAAGTCACATCACCGGACATTTCTGTTTCCGCTCTCTTTATTTTTATTTTAGCTCTGAAATTATACTTACTGGTACTTATGCTGGGCTCTCCATCAAAAGAAACCAACTCCCAGTGCCTGCATAAACAGCAGAACTGAACCTCTGAGCCCAGGACACCCAGTGTGGTGGTAAAGAGCAACCACACACCAAGCAGCTGAGTCCCTGCAGTGCTCACAACCTCACGGCTGCTCAGTTAGAATCCTGAAATCTTCATTTAACCTTCCAGAGACAGAACAGTGTTGCAAGCAGCCGAGTTTATTTTCCTTTCAGTTTTGCCTTTTTCTCTTGTCACTGCAGTGTAAAGTGTGTGTGCTAATATCAGCTACATAATAGAAATCAAATTAAAATACGGAGTGGAAGGAATTAAGAACAATAATTTCTATCCTCAACAGAGTTTGAATGTGCCAGCCCAGATATTTTTATTGGTGCTTTCCCCTAAGTGCCTGTCTTCAGAAGTGCCCCTAATCCAGCAGTTGCTTCGTGAGCTTTTCAGCTGAATTCAGGCTCTGTGCAAGCCTAAACATATTCTCACTGTGGCAGGGTCTAAATCTGCCCCACCCACAGGCAGTCAAAGAGGATGAGCTCTTTGGGGTAAAATCAGCTTCCATGGCCAGGAGTTCCCTTGGGTTCCCTGGAAGAGCTGAGGATCATCTCAAAGTTGCACAGAGGGGATTGTGCTGCAGTGAAGAACTTGGTGTTACCTTCTCAATGGTTGAGATGGTGACTTGCCCTGGTGCTTCCTGGTTCTCTGAAATCCAGTTCCTGCGAGCCATTTCTTCCCATTCTGCTTGCATTTTATCCCAAAACTCTGTGTCAGACTAGAGAAAGGGAGGAAAAGAGAAAATGAACAACAAAACCTCAAAATAAAATTGAGTGGGTTTTTTTAAACTTTAAAATTTCCTTCTACCAGTCTGAGTCTGTCATTTTTGCTGAGCAGTATTAATTCTATTAATAATCACATGGACTGAAATACTACAGCTTTTTGGAATGCCATATAATTAAATTTCATCTCTTATATTGGAAGGCATTTTGTCAACAGAAAACTCTTTATCTCAGAGGCAGTGTATGACCTGTTTGAAGCAGGATTTGCAGCAGCTTACACTGCATCTTATTGATGCTAACAACAAATTGTTACATAAAATTTGAAGGAAATTAATGCTGCAAGTCCCTGGACAAAGAAAATAAATTAAAAAAGTCAACTAAGTGCATATGCAAAAGAATAACAATAGATTAAACAGTTTGAAAGACAGCAAACATTGGTATATTCAGCATCATTTTCAGCTATGAGAAAGAGAAATGCCAAGGCTTAGACAGAGGGTGTTTGCATAAGAGATGTAATACAAATTGGGCTTTTTGACATAGTGGAAAAATATTAATAGTGCCTTGTATACTCTGCTGGTCAGAGGAATCTACAAGAGATTATAAAATCATACAGTCAGATTAATATTCAGCTCAAAGATGAGGGAAAAATGCACATAAAAGGGAAACAGAAATTATAAAAAACAGATGAGAAGGAGGGAACAACTGTGGCTACTAGAAAATGATGCCAAGAAGTAGAAATAGAATTAAAGAAGGGGAGAATCCAAATTAAGGTGCTACTTTTTCAGCCTTCACACACTAGTCATGGGACTCCAGAAAGGAGATCCATAGCAGAATATTTGCAGGGCACTACAAACCTTTCCAAAATTCTCCAGTTCCCACAAGGGCATGGCCAGTGTTTCAGTGAACTGACAGCACTGAGGGCACACTTCCTCAGTTTATTTATATCAAAGACAACAGCACAAATAAATGTATTGAGGTTTGGCCAGAACCATTTGAGAGCGAGGTGCTAATCAAAATTAATTGACATTTTTATGAACTGGTCCAAATAGTTTTGTGCTCACAACTTTGCTGCTGCTCCACAGCCAGGCATGATTGGAAAAATAGAGCTTAGACTGTGTTTGCATGGCTTGCTGCAACCCTCCTTAGGTGCTGAGGAAAAGGAAAGCATCTTTCTTCAACTGAGGGAGAAATTCAGGGTTGTCTGAATTCAGTCTTCAGTTCAGGATTGTCTGACTCATGCAATTATTGGATCTGGAAGGTATCTGCTATGTTCCTCAGTGGAAAAGGAAATAACTTCGGAATCATTCACCCTTGGAGAGGAGATTTCACTCCAGGTAATAGAAGTGAACAGCCCCTGACCACTCTGTTACATCACTTCAGAATTTGCTCTCATTCCAGACCTGAAAAAATACATTCTTTTAAATATCTGTGAGATTGTGCTGAAATGTCCATTGAGGGTTTCAAAAGGCTGGGGTAATGAATCAGATCACTCCCTCTTTAACTCTTATCAGCCATGACCAGAGGCAATTGAATCCCTAAAAAGATCCCGTTCAACAGATGCCTCCATCAACCATGGCTCATTCAGAACAAATCTGCACTGCACTGAAATGAAAATTATGTCAGCATGTTTTAACTAGCAGAGATTTTGAGATTCAGTATGAGGTACAAGAGTGGAAATTTCCCTTCCCTTCAGATTAAAATTAATAAAACTACTGAAAAATAATTAGTAATGCCTTTTTTAGCCAGACTAATTTATGTAAATAATTATATATATATATATATATATATGTATGTATGATATTTATATTAGAGTTTTTGCTAGCATTTTTTTCCCCACAATATTCCTTATGAATCAGTAGTATGGAAACATCAAATCATATTTCTGCAGATATTAAACAAGCATAATAAGTAGGTTTAGGTCTTAAATTCAAATTCTGCTGTTT
Organism: Petroica traversi; assembly: GCA_025920805.1. Classification (NCBI taxonomy): domain Eukaryota; kingdom Metazoa; phylum Chordata; class Aves; order Passeriformes; family Petroicidae; genus Petroica; species Petroica traversi. Next base: position 6,692,262 of record JAHLSL010000060.1, read on the forward strand.
AATTACATATTTATAATTCTCACAGAAATTCACTGTGATTACACTCGACATAAAAAGCCAGTGAATTACTGTGCTCTTGAGTACCCTGAATGTCCGTCTATAGAGTCAAAGGAGGCAAAGTGCAATGAGGAGAAGACCAGCTTTGCTAGAATCTCTCTCAGCTCATCCTACACTGCTTGGACAAAGGATCAACTGTTATTTTGCAATGATAAGGAAAGATTTGCTTGTTTGGGCCAAGCTCCAGCATTCAGCACCAGGGGTTTCTGAAACTGCCACAGCAAAGCTGCCCTGAGCACCTGGAGCAGGCACTGACCCAGGGTGGGGTACCAAAGCTGACAGCAGAGCAGCTCAGTGTCCTGGAGGGAGAAAACTGTAAATATTAAACACATTTAAATATTGTCAATATTACAGACTTTGCTGAAGGCCTAAGTCTATTTTAGCTGCCATGAGTAGCAATTTTTTTCACTGACTTCAGTGGCAGGAGGGTTAAATTATTATTGAGCCTTTCTGAAAACCTGGCTTTGGATCAAGGCTCCTAGATCTAATTTTAACTCTGTTTGCTACACCACTGGTACCAATTAACCTGATTTCAATGTTTTTGCCACCTTAAGGCTGATGAAGAACTATGGACAGACCAAAAGTTTTCAGACCAGTTGAATTCATTTAACACCTTCTCAGATCATCTGCAGTAGTTAAGTGGAATGACAACCAGGGAAAATGTTCATACCATCTGACTGCTTCCAAGCAGAAAATTCTGCATTTTGTCACAGAGGCTATTTTTACTCTTAGTATTTAAAAATATGCTGAAGCAGTTAAACAAATATGAAGCAAAATATTTCCAGGCTCTTTATTTCCTATGATCCAATGAAAGGGGCAGGGGATATATTTATAAATTTACCTATTGTCATAACTTTCAGAATTTTGCCTGTCCTGTATTGCCAAAAGTTAATTTGCAGTAGTCCTAACTGACCAATGCTTGAGAAAGGTTCTGTCATTGTTCTCTGAAATACACATCAAAGACACATCAAAATTAAACTTGTGTGCTTAACTGAGTAAGATTTCCTTAGCTGATATCTTCTCAAAACAAAATCTGAAAATTTTAGTAAAGTTTAGAGCTAAAAAATGTCTATCAAGGCAAAGATTCCCACTGTGTTTTGAAAGAGTATCAAATAAAATGCATCTGAATGACTCAAGTTCCTAGTTTCTAATTTAAAATATGGTTTTGCCAGTTTTAGGCCCATCCAAAGAAATGTCTAAATAGTGAGGAGTATTGTAGCTACAGAAAGGACTCCAACCAGTACTCATGGGAAGCACAAAGCTGATGGCCCTGGAATGTTTTTCTAGGCTAGAACAAATTAATCCCATCTTTTTCCTCCTATTGTCACATAATTTAGCTGTAATGTGCTCTGATGCTTCAAGGCAGTACATTATACAGCAGATGGTTCATGTGACATTGTGTTGTAAATAAAATGATGCTGGGAAGGACAGCTCAAAATTTCTTATGCATAAGCTCACAAAACAGTGTGGCATCTGCAGTTTAATCAGAGAAATGTGGAGTAAGAAAATAACAACACAGCTTTTTTTTTCCCATCTCTCAGACACTTCTCAGTTGGAAGTTTTGCACCTACTTGTGTTTAATTTTATTTATTCTAACTCATCACCAGTAGAATGGTGGGTGATAAAACAATTGTTTTAATGGAATAAAGGTGCAGGATGGATCCAAATCCCCATCCTGGTGTTGGTTAAAAATTCAAAAGTACCAATTTTTGGCGAAACAGAGCTAATTATTGGAAATGTGTTAAAACATAGTTCTGATGGTGCTTGGAAATTCTTGAGATAAAAAAACATGAGGCAAAAATCATCCAGTTTCCAGAATAACAGAAAAGGTAGCAAGGTCTGCAAGCACCCAAACACTGCAAGGGAATCTGGACCCTCTCTGGTAAAAGAGCTGATTCACTCACCATTTTATCCTTAAAAGATTCCCCAATGGCAGAGACATCTTTAAACCTTCTTAAGAAAGAATTACCTCACAAATCTTCATTAATCTCAAAGTTTGACATCTTAAAACCATTCCCAAAGCTCTACAGTGAATACTGGGTGGAGGATAAAGTTTGGCATCTTCATTTACTGAATTGTTAATTAATTCCTTTTGAACTAGGCCACAGAGAACCTGAGATTTACTTCCTTTTCTTGATCAGTTTTCTGGCTAATCTTACCACTTGGAGCTTTCCCAGTTGAAGAATGCTACAGAAACATCCAAAGCCTAAAAAATGAATTTTTGAACTGTATCTATTCCCCACTTAAGAAAGCACTAATCTTTCTGAGATGGGCTCCAATTTATTTCAATCACTCTAGCTTTCTTAGCACTTCATTTTAGCTAGGATGAAAATTCAGCTCTTTTCATATGCAAATGGAAATAACTGCTCTATAAGGTCTTGAAGAATTCTTTCCTTTACATTTTAACTACCTGGCCCAAGGTTCTATTTTAAGCAGAAAGAATAACTTAAGGCTGCCCGCTGCAGTTGGAGAAACATTTAATTTAATTCTTTTTAATAGCCATTTTGGAGACAACTTTAAAGTATTTTAGCAACCTGTCTCTGTTGCCTCAGAACGACCTTTTAGTCTGAAGGTGGGTTTTTTTTCCCCCAGTATATTCTCCTCCCTACTTTGCTCTGCAAAGTAATTCAATAATGCCTTGTAATCTGTTGTTGGACTCAACTCATTTTTCTTTCTTTCTGTTGAGTGCCTGGAAACTCCCCATCACACAAGATTCTGGCAATTGCAGGAGAACTGACATCATTTGCTCAACAACCAGAGTGGAGCTGTTCAGCATCAGATTGGCTGTGCTGCCTCACAGGTCACAGCCCAGCACGTCCCACCCCGAGGATCAGCCTGCAGTGCAATTAGGAACATCTGAAGCATTTTAAGCAGTGGCAATTTGAAAGCAAGCCCTTCCTTTCCTGCCAGGAGCAAATGTGTATGATGTGTGACATCAAAAACGTCTCCTGTGCCTCACCAGCAGTTGTTTGGAAGAATTTATTTGATCTGGAAAGAAAAAATTTCTTCAGAGCTTAGTTTATGAAAGAGCTAATTTACTGATTTTGTCCATTTTTTGGTCTATGCAATAAAATCCCAAGACACCATATTAGAAGCCATGTATCTTACCTTAGTATATAATGAAAAAACCCTAAAAATCAGATTAATTACTTCAACAAGAAATTCTATTTCTAGCTAGAAGCCAGTATCTGATTTAGGCATAATTTTGTTTCTCATCAGCCAATATTAATCTAGAATAGTTCAATTATCAACACTGGAATTAGAATGGCATAAAATTTGAGTTAGAGGAGTACTAAAATACATGACTAAAATTTAAATCTCAGCTCAAACATCCCTAAAGTGTTCTAGATGGTTTGGAGACTAATGAGCCTGCAGTCCATGCTAAAAATAACCAGTTTTGAGGAATTGGTTTCACAGCTTCATCCTCTGCACCCTAAGAACTCATTTCAGTGGCTGTTACATAATTTAGCCTGAAATTCTGTCCTTGCTGGAATGGAGCTGCCTTGGCTCTTTGTGGATTTCGAGTTGCCCATGGAACTCCTGAGAAGAAAATTATGCTGCAGATTGATGCTTGTATCTAATTTTGTTGAGTTCTGCTAAAAACCTGTGTTCTACTTTGTGTCTAGACAGGATCAATTTGGACTAATGGTATAGGACAACACTCCAGAGAGGGTTTAAATGTTGGAAATGTAGAAGTTAGTGAAAAAACTCCCCAGAAGTGCAGTAGGAGAACTATCCAAATACCTTTATCTTTTCAAACCAAATTGATTTGTCAGGAAAAAAGAATACTCCTGTGCTTAACATTGTGCCACTCGTTGTAAAAATGTGAAAATGGTGCGTGGTTGGTGCTTATGTCCAGCTCTGCTTTACACCAGGTGATTGTGCTGTTCATCAGTGATTCTGAGCTCTGGCTTGTGTCTGGGCCTATAGAACTGATTGCACACCATTCCTGGGGAGAAATGTTTTCTTCTTTTACTTGTGGTTTGGAATTAGCTACATTTATGGGGCATTTATCTATTTGTAATAAAAATGCAATAAAAATCCAGCTTAAAAACTTGGCTCTCTCCAATCTGTTTTTATAGCTAAGGGTTTTGGATTTCCTTTTTTCTTTAAAGAGACAAGCTGCTATTTTAAATTATTAACTCCATGAATTGTGTTTTTTCTCTGCTTTAAATAATCCAGTTCCAACTTTCTCCTCTGCTTGTGCTGTAAGATGAAAGAGAAATCTGTAGAACATCAGCTGGAAATGAAAACAGTAAATGAAATAATACCTCAACAGCTGCTTTTGCTCTTTCAAATTCCTCCTCCAAGGAGTGATTTCTGGAGAGAAGAGGTGTTCCCCAACGCTGCTCCTTACTTGACCGTGCCTGAAAAATAAAAGAATAAATCAGAAAGGGATGATAGGCTCTCTGCACATTTCTGAGTTATTTCCTTAACTGTCTAGAGCCCCAAATGGCCTTTTTCTTGGGGAAAATGACTTACTTCCCTGCATGAATTCCTCTGAATTCTCTGACACTGTAGCAGAGACCACTTCTAATGGGAAGCAGAGTAATTTATCTTTTCCAGATTTTTCTTTTCACTCAAGATGTGTGAAAGATAAAGAGACAACCAAGAAAAGGCAATGCAAGGGCTGGGAGAGAGCTGACTGTTTTGTACAAGACTTTTACCTTCTTTCTTCCTTCTGCATTATGACTGTAGAAATTCATTCCCCTGACTGTGATCCAGGAAGAAAACATTTTTTTCCCTGCACATTTTGTGGTTTTCTTTCTGGTTTTCTTTTGGGATCACATTGGTGAGCCAGGTTTGCCCTGGATTTCACTGGAAGGAAAAATCTTTTTTGTTATCAGCACCTCTCTTATGTACCTTAGTTTTGGTCAATCCCATTGGAAGCACATAATAAGTTTTCCCTGTTCTTTTTCTAAAAACTTTTTGTTTTTCTTTACAAAAAGCACTGTATGAAACTAAACAATACTTAAGGATGGCAGAAAAGGCACAAAGTGGCCTAATCTTGCTAAACAAAGCTCTGACTGTTAATCCCTTCCCTAGTGTTTGTCTAGAGGTTAAACTCATTAGCCACTTTTGTGCCCGTGCTTCCAACTGCATTAATTTCCCTGATTATATTTCTGATGACTGTACTTGTAATATTCAATTTCTATGAGCCACACTGCTAAAAGACCAATTTTGCTCACATCAGACTCATTGGGCTGTTTCTGCAAATGTTGGAATGGGCAGTGCTGGGATGGAACATCTGACAGGTTTCTGAGCTCTCACACATGTCACGTGTAATGTATGGTCAAACACATTTCTCTGAGGTTGTACACACATGGCTTTTTTCCTAGAAAGATGAAATTCATTTGTCAAATGAGCCCCAGGGTTTCTGTTTTGTTCCTGAGGCTTTGGTGTCTCAGTTAGAGACTGAGTGAAATGCACATTGAGAGGACGAAACACATAAGGTAAGAAAACAAGGATACAACACAATTTCAGTGGTGGTGGAGGTGGCACTGTGTGTGCTCTCCTGTGCTGCCTCTGCACTTTGCTGGGACAGGAAGCTCAGAGGGTGAGGGAATGTCTACACTGAGGATCCACTGTTTCTGCTTCCACATCTTCTACCTCTGATCCATGTTTGGAAAATACTATTTTCCTTTGGTGAGGCCAGAAAGAGATTTCAGGTTGTCACTGAAAACAAATCCAAACCCAATCCTATACATAAAAGAGTTATTTTGACTGATTATAGAATAGAAGGCAGAAGAGAGAATGGGTTCAGATGCTTCATTTGTCTGCGTATCACACAATGGCATTTGTCACTCAGCACCCATGGAATCAAAATTATGTTCTTCAGAGAATAAACTGAGATTGTCTGGAATAAATGTCTTTGAGGAAGTTGCTTGGATTTAATTTAAAGTTATCAAGAGACCTTAATGTCATCACTTTGTTTGCAATTTGTTTAACCACCCTCCTTGTTCCTCTTATTAATTATAATTTCAGTTTCCCACTATCACTTCTTATTTTTTTCCAGTAGTTTAAATCACTTTTTAGTACTCCTTATTTTCTTTGTAGAAAGATCCTGATGATTTTAATCAGGTTTTAGTGATATAAAGACATTTAATGATATAAAAGCATTGCAATATTAAATTTTCTCAATATGAAACGTTCAGATTTTAACCTTTTTGTGTCACTTTTACTCCCCCTCTTTATTTTTAAATAGCCATACAGACAAGTAAAGTGAACCCTTTAATTCAGTACCTGTCTTGCTGCTTCTCTATACAGAAATCAAGTGATCTCCTGTCTCCCAGTTGTTATGTTTGCTTCTACACACTCTTCTTCCCCCATTGCTGCACAGGGAACAGGCCTGTTGTTTCAAACTGCCTTCCAGCACAGTGATGTAGGTAGAGCCTGCATTCTTGCTCTGAAAAGTGTGATTTTCCAAGGGACTGTATTGCAATACATATTTATACAGATGCCTTGATCAGCCCCTTTTTTACGTGTCCCTTATTTTAATTTTTTTGACTCCACTGTTGCATCATACGGACATTTTCTGAGGAATTGGCTTGCATGTTTATTTTCACATCAATAACACTGAAGAACATTGTTTCTCTTTGGAATCCCAGAGAAATCCCTATGTGATTACAATTCCTAGTAAATAACTACTGCTCCTGAGACCTCAGGCTGGCCAGTTTTAATCTGTTTAAAGACTGCCTTATTCACATTGTGTGGTGCCAATTTTACAATCAGAACGTGACATATTAATTCAAAACTCTTGTAGAATATCACACATCGACATTTATCAACTCGACCTGTAATCTGATCAAAGAATTAAACTTGTTTTTCTTGACACAGCACTCTGTTGATAGGCACTAATTATGCTTCTGGCCTTTTCATTATTTATGAGTTGGCTCCTGCAAACAGTTTGATTATTTCTGCTTTTTACCCATTTGTTTCCAGTGACTGCCATTCCTTAGGTCAAGAACAATCCTGTAAATGATGATGACGTTCAAACTGAGCTGCAATACAGAAGGGCAGAGTGAACTTGTAGGGACAGCACAGGGGTGAGGGGGAAAAGGACAAGAAGCACAGATTCCCCTCCTCTGCCCCATTACAGAGAATACACTTTGTCCCCACAACATCCCCACAGAAATAGACTTTCTCCTCCATTAAATGAACAGCAGGAGGGCAAAAAAAGATCATTAATGAAAGCCAAATAAACTGCATTTGCATATAGACAATGAAGAGTTGTGGGTTGTGACAGCCAGAAATTAAAAGCCCCATGAATAACCCCAAACTCGCTGAATTTTGCTATTCCAGGGAGAGAGGGGATGGGAGTGGAGTGGCAGCACTGGAGAATGCCACATCCCACAGCTCCAGGAGGTGATGGTGTGGGACTCTGCAGGTGCCTTCCCCAAGGGAGGTGGGTCAGGGTGGGATGGCTCTGTCCCAGGCTGGACTCTGGACACTTTGATATCCTCACCTCTCTACAAAGGAGCAGCTGTAGCTGATCATGACTTCTGTGTTCAGGGACAAACCCTTCCATTCCAGTGCATTTGCATACACTTTCCTGCATTTGTATTCTCCTTATGTTCTATTGAACCTTAACTGCTGGTGAGAGGCGTAAATTATGGTCTTAACTTTTGATCAAGTCTTCAAATAATGAGCTAAATCTGTCCCTCATAATTCTTCATTTCCTTAGAGTAAGTGGCACATCCAAGGAAAGTTAGGACCATTAGTCTTTCTGTAGCTATTTGGGAGAAGTGGAGAATTAATTTTTCTTTCTAAATACTGTGCCTCAAACTGGAGGTTTCTAAGTTTTACAAGACTTGCGTTGTACCTTAGTCTAAGAATGCTGACATATTAGAATTAGGTAAAGATTAGGTATTTTGAATATTCTGTGTGAGCAATGAAATATTTTAAATGCCCTGAGAAATACTTAAAGAGTTAAAACATGAGCAGACTTTATGCATAGACCATGGAACATATTACCTCCCTCTGCAGTTTGTAATTTTAAGATGCCAAATAAACCTTCAACCCCATCCTCCTCCCCCGCAAGCACTGTAGGATACTTCAGTACCAATAAAAGTGTAATAAGGAACTTTTCAAAATGGCAGATAAAAGAAAGAACAAAGATACTTTGGGCTAATGCAGATTAAGAGTTAATAATAGGTAAAACACAATGTGAGTAAATGCTGAGAAGCAAGACAGCCACATCCACTGACAGCCACCAGTGACCACTGTCCGCTACAGCCTTTAAACGTATTTTTCCTTCAGTAGTTCAAAGCTTGTCTTTTGGAATTTGTATTGGCACAAGTGCTGGTAAACACAGGATTTTGTTAAGAAGATTGCATAATTTTAATGAAAATATGACCCAGTTGCTTAACATTTCACTTTGAGGAGCTAAATCTAACATGTCAAAGATGAGTGATGAGGTGATTGGGAAACTGCTGATGGAAAACTGCAGCAAGTTTGACAAGATGAAATCTTTAGGGTATGGCAGAACATGTTGCATTTGCAAGGGTTATCCTTAAATGAGATAGACAAGACCTATAGAGGACAAAGTATGGAAAACATATGCTTTGATAAAAGCCCTAATGTGATTTCTTTGGCAAGCAGATTAAGAACTCGGGCAAGACAGATGAGCCTGTGTGCTGGGAGCTGACAACTCTGACAGTCCAAGTACAAGCAGGATGAAGCAGGCAGGGAACAAAACCACCACATTTCCAAGTAACCTACCTAGAATAAGAACACATTTTCTCTTCAGGTCATTTCTCTGCACTAATAATTACCAGTTTAACATTTTGTTGCTCGAATGGACAACAGGTTTGAGACAAGCAGGTTATGACAAACCAAAACAAAACACGAAATGTACCAAGACAACAGATAAGAAATTTAGTCTCTCAACTTCATGTTTATTTTGAAGTAACAGTCATTTTACAAAACATTATGGAGCTTCAACTGACTGAACTTAAACTGAGAGAAAAATGTGGATTTCTGCTTCTGCAGTTATTCTAGTGGAAGATAAAAAGGAAATAGACCTTATAAAGTAGAGATACACTGAATTTGTAATTGCTTTTACAGAAAGCCACAGCATTTAAATTCTGTGACTGTCTACTTGACTTACACACATCTTGGTTGAGCACAAATGTCCTGGAATTTAGATCAGCTGGGCTGAGGAAAAGCTTCCTAAAAGAGGGTGAGAGGTGCTTCAATATGAGCAGGATAAAGTACTTGAGAACACACCATCCATTTCAAGTGGATGGCACCGTGTAATAGAACTCTTCCATTACTAAGATGTACAAATCTATTGCAGACAAAGGAAAGATATCATGCATTACAACTAGTGTGAGGCTTTCCAGTGGGGAAAAAAACCCTGCTTGTAATGTAGAGATAGCAGAGAAGTAAAGAAAAACCCAGAAATGGATCTGATAACTGGGTTCTATTTCTACTTTCTGAAAAAAAAAAACAAACTGTGTATAATCTCAGGATATATATTTGGCAAGTAGTGTCTTATTCTTCCATTTTCAAATGAGGTTATTGTTTTCCATTAATTTTCAGATTTTCCATCTGACAGAAAGTTTTTGAAGTCCAGGCCTAAAAGTAACTGTGGATGGGGAGAAAATTATTTTCAACTAAAAGCTAATCCACCAGAAAACTTTCTCTTCCCCTTCCAATGGCAATGGCTGAAATATTTTCATTAAAAAGTAAAAAGCAGCAAAGAAGGTGTCTGAACAACCTGATCTATTGGAATGGATATAAAAATATTTGTACCTGTATGTGCATACAAACATGCAACTCTGAGTAATCATTTCCAGCAAGACCTGTCCAAGACACAATACAACAGTGGAATTGGGCAAATCTACAAACCTTTAGCCCAGAGCCCTCCGTATTAGTGTTCCTTTTCCAGCAGAAAAAAGTCCTTTGACCACATTGCTCTCCCACCTGTGGAGATAAACTACTAATGAACATTGGTGTAATGATTGCTTCCTGTTTTCCTTAGCAATTTCCCAATTCTGGGGTTTCCTGCCTGACCAAGAGACCTAAAGAACTGATATTTAACATTGGTAGAGAACCACTAGAAATCTGAATTTCAGAGCTGGAGGAAGGGAAAAAACATGGTGCTGTAAAGTGTAGTCTGAAGTTCTCCCCTCTGCACAAGAAAGTCACAGTTCACTGCAGTATTTAACTCTGAAAGTTTCAGGTGCTGGCACAGTTAATTTCATAACCTATTCATTTCAGAGGTGTGTGAAGATATTTTCCCTGATGATCCTGAAAATATCCCTTGAATAGTTCTCCCAGAATGACAATGGTTAGCCATTGGTTAGTGGGAAGTTAGCAAAGTTTAGTGGGAAGTTCCTCCTTGCCTTTTTATGGTTAATAAATCTGCCAAATCCTCTTACCTGTATTGCAGGTGCAAGTTCTAATTCTGATGTTGAATCAGAGTCCAAGGCACTCTTGACATTAGTCAGCTCAGACTGTGATCTGTTTTCTGTGGACCTAGAAATAATGCATTTACACACTCAGCACCAGGACACGCTGCCCTATGTTTTTCAGGTTCATAAGCACTCACTGATTAATTAGGTTATTTCCTTCAACTGAATTGCTTAACTTGCAGTTATAAAGTGCCTGGTCCCTTCTCAGTGTTCTCACTCTTTTATTCCATACATAGGGAAATTGAGGCTGGGCAAAGACATAAGACTGTGCCTCACTCAGTGCCTAAAATCAATCCCCACAATAAAGGACTTCATTGCATCTCTGTAGAATTCTCACCACCATTTGTAAGTAGCTGCCCCTACTACTTTCCACAATATAAGAAATGGCTGGCAAAATGTCATTTAAAGTGTACTTGCTTATGAGACACTGTCCAAAATATGTGATTGAACACATATTGTCATCGTGACAGGTGTAATAATGTGATTTGTTATCAAGCAAGCATTTCTGTGAACTAAGAAAGCTGAGCTAGAAATATTTTTGTAAGGAAAGCAAAAAGTTGTACCATAAAATCTCTTTTGATGGAGCTCTGGATGATGTTGACGTTCGCTCTGCAGAAGGGTGGACCTTGCTACTCCTGTCTCCATGAAAACTCACATCATCCCATTTCTCTATCTGTGTCTGAATATCAACTGAAAAATAAGGAGTAGAAAAATACGAAACTTTTAAAGAAACTACTGCTGAAAATTTTATCTCTTCTGTTAAACATGTGTCACAGAGAAAATAATGCCACCAAAGACTATATTTTAACAAAGGTCCAACATTCAGAAATATTGTGCACCTTTCTAGTTGATATACTGTGAAAATAGTTGGAAATTCACAACATGTCTCTAAATCTGTTGGCATTCATGGTCAGAATGTCAGTGTAACTCTAGACTTAAAATCAGTGATTTGTGTGTAATTTAGTCAAATTGTAAAAATAAAGCTTCTCTTAGAGACTAACACAAAAATGACTATTTAGGCAACTGATATTATTCAGTCATGTCAGACTCACTTTGCAAAGATCAGATGTTCAGCTCCTGTTTGAAGATAAAGGTCTCTAAAAGAATTTCTGTGCTGATGAATGAAAAATTTGCTGCCTTGGTATAAATTACATTTACCTTGCAAATTTCTCAGTTGCACTGCCAGTAATTTAGTTTGGATGGAACTAAATTAAATTCACCTTTTCCAAAGCTTGTCCATAGATCAGGCTTGGCAAGATATTAAGTTGTTTTGGGGATAATTTTTTTTCTGTCTGTATAAATATATCTCTCTTGTCAAGAATGGATATTTTTTTCTCTGTTATACATAGATAAAACAGTATTTACAAATATAAATGGGCATTTCTGACACCTGCAGTTCTGAAAAGGACATCAGTAGAATGTCTCTGCTGCCTCTCCTTTTCCAATTTCTCATCAGACCCCTACAGATTTTTCTACCATTTTACACACCCTGACTAAATTATTTTTTCCAAAGAACTTTCAAAACTTTAGTAGCACACTTAGTGACAACTTAATAGGTATAATGGCAAAGGCAAAATGTAAAATGTGTTCACAGTGTTTAAGGTTTAAAGTGCTTCAAGTAGTTTATAATAGGGAGTAAAGGTTATGCTGCTGAAATGTGGAGCAGCAAAAATTCTGGTGTTGCTCATTATTTTGTGACAGTGGCCAGGGGTAACTTGTGCTAAGCAGGGCTTGGGAGCACTGATAAAATAGCTACACTCTTACCTAAATCTAGAGAAGACTTGTCTGCAACTCTGGCAGCCTGGGCTTTCTGCTCAGAATCCACACTGATCAGGTCAGGATTCTCTGTCTTCTTTCTGTGGGTTGAAGCTTTTAAGCCTTCACTTCTTGAAGGATTCTCTGATTTCTTTGTTTTGTTTTGGGTTTGTAAGACAGGTTCACTAAGATCCAAGAGATCCAGACCTGTTGATAATACTTAGAGACAAAATGTTAAAATTCAATGTTGTTTTAATTGAAATAGCTCACTTTTTAAGGTTTGTTTTAATTGGGGAAAAAAGTTACTGATGTAACTTTTGCATTTGGATAGAGTAGGTGTGTATTTCCTGGCTGAAGATGATGATCAGATTGTTAAAATATGCCTGGGGATTTCAGGTGCTTGACTGATTGCAGATTTGCAAAAAGATTTTTCCTCTGAAAATCTTAAAGACATCTGAGATCTCACAGCTGGGGGCTTCATATATTTTCCTGTTTGGTGAGGGTTCCCTGTTCAACTGAGCTTTTAGATAAGATCTGGTTTATTATTATGATTTATCAAGTGCTGGTAATAGCTGCTTGGGGCACTGCTGCTGTGCCACAATCCGTTTGGGAATTGCTGGAGCAGACAGATCCCAGGGTGGACCTGGATCATAAAGGAATGGTAATGTTTAGTAATGGTTTCTACTGTTCCTGTTTGTCCTTTGGGGCATAAATAGTGAATATAAAGTGTAATGCCATTTCTATTAAGGACTGTATCAGGATGAAAGGAATGTTCAGTTTCAGTTCTTCTTTTAAAAGTCACTTAAAGAGTAACATTTGCAGTTCTTTAGCATGTAAAAGGTAGAAAAACTCCTTTATCACCGAGTAACAGGGCAGGTGTTTTTGACAAATTAATTTGCATAATCTCTTGCAGTGCTTTACTTGTGTTCTTGGAAATCAATTAATTTCACCAATCTTCATAGAATAAACTTTTATTTTGTTATTAAATAAGTCTATTTAACCCCTCACCCCAATCCTATAGATATTCAAGGCAGGTATAAAATTTACAGGTACATTTTAAAACAAACACGATTCTTAAACAATCTGAAATAGTTCTATTCATCCCTGTAATATCTTCAGCTATATTTTTAAAAGGAAAAAGTATTACTTAAAACTGTTATCTAATTCAGTATTTCAGCTTTCGTTACTAGAACTTGCATACTGCCTTAGACACATTAATTAGATGTGAAGATAATCACTCAGCTGTCAATTATTCATTTAATAATTTGCATGCATATAAATTTTAATTAAGTGGCTTCTAATAAGCCAAGTCCTTTTATGAGACAGCAAGAGAACTCAGTAGTGCTGTGATGATTTCATTGTCTCTCAGCTGATCTGCTCAACTGCATCAATTACCTTTGCACAGATACCGAGTGGGAGGGGCCTAATTTCTAAAAATAATTCCAAAAGACAGTATACTTCAAGTAGAATCCAGTATAATTCAAAGGGTTTTCAGGATTCACTCTTACTTTTTATTATCTGATCTTCTACTTCATTGATATGCAAAGGAGGTAAGAAATATATTAGATCCTTTCACTAATAAAGTGTCTGGACTCAGCCTGAATAAAGTGTTTTGATACTTCCCCCTTTTTTTCTCTCTAACACCTCATCCAAGTTTTCATTATAAAAAAAAATCCTTCTAGAGTAAGGAACAGGTTTGATTAAAACCAGACTAAATGTGGGTTTCCCAATAGGTTAAAATTTTGCAAAACCAAATACAGATAATTGATCCAAACTCATATGTACATCCTGTGAGACTTAAACAAATTGCCTTAATTTCAGCCCCAAAGATCTGTTAGAATTGATGTGATTTGAATCACATCAGGTTTCCCCAAAAATGTAATGAAAATGGTTTTTCTACTAACTGGCCAGGCACTTATAATTTAATGCCAGCTTGTGATTTTGTGCAGACAGTAACAAACTAAGAAATCAATTGACCAAAATGTGCCATAATTAAGCTAAAAATAAAACCATTTTTCTCTATGGAGGGATAGTAAAGAATGTTGTTTACCTGCAGTGTTCGATGTTACAGGCCTTGCAACAGCTTCTGGCTTAGTTTCACAGAGAAAGTCATCAATGGAGGGGCTCAGGAGGGGTCTGCTCTCCTGTTGCTCATTCACCAGCTAGCAACAAAGAACCCCAGGTCACAGAGTGTTCTTGGGATGCAGAATTTACAGAATAAAACATATTCTCACAATAGCATGTGCTTTATTTTTAATTGTGAGATTAAGATATTGCAATTAAAAGATGCACCAATAGCACTGGGATTAAAATAATAACAAAAAAAGCTTTAGTTACTCTTTTGGGGCAGAATTATATTCCAGTTTAACAAATCACACAAAAAATAAAGCAGCAAGATGATTTTTCTTTAGCAGTTATTGGATACTATTGCTTATAGGGCTAAAGTTACAGGGCCTGATGCAGCTCCCTTCAAATCCATGGTGAAGTTGCCCTTTTCTATCACCAGGAGGCTAAGCAGGGTTTTTATTTTTTTTTCCCCCACAAATAACATGCTTCCCCACAGAACTTCCACAATAGCATTTTATCTTGCAAATAAGCATTAGCCCATTAAACAATAACCTGCTGAGACAGGAAACACTTTTCTGCCACACAACGAGATGTGGATGACAGTGGATGGAGCCTGGTGAGTGTGTGAACTTCCTGCATGAGTTCTGACTGTGGCAAGACTCACAAAACCCTTTTTAGTTATGAGCAGTTTCACATTTTTAATTGCATGAATGCACTAGTGTTCTGCTACTTGCCAGAAATCTCTCTATTATGGGCTATTTAATGTATTAGGAATTTAAAAGATAAAACTGTTCAAGTCTCAGAAATAAAAGTCTCCTCTTTGCCATCTATCTCTGATTAGAGGATCAAGAGCTAAGCTGAGCTGGAGAGACATCTGATGGTGTGCCCACACTTACTTTATCTTAATATCTTAATTTCTTTTTCTGAAAAAGTGTTTTCCCACTGTTGCTTTTGTCTAGAGCCCTTTCAGCTTTAGTTTATCCCCTCCACTCTTCTTGCCCTTCTGTTCTAACTCTTTTTTCATTGTTGAATTTTCAAAATTTTCTCTCGGATATGTTTGAATTTTTAAATTTAGGATGCTAACATGAACTAAAACTGGTCTAAAAGGGTATTTATTCATCCTCATATTTGTTAAATACTGGCCCTGAGCTACTCCAGCAGCAGGATTATCTCTAAAGTTATTACAGCAAACCAGATTAGATTCACTGCTGTTCAGTACTTGATTTCTGTATTGCAAAGCTGCAGCAAAATACTGGAGCTATTGAAATAACAAGTCCACTGTTCTGATGAATCAAACATTTAAGCTGGTATCCAACACTGACTTGTTGTGTGTGTTTGCACAAAAGTATCTGCCCAGGAGCTCAGAGTTCTGCACTAAAACACCAATTTCCATGAGCACCATGGAAGAAAGATGAGTGATTGCCTGCCCAGCTGAGTGCAGCACAAGGTGCAAATGTGGGCTCTGAATTTAGAAATCTGGCAGGGATGCTGTCCCAAAGTCCAGATGTGCATGTGCTAAACCCAGACTGCAGATGCACCTCACCAGGGAATTAATCACGGGGGGTTTTACTCTGGATTGCCTGTCCAAGTTGCTGCTGTCTCATCCAATGCACAGGAGGCTCTGGCTTAATTTGGTAAATCTCAACACGTGATTGGAAATTGCATTTATATAAAGTGCACACCTTTGGTTTCCATTATTCCCAGGTTTACCTAATGTTGATATTTAAGACTTGAGCAGACCCAATTTTTCTTTTTATGATTTGGTGACAGACCTTACTCGTGAATATTTTTGAAAAACATGAATGTGGATGCCTTAAGAGTTAAGTCTTATCCAAACTACTTCTAGTATTTTAAAATTTTATCAAGATATTAGCAAAAAATTGCTTGTACATATTTTCCTTTTTGCATTTACACAGCATAAAGAAAAGTCCTAGACCATTTGGCAAGGGACAGAAGGGAAGAAAGGAAAGGTAGATTCTGTAGGAATCAGTGTAAATATAAAACCTTCATAGGAAATACTCTGTATCTATAAGACTATTAATAGGGTACATAATTACATAAGATTTGGATGTTTATCAAGTTTCCCATTACATTCCACGGAAATTTTCTTTAATAGGAAAGAATGGGGAAGGATGAAATGAAGAAAGATTATGAGAACCAAAGCACCCAAGATCCCTCATTGCAGACAGTGAAGAATTGAATATCTGAAGACCAACTGGAAAGGCAATTTATTGCCCAAACCTGCTGCAGAGGTCAGAGGGTGCACTCTGGGAAGACCAGAAATAATGCTAAGAATCAGAGTCATGGAGAGGAAGGAGACAAGAATCAATAAAGAGCTAAATTTTTCCAAGGTCTACTGAAGTATGAGGTCTGAGAATTTTTTTTTCCTTTTCAGAGATGGTTATCATATGCTTAGAACTATCTTTATAATGTTTATTAGATTATTAATTTTATAGGAAGACAAAAGAGTTTTACTTGCTTAGGCTAAAAAAAATGAACATTGAGTAGGAATTTAGTTATTCTACATGTACACATAAAGTGAGAGTGGTCAGATGACACTGGAATAGCAAAGTTATTTCAGCTATACAGAATGTCCCAATAACAGAGTTCCAGACTGGGCATGAGTACATCTGGTCTGGGAATTAAAAGAACTGAATTATCATAGCACTGAACTGTGTGAACAGTACTTTTTTTTTCTTACTGTAGGGGGCCAAAATTCCCACTTATTTAAAATGGCTTTGCCAAGCCTTGTACATTGCTGTTTATGATAGTTATGACTGTGACCCAGAGGATCTCTCCTAGTCCTGTGTCTTGTGCTCCCATGGCTAAGGACTGGAACT
Organism: Petroica traversi; assembly: GCA_025920805.1. NCBI lineage: Eukaryota > Metazoa > Chordata > Aves > Passeriformes > Petroicidae > Petroica > Petroica traversi. The sequence goes on from JAHLSL010000060.1 coordinate 6,709,399, forward strand.
GTAGGAATGTCTTATTTAAAGTTTTGTTCCTGTGAAAAATAATCTGCTCTCAACTCAAATATTTTTGTCAAAATAGATAGCAAAAACATGACCATGTCTACTAGTTCTCAATAAACACAAACTACATATATATAGGAATAGAAAATACTAGAAAAATACTATTTTGACATGAAGCAGACATTTAATGATGAACTAAGACCTAACAAGTCAGAGTGCCATGAGGTTATATTTTTCCTGTAGGGAAGTGGGCAGTAGGGTAGGTTTGTGACATTACTTTATAATAAATGCTACTTTTAAGCCCTTAGTCTCACACTTGGAATTTCATTTTGCTGCCTCATATACTGTACCAAATTTATCCCTTGCTTAATACTGCTCAAGTTATTAGAGTTATATCAGGCATGAATTTGGAGTAGTGCATAAAAGATTTATGAGATGAAAACTAAGATCTATATTAAACCAATAATTTATGGTTCTCAAACACCTTTCAGGTAGAAAGTCACAGAGTGCCTTAAAACATTCATGAATCAAGTCTCGCTCTGCCACAGAGCTGAGGAGTATTATCTCTACGTTGCAGATGAGGGAAGCAAAGTGAAATTAAGAAAGTCACCCAGGCTCCCTGGGTGCTGGAGAGGCAGCACTGAGGGCAGGAGCTAAGTGGCTGATCCTGCACTGGATTTATGTCCCCAATATCTGTACACACGCCAAGTGGTGCAGCTCAGCCTGGCAAAATGGGGGTTTCCCAGTACTAATGTAGCCAGTGGGTGCCATAAATTCTCATAATGTCTCTAGGAACTTAAATTCTCTATAAGAGTCACTCTAATTAAAGAAGCCCACACACTCTTTAATTGAGGGATATGTGAAATCTGTGGAGGCTGATATTCCCTACTACCAACACATCTGAAGAGACTCATTCATAGTATAAGATACTCCTAAATTCAAATGAGTCTTCTGGGAACAGCACACCAGGAAAATATGGTTTTCTTACCCCAGGATTGCTACTGGAACTTTTCATTCCCAAAAGCATGTAAGTGGGGTTTCTGGGTGTTATGGGAGAGTCAAAGTGTCTGATATCAACCCCACTGCTTCCAAATACTCAAAGCAAGGATCATTTAGCAGCCATTAAGGTATGGAACTTCCAACCCATTTTATGTTCTCTCTTACTGCATTCCTGATCTTGATCTGTTTACAGTGCACAAAGCATGCTGGTTTGTTTCTTTTAAAAAACTTTACTAGGGCATAACATAATGCTAGTCTTTAAGGTAAATTATTGAGACTCTAAATTGGGAGGGTTTTCAGTCAGGCATGGGCAGCTAATTAGCACCTATGTTTTGAGCACAGAGTGAACTAGTTCTCTTAAATTAAGTGCCTAAGTTCCCTCCATGTTCAATAGGGAGAGAGAAATGCCTAGAAAAGCAACTCCAGGGGGAGATCGTACCTGCCCAATTTAGGCTGTCCCTCAGGAGGCTCTCAAAGGCACCTAGCTTTCCCCCTGGCTATATTTGGGATTTATTTTAGGAGGACTGGCTCAAGAGGCATCTAAAATTCAGATGCAATTCGCTACCAAACTGAGTTGGATTGGATTTTGGATTGGATTAACTTTATTGCCTGAGCCTGATTGAATTACTCATGGCACTAATTTGGGAAACCCCAAACTACTACTGGGTAATCCTCTGTACAGTTCAGCAGCAAAGCTGCTCCCGGGCACTGAGACTTTTTCCTGTACTGCCCACTCAGTGTGGTGAGGGTGTGGTTGGGCTGCATCAGAGACATGAGCTGCTCCAGAAGGCTCAGAGAGTCGGAATGAACATGTCATGAGCATGGGAGAAGGCAGGAAACATTTAACTCAGATTTTCTACTGGGAAAATTGTACTTTTGAACTTTGCTCTGAGAAACTTGTCTGTTCTTTGTGTGACACTGGACAAACAGGTAAAGAGTCAGACTGATTTCAGCTTGTATGAATTATGCTTAGGCAGAGACACCAGCTAATTTCAATCACTATTTATGATACACAGCAATGGTTTCCTGACAGGTTCTCTGCATGCACCTGGCACTTCAGGATCTTTCGTGGCACTCACTGGGATAAGAGGAAACAAATCAATTGAGTTCTACTACCTGGCTCTCTCTAAAAACTGATACATGGGAACCACAACAAGGAATGTAGTGTATTGTTTTCTAAACCACAGTTGGAAGTATTAACCTGACAGTTGTGTCTGTGGATCGTTATCTTCCCAGGCTAAGAACTGGAAGACCTCCATTCCTGGTTGCAGAGGGATGTTTGGAGAGGGAACTCCTGACAAAATCAGTGGTCTTATGATAAAAGTTGAATTGGTTGAATTGCATGAGTTTTTTTCTCCTTTTCTCATTTTTCTAGTATGTCTATTAAGGTTTCACAAGCAAAATTAGTGCTTCACACACTTTGTTTACTCTTGTGTAGTAAGTGTGATTTTTTTCTAGGGTTTTTGCCCCATCCTTGTACCAGAGTGATACATTAATTTTTCTCTATCACTCTGCTGTGAGTGTATGTCCCAATGAAGCTGACAAGAGAACCAAATATCTGGTTTTCACCAAAAGAGAGAATTGTTCACATGGCATGTGGTAAAACTGATTTCTGCCTCACATGAATTGTGGAAAGCTCTAAAACTGAGATGAGTTCATTGAACCCTCTTGCAAGGAGCACTTTGGTGTTGCTGCCTCTCAAAGACCAGCCCTGCTCACCAGGTGATAACCAAGGCTCTGTTGCCAGGTGTGTGTGTGGAGTGGCCTGTGAATCAGAGGTGACAATTTCTTACCTGAAACCACACAAACCTAATCAGCCCCAGGGCTTCACACAAACAGCTGTCACGGTTTGTGTGAAGTCAGAGAAGCTGTGGCAGGATTGCATTAGACAGTGCACTGGGTGTTTGAATTCATGTGCCAGCTGTGTTAAAACCTCTATTTATAAAGAGCAGTTGCATTGCTTGTTAACAACTCTTGTTGTGATCTCTATGTCACACCAACACCCTGCCTGTGTTTCCATGTGCTGACCTGTACATTTATGCTGTATTGGTGCAAGGTAAAATTAAACACTTCACAGCTCAGTATCTCCTTCCCTCTTTTCCACCTGGTCTGGCTAAAGGAGGCTTAACATGGGAGCTGTGCCTGGCTCCTACATTTTGGCCTGGCTCCAGGAAAGCACTTGAACATGTTCTGCAAAACTCAAGGTTAAGCACGTGCTCAACTGTCCTGCTGGATCAGAGCCATGGGGGAAGAGGAGGAAAGTTACTCTTGTCATATTTTAACTGTGATTGATAGTTTGGCCTTTACCCATACAGAAATGTGATTTATTGTAAATCTGCCTGTTGCACTCATACCTGTGTGCTCCATGCACTAAGTTAAAGGAAGCTGTTATCCAAGGAAGTTAAGGGAAGCTGTGCCTCCCTTTCATGTGTGTTTGAAGATTTTATTTATCATTTAGCCATGAGTTTTCTTTGTGGTGATTTCTGTTTTAGCCTCTCCCCTGCCCCATTTCACTATCTAGGCTGAAGATCTACGGCAGTGATCAAAGTCATTTCGTCATCACCAAAGATAATTTGAGATCCTTGCTGTCTTTGGATATGAGCTGTAATTGCTTGAAAACCACACGGATTTTTCTTGTCCTCTCTGTGGATTTTTCTTTTCACACAAAGTTCTGTGTATCTTGAGTCAGGCTGTGGTTTTGGATGTGTTACTGTGGCTGGTCCTAGGAACCAAATCATAAATTCTTGTTATACAGCCTTTTCCTATCACGGCACGTCTGGCTGCTTTGGGATGTTTTCAGCAGATTGGAGAGCTTAAAACTCATAAGCTGTTTGTGAATTGCAATTCAGTAGAACAGTTTTACTGAAAAACCAGCAAGTTCAGTGAATCTAGAACTGCAGCATGTGGTTTGCAAGTCTTTAACAGTATATTCATACTTAGAATATTCATGAATGAAGAGACAAGAAGTTTCTGAAAATTAACTCCTATTAATTAATATTAAAACCAGAGATAACTGGTGCATTATATTATTCACAAAAAAAGTTTGTCCAATCTTTCTGTCCTTAAGGAATAGTAAGGAACTTTACAATATATAAAAGATTAGGGTTAATTTTTTTACTTTATTAAAAAAATGACACCATCAATTCCCATGGCAATTTCAAATTAAAATTGTAATTTCATAAAAAAAGTATTTAATTTATGTGACAGAGAAATCTACATAACTTTAGGAAAGCAGCCAATTTATGACTTTTAAGCATATTGTGAAGGCAATTTTATTGTACTCATGAGAATATTTCTGCTGAAATTATGCATACAGCCCTAAAAGCAATAAGTGTTGAGCAATATTTAACTTAGAGGTAAAGAACCAATTAATATTTGTACTGCTAAGCATGCATTTATTCATTCTTGCATTTCATTTTTTTGCTCTTCATATATTTGCTGTCCTAATAATAGATGAAAAAGAGTCATCAGTAGGACTTAGGATGTGTCCCCTGATAAAATACTCAAAGCTTTTATAGATCTGAGATGTATAGAACATAGTGCTAATGAATTTATCATGCATCCTTTAAATAGAATCAAAAAATAGGATCTCAAGCCTAGTTATCCTAAGATCAGTGAGGAAATTGCCACTGTTCTCAGAAGGCAAATTGGAATGTACAGTGAATTATTGTACTCCAGACTTTGATAATTACAATAATTAAAACTGGCATGATTTTTGCCCTTTTTTACCTGAATGCATTTCACTTAGTTAAAATGGAGTGAACTCTGGTTTAGTTTCGTGTTACAGAGAAGGGAAGCTAATTACATCCCCTGGAACATCCCACCATTCTGTTATAATCTTATTGAGAAAACATTTATGGAGTGGGCTGGAAGTCAGTGCAAGCCTAATGCTAAGAAGCTTAGGATGAACATGATTGATTCAAATGGGACTGTTAACTTTATATGGAAAACTGTGATTATGCAATCAAATTCATGTAGGTAGCCCTTGAAACACACATCAGAAAATGTACTGACAACATTGGGAGCTGAATATTAGCTATCTTTAATCTGTTTCCTTTATAAAATTGAATGGAAGCATTTAAAAATCTCCTGTTAGAGATTAAAAAAACCCTCCAAATAACCCACCAAAACCCACAAAAAAGCCCCGGAACAAAACAAATATAAAAAAAGCCTAACAAAGCAAGCAAGAAAAGAAAACTAAACCTATGCAAAAACATACCACCACCACCAAAATAAGTAAATAAATACATACATACAGACAGACAGACAGACATACAAACATATATAAAAGCAAATGAAAACCAAAACACCAGAACAGTGGAATTTAGGCAGTGGAAATGTTTGAGTGTTTTATTCACAAGCCCTTAAGCAAATATAAGTGTGCTCAGATCAACTAAGTATTGGCATGCAAATGAAATTCACTTACAAAAAATAGTTCTTACTCTGAATACTAACTAATATCTTATAGACCATAAAAAAAGCCTTAAGCATCTGGTGGAGTTAACTGGGGTGTAGTCATGAAAAATATCTTTTTCTGATGTGTGCAGTAGCTTTTCACAGGGGAGGATGAATTTCAGCATGGTCCTTATAATGTAGTTCCAGCTCTTGAAATTTCTTCTTTCCAATACAAATTCTAAACCCTAAGTGTTCTGTGGGTTAACTTTTTAAATTATAAGTGCTCGAGATCAAAACTGTGCTCTGAGCAATGCCTGTGTGGTTCCTGTAAATTTTAAGTAGGCAGCTTCTATATTTTTCAGCTACAAGCAGAAGTGGGGAACAGCTTTCAAGATACACTTTGCATTTCTTTTTCCTATTGATGAGGTTTTCAAGGACTCCCATTTCTGTTCCATCTAACTGCAGTGTATATTTGCCACAGGATTGTCATGGATATAAATCCCCTCCTGCAGGTCTTTCTTTCTGTTATCTTTAGTGGGATCCTACCTTGAGTAGATTTCCAAGGAATCTAAATTAGGTGTGATGGATCTGGGACAAATAATTCTTGTGAAATTGTGAGATTTCTTTCATTTTTGCTGGCAAAGCATTTAAGCATGAACTTTTTTACTGCTCAATAAAGCAGTTAATTATATTTTAAAGTATAAGTCTGGGTCGAAGTATGTGATTGAATCAGATCCTTTGAAGTTCACTGACCTGTAGTAAATTGGGAATTTCATAGCTGACTTCACAATTAAACTTTGACTTCAGGGCATATTTAGGTTTAAATTTCTCATTAGAAAGTAATTGTGAAGAAAGATTTTTGTCTCCTGACAAATGCAAAGAAGCTGTGAAGAGGTTAAACAAAAATTTTACTTTGCAATTAAAACCAAATTTATGCATGATTTTTCTCATTTATTTCTTTGCTTCAGGTAGAAGTAACTGGTTCATAGCTTAATATCCAGGTAATCTTTGAACCTTCAGCAAGCTTTCTTACACGTTTTCTAGGCTTCATTCATATGAAAAAAAATACCTTTTTTTCATTTGTCCCAGTCTCTTATGAATTATCTTTAAAAAGATAAAAGGAGGCAGCAACATGGATAGAGTTATATTCTACAAAATCCTATTAGAACTGAAAGATCACTCTCTTGATGCTTAAAGTATTAAATTTGGCAACCACTGAATCCTTTTTCACACCAGTAAGTGTGAAGAAAGTGACTTTTATGGAAGGTAATTGAGACAGAAAGACAGGATTACAAAAAATAGACACTGAAAGGTCCATTCAATTACCAGGAATATCCCTCTGCTTACTGTAGTACACTCATTACTGCTGGAATGGTGATTGAGATTCCCAGTTGCCATCTACTGCCACAGCCCCACAGGAGTCTGCAGTGCTTTTTTTGGTTCATGCTATTTGAAGATTTGCCTCCAGATCTGATGATATAAAACCATATCTAATGATATAAAATAATCTGTGAATTGGAAACTTCATTTAAATTTAATTCACAGTATTTATGTAAAAAAATAGGCATCGTATTTTACAAGCTGGGCCTTGCTAGGAACATTACAATGAAATGGGACTATTTATCTGTCTCATTCTATGCTGGATTTGTTTTTGCCATTTTCCAGAGGAAAAGAGCAAAGAGACATTTTTTTAAATTACAAAAGCAGGCACCTATTTACATTATCACTATAAAAAGGCAGATTTAGATACTCTTCTTTGTCTATCAGATTCCAATTATGCTTCCTGTGGAGCCTGTGTCCACAGTCAGACATAATTTATCCTCCATTCATCAAGGATTTTGGAAATGGAGGATTTCCCCTTTTTTTCTCTTTGAAAAGCCAGTGCTCCTCTATCTGGGCTCAATCCTTGCATTTCAGCTGCAGATTTTTTTGCTTAGGTAGCTGTAAGGTTGGAGCAGCATAATGTATTTAATTACTCCCTAAGACCTGGATTTGCCCACAATGGGTTTGGTGGTGGTGAGAACTTTGGAAAGACCAGGCTTTATTCTCCTGACCCATCTGGGAAGTTTGCAGTCAGTTTGGAACTTGTTCCACCCCATGAGCAGCAGCCACATCCATCTGTTCCATCATGTGGAGAGCAGAGACAGACACTGGGATGGGGATGGCTGGCACAGCAGAGCATTTTCCTGCATGGATGGTGGAGATGAGGGGGTCACACGGACACACTGCAGTGACAGCATCTCAAACCAACACATCAGCCAGACACTTAGGGGACAAATGACAAATGCAACGTGGTTGTACAACTGCACATCACACACACATGATGCAGAGATGGCTATGGAAAATACTCACTTTTTCACTTGGTTCTGCTTCCTTTTGGCTTCTGCACCCCTTTGGTGCATAGCAGGGAAGTAGGTATTTGTGTTTAGTGGAAGAAATTACACTGACTAACAGACACAAGCATTTTACTTATAAATTTATCATAGACTATTGCTGAGGAGACTGACAGACAGCCACTACGAATGGTGTGTTAAACATTTAATGAACCCAGGCTGATCTCCTGGCCCTGTTGAAGCCAATGGAAGTTTTGCACGTCAATTATTTTTGGGGTGCAGTGAAGGTTTGCAGGGGGCAGCATTTTGTGTGGGTTTCTAATTGTTTGCTAATCACTTAGTGGAAAATTAGGAATGATGCCTTAAACAGAGCATCTTTCTCCTCTTTGCAATTTCTTCAAAGACATTGGAGTTCTCCATGAACAAAACCTGGTGTTCAACAGGGGCTGAGGAGGAGCTGCCAGACCTGGTTTCCAAATTAGTAGATGGTATTTCTAGAATGTGTATTAGTGCAGCACATCTGCTATGCTCTGCTAGAGGAGTATGTGCTGGTGTGTGTGCATCTTAGAACTTTCTAAAGTACAGTAGCTGTTTTTCTAAATCATGAGAGGAATAAAACAGGACTGGGGATTTTGTTTAAGGCTTTCACATAAAAACAACTTCCAGCAATTTCCATTCCTGATGAGCTGGAAGTATTTGTGTGCAGTAAATATCAGCAGTAAACTAAATGCACTTGCCTGGGGAACAAATTCATGTACGTGAGCAACATGAGGGAATAAATCCACTCTCGTACAAGAGTGCTGTGATTTACAGTAGTGTTCAGTCACTGTGTTTGAGAAACTAATGGAACCAACAAATGTTTGGTGGCTACTCCAAGGTAAGTCTAAGGTTTAGTGTGGGGACCCAAGTCCTTCCTTTGACTGAAGGTGTAGAAATGAAAGCGATGAGATGTGCAAAGTCACATTTCTGATCCAGACTAGGAGCAGAACCCCAGTGAGAGCTGAGGAATGGGATCTGAGATATTGGAAATGACACTACTGTGAACTGGTTCTTGTTTTACATATGCACCGAATGGGGATATTTTATACATGAATTGCAAATGAGCATTTATGACGTGACAACTGATGGCGTGAATTAGCACCGAGATTTTAAGCTAGCTTTAAACAAGTTTCTGGCAACTGAACTGGGAGGGGGGAAAAAAAAGCATTTTTGTTTAGATTTTCATTTGTCAAAACAACTAAACCCCCATTAGTTCCCCCGGGCTGTTTCCCCCCTCAGAGAAGCAGCGGACCCCGCCGGCGCGGGAAGGGTCACCCAGCGGGGCCGGGACTCGCGCAGCGCCCGCGGCCCCCTCAGAGCCCATTCCTCACAGCTCACTGGG
>JAHLSL010000060.1:6718903-6784241 GCA_025920805.1 Petroica traversi
CGCCGGGCCCCGGCTGCGGCTCTGGTTCCGTAGTCGTCGGGCGGCCGTTCTTGCTCCGGCGGTCCCGCCCCGGCCCGGCGGGACGCCGGCCGCGCCTGCGCCTGGAAGCCAAGCTCGGTTGGAAGCAGAACACACACACACGCGCTGTTTAAAAATAGTAATAATAATAATTATAATAACAAATGGTTAAGGAGGCGGTTGGGGTTTAGCCGTGGTCTGGTGGCTCGTTAGAGTTGCCCCAATGAAGTCAACGGGAATGCGGCACTTTCCGGCCTGCTGGAAGCTCCCCCCGTGCCAACCTCCTGCGGGATTGGATGCCCAGAGTAGTGAGGGCTGGAGGATCAAGCCCTTAATTTAATTTTAGTTTTCCAAAAGTTTCTATCAACAATGCCCCTTTGTGGGGTTTTTGCGTTTTTTTCCTTAAAAATAGTGTCAAGCGGAGTTTTCAAATAACGCACCGTTCCTTGTTGTTCACTGAGGCAAACTCTCCCTGGAATTTGAATGTATAATCTGGACTCACAGAGTTTATAGCTCTAGTAACATTTTAAAAAGCAATTTACATCATATAAACAGTCTGGGTTTTTGCTAACAGAACATACGGAGCCAAATTCTGCCATCGTAGGAATTGCCACAGCTCTCCCCAAAATGATCATCGTTGTAGAACTTTAAGGATTTTTTTTAAACTTCACTTTTCTTAAAATTCTCGAAATACATTCTAAATATTCTGAACAAAGTTAAGATATTTCAACATAATTTAATATACATTAGCTGAAGAGCACCAACATTATGTGCCATGTTATTTGACGCCATTCTTTTTATTTAATGAGGATCTTTATCATCTTGAATTCATGTGGGTTTCTGTATCTTGATCTTTGGTCTTATTTTGATCTCTGCCTCCCGCAAGTGACAGAGAAGGTTGGAGCTTACACATAAAGCATCACAGCAGAGCTGTGTGACCCTGGGCAGGTCCTTATTATTTTACTTTAAAAGCTCCCATTGATTTCCATGGAAGTTTTAGCTGTGCAAAGACTGCAGGATCTGGCTCCGTAGAAGAAGAATTTTATACTGGACTTAAATATACTTAAATCCTTAAAAGTCTGTTAATAGAAGGGGTTCTACTAAGACATCATCTACAAGAATTACCTTCACTAACAGTGAATTCTGTGCAAAGTAAACCCCCACTATTGCTTATACCCAACTACAGATAGTTTCAGGAACATTTCATCAATTGCAGGTAAAACCATTACATACTATTGCAGGTTCTAAACAGATTTTGTTACTGGTGAGGTCAATATTGGATTAGCTTGCTTGTGCAACACATCACAGATACCCTACAGAGAGTTCTTTGCATGCTGCAAGAAATTCTCAGAGCAGAAGTGTCATAAATGATAAGCATGCTGGATTTGTGATGCCTTTGATATCCAAAGAACTGCAAAGTCATTGTGAAATTAAATATAATAAATTCAATGAGAATTATGTTTAATTGGTAAGCATATCAAAGGTTCTGGGGCAATTACGTGTTTGTTCATGATTCATATGACATATTCCAGGTCTATGAAGCTTGTTTCCAGTATGACACATGAGCTATCATTAGCTAGCACTAATAGCATGCTATTGGTCTTTATAAAATGTAGTCCTTTTGTGCTGAGTGCTAGAACAAAACTGTTTATCAGCTAGGAAGGATGCATTGGAAAGCATGCAGTGCTTTTTATTTCTTGCAGAGTAAAAACCCACCAAAGCAAAGGTCAGGTCACTTTTTTGAAGACAGAGCCACTTTTTCTTCAAGGTTTCACCTACTGCCTGAAAAGAGTCATGATACTCGTATTAGTGCCTGCTGTTCATCCTCCACACACCTAACTGCAAAGCCCTTGGAGTGGCTGATACCAAATATAAAATCTGTTTCACCAAAAAGTGGTCATGCCACAATGGAGAAAAGCAACCCAAAGGACACCTCTGTGCTATTTTTAATGAGCAGACTTTGTTTATTTGCTGGGCAAAGCAAGGGGTATGATGCTGCTTTTATTTTTTAAGTTGGACCTTTACCTTTCCTAATAGACTGTGTGTAAGTCAGGTTGACATTTCTGGCTGCTCAGAAACGTGAAACATTTTGAAACTAGAAGTTGCTAGCAATTTCCTGGATATCAACGAGAAAGCCAATGCAGTGGAATAGCTTAAATAGTCAGATTCTGCTGGAGAGGTAATAGGGGAGGAATTCACTGGAGAATGCAGCTTTTTATTTGGTTGACTAGAAATTAATATTGTTGTCCTATGTAAGGTAGGTAGGCTTGAAAATTTTGGTCTCTCTTCCCTGTAGTGAACACTATGTAGCCAATTCTTGCCTATGAAGTGATTAAGCCAAGAATTGGAGAGAAATAATACCAATTTTTCTATGGTCAAGTAACCTTGTTACTGTTGTGAACTGCAGCTGAAGTTAAAATCTCCAGCAGATTTATTGCAATAACCATCAAAGAATTATTATTTTTAAGGTGCTATTTATTTGGCCTCCATCAATACTAAGTGTTGTTTCTTAGCAAGCCAAAGTGCTAAATAAATTTACCTGGTCCAGCAGTTTATTGCTCAAACCCTGTAATTCTGTAACAGCTGATTTTAAACTTGCCAGGACTTAAAAATGAACAGTTTGTTGGTAGTGGAGATTTGTAAAGTAAGTTAGTTTCTCATGTAAACCACAGTTTAACAATTAAGTAAATAAATATTATCATTCCCTATTGGTTTGCAATACAGAAATGGAAACATTTGTCATGTAGAACATGACAACCCATGTGCAAATTATGACAAACGTGAATTGATGAGGGAAAAATGTATTATTTGTTTTAATGGAACATACTGCTTTAAAAAACCTGGGAAATGTGTCAGTATTTCATTATTTGATACATTAAAAAAATGCAACAGTTCTTTAGGTAATGTCTCCAAAGCAAAATAAGGAGTAGATTCCAGAGAATTCCCCTGATGCTAAATATTTATAATTGCATTGGGTTCAAAACTTAATAACAGTTTCACTAGGCTTATCCTTTGGGATCAGATAATGGATAATAATAGACATTTCCAAGGAGTATGCTGATTTAGCAGCATTTTGTAGGGAAGTATTTTTTTTCCTGCTGCTGTTTCTGAATAGTTCCAAATTAGATTTTGTGCAAGTCACACTACTTAGATGTGGTACTTAGTAATGAGTGTTTAATTAAATTACTGTAAGAGCATATTAATGTAAATTTCTAGGGCAGCATAAAGTTGATTTTTTTTATAAGTGATGCATATAGCTTTGTAACCATGCTCATGTGTCATAAAGCTTTAAGTGCTTGGTACCAACTGATCACCTTCAGGTTCTGATGGGCAGATCAGAATGAACACATAGTCAGATTTGATACTTATTGCTATTTAGTGCAATATTATATAATTCTGTAATTATTTTCTTCATTACAGTGAATTGAAAATTTGTTCTTGCATAAGAAAAGCAAACAGCTAGTGCTTTGTAAATGTTTAACATTTTGACAACAGTGTTTAAACTATAATGATTAATTGCAGAAATTCTTTGTTGTCATCTATGCAGTAAAAGGATTTTATCTAAAAACATTTCATAATTACAAGTTTGCTTTTGACAAATCTTTAAGGTACTTGAGTCCCAAATTCACTTTTCAGGAATATTTATAGTACCTGTTCTTGTGAGAAAGTGAGCAGAAAGAAATTGTTTGTTCAGGTTTTTATTTTTATTTTTTAAAATATTTATACATGGAAAAAGTATTAATTCTTTCACAGACCTGTGCTGTTCCATTTATTTTCTAAACATCCTGTTTCAGCTTTAGCTGACACACTATACTGCCTCCCTGTTCACAGAAATCATCTCAACATGAGCGTGGTTAAATTTAGACTCTGTAAAAGAGAAGTTTTAAGACAGTTTTCCTTATAAAGGCATTTGAAAGATAAAAAAAATGATCTTCAGACAGGGCTGGTACTGGTATGGCAGGATTTTTGGTTTCATGGGCATCTCCCTTTCTAGCTGAGCAGGAATAGAATAACACTTCACTGTATTTATGAATGTAATGCCAAAAAAAATACAGCCAACTGTCCTGAACTTTCCCACTGGGCTATTGAATTGAAGTGTTTAAAAACAAAATAACAACAAACCCCACCAGTTCAGGACATCTTGAAGTACTGATCTGCTCTTTAAATATATTTAATCAATTGGGAGGGCCTTTGTAGAGCAAACTTTATGAAAGATGCATTAGTGAGAACTTTAAGTTTTAGGAGCTGTTGTCCTCCTGTGCTGGGAGAAAGAACAGGGAGAGCTGCTGAACGTGTTGAATTTGGGAGGTTTGGCTGCTCTCCAGATCCCCCAGCAGCTGATGCATTAGAGTACCAGCTAAGCAGCCTATTCAAAATGGCTTTATGTTCCACAAATCTTCCTGTTTTCTGCAACTTAAAAATAAAAACGAAGGGAAAAACTAGGCTTTATTTTTTTAAATTATGCAGCGCTAGGATTTTTACCTCTCAAAACGAGCACACAGAGCTATGCACTGGTACCATGGGAGTTCCAGTGTCTACAATACAACTGTGAGCTCTTGATTTACATAGCATCTGTTTATTACTTCAAATTTTTTCCTTCTCAGGCTTTTATGTTCATGTTTTCTGCATAAGTCTTTCTTCTCATCTATACTTTTCTACTTTTTTTCTAGTGGTGTTATATCTTGCATTTTATATATAATTAAAAATAAGGAGGAAACGTATGGAGAGGCAGTTTTATGGACCAACACAAGATCGATATTTAAACAGAAAATTCTGTTTCATCTAAGCTCATGGTAGTTTTTTATTACAAGCCTAATAAAGTCAGGTATATATCTGAGATAAATGAGAACATAACTCCTTTAGGCAGTGCCCAGTTGACCACGATGAGGAAACATGAAGAAGATCACGTGAACTGAAAGCAGCATTGTCAGGGTAGCCCAGCTTTCAGAGCCTGAGCTACTATTTTGATATTGCATTTGCATCCTTTGGAACCTCTTATCAATCTCTCTGTTAGTGATCATCCAAACTCTTTTGACTCACGACCTTTAGCAGTTCATTCTCACAAGATTATGATGAAATACAGAGTTGGCTACAGACAAGGAAGCAGCTATAGGAAGGCTTGCCCAAGAAGTAATTTACAGTAAAGCAGCTAAATCCATCTTGGCTGAGTTCACAGTGTTCTACTCTTTCATTCTTATGTTGATGGAATAACAGATCTCAGTGTTAATATGGGAAGACTTCACTGCATACAAGAAAAATGGCAAAAAAAAGGGACAAAAGCTGATAAAAGGCAATCAGCATAAATATTCACATTTCCCCTCACTGGGTTGTGTCTTATATCCATTTAAATGTCGATAGGGTGGTTAAATTGCATTCCAGTTTGAGAAGCATTTGCATTGAAATGACACCGTAAGGTTTTCTTTTATTGACTCTCAGTAACTGTTGCATCACGTGTGCTCCCTTGGGAAGCTGTCTCAGTCTGAAGCCTAAGGATTCATTCCCAAAGCCAAGTGGGACAGCTTCCAAAGCATCTCTGCTGGAAGCTCTGCAAGACCCATTTTACTGTCAAGAACTTGTGCAAAGTTACTTACTTAGCACATTTGAATGCGAATTATGACTGGAAATTAATAAACAATTCTGTCAAATCTAACTCATTCTCTATAAGCTACTATAAGCCAAGAGGAGGAGGAGGATGTGAAATAAGGTTTATTTATCTCTTAAAGTCAAAGAGTTTTATTTGAAGTATAATAAGGAGTGCACAGTTTGAGATAACAAGATAACAACAGTATAATGTTGGAACAATAATGATGATTTAACTGTAAATAGTAAATCCAGCCAGGAATAAAGAGCAGGGTTGGTAAGAAGAAGGAGGTCTGGGACAGAACCAACGACTTAGAGGTTGTTTAAGGTTCCGATCCTTTTACGAACAAGTTATATAATACATCTCCATGGGAGAGAAGGCTTGGATGAGACATTTTGCAGTCTTTTCTTTCTATGCACTTGTCGTCTTTAAATAAGACCATTGTGAATATGTAGAAACTATTTCTTAGCACTTATTTGATTGACTTCTTAATAATTTGGAATTGCATTACCAAAGGGATGAGTCCTTTGACTACACAATGGCATATGACTTATAAAATCTTAGGGAATAGCTGCAGGATTTCTTTCATCTCTGCTTAGTCTGTCAAGGAACTTTGTGAAATCATTGGATTTAGCAACTGGAAGTTTTGAATTTGTTTGGTAGTCTTCAGCAGAGAATGAATACTGAACTATTTTCTCTCCTGTAATTTGAGTTCCTTTTACGCTGACTTCAGTATCGTGAGCCCCAATCATAACATACACATAGCAACAGAATTAATTGCTGTTAGTTTCTATATTGCCATGATAATGCATGTGCTGAATTAGAATAAGAGATTCCTCTGGTAATAGTTCAACTGAAATTCCAGAGGATCAGATCACTTTCAAAATAAACAATTGTGACTAATGTGCTGTCTTTTGTTTATATGTGTTCACACGAGATGTGTAAATGATAGATTTTACTCCCTCATTTCCTCCCAGCACATGATGATACTGTTTTTTGAAGTGGTAGGCGTTCCTCACCTCACGATTTTTATGGTTTTGTTTCATGAAACTTTTAGACAACTCAGACTAACTCTGCAGTCTCTTTAGGAAAAGCAATGAAACAAACTGAGAATTGATGGTAGTATTTTACGTGCAAAAATGAGAGACTTATCATTGAGAAGGAATACAGGAAAGTCTTTGTAGGAAAAGCAGAATATAAAATATTGTTCTGAGTTAACTGGAACAGGCAAGCTGTCCAAGGCAGCTGTTTCTGAACCTGACTTATAGAACCTGTTTTATAGGAGTAGCAATAGGTAACCCTCAGTGACATTAACAGCTGTTCTTATGTAACCTCAGATAATGCTTGAGCTACAAAGGTTGAGACCAGCACTTAACTTTTTGCATGCTTGTCACAAATGTTTATAGATGTTGGGAAACTTGCTTCTGACAGTTTTGCTTGCATCTGCTTTTGTATTATCTTTGCCTTCAACTCTATCACTGTGAGAGAGGTTTCTGTACTCCCAGTTGTGCTGTCCTAAGTGTCAAAACACTAATTTATTGACATTAATATAGCAAAGACAGTCTTGACCAGAGAAAAATAGGGAATCATAGCTTAGCTTAAAAGTTCCTGTTTATTTAAAGAAAAAAAAAACCCAGAAAAATTCAGCTGTTTCCAGAAGCTGTTGTGCCTTAACAGTTGGATCTCGATATCACTGAAATTTCTCAATAATAAAATGCACATGGATGTGGCAGCATAGAAATATTTTGGCCTCATGTGAAAGATGATATTCAAGTATCTTAAAGAAGTCTGCCTTCAATTTCAGAGAAAAAGGTGAATGGTCTCTGGAATGAGATCAGTCTATGGGTTGTTCTCTTATTTCATCTTCTTGGGACCAGTGAGACTCAGAAAAGTGTAGGATGAGACTTTATGTGTAAAACACAACTGGAAGTATCACTGTGTCTGGTATATAATGCAAGTTCTTTTTTAAAAGAAAGTTCTGCCAGTTCTGACATTAAAATAGTGTAACCTGTGCTCTGCCTGCTTGGAACATGGAAGAAATGTGTATTTTTTGTACTGTTTTCAGACTTAGTTGTTCTTGTTCCAGATATCATTAAATCCTGCACTTCTCAGCTGTACACATGTGTAGCCAGAAAAGGAATTAGGTCCCATTAGCCCAGTACTTTTGTTAGTGTAGAATATTTCTAGGTTGGGCAGATACTTATCACACATTTAGAATGAGAAAAAGACAGGCAAAGGAATAAACACAAGTTAAAATATAAAGAAATCTCTGACAGAGCTAGAAGAAGTCTCCGAATGCATAATAATCTGATCCTGTCCTACAAATACAATTCTGTGAGAGTTTTAAAATAATTTTCAAGTCATGAAACTGTGGTTTTTGGCATAGAAAGGAACAAGCACACCTGTAAAAATACAACAGAAATGTTTATCAAAACTATTGGAGGGACATAACAGTTGCCTGTTGTTTCTCTTGTTTTAAATCACCAGATTGAGTCCAAATTGCTTTTTTTCACAGTAAAGATGGTTTTACTCTTTTTTTGAAAGTCCTTAAGGAAGGCATTGTTTAGCAAAGATGGAATTATATTGGATAAGGTTTGCTGTTCAGATGACCTGTTATTTCAGAATCAGATAAAATTCTGCATACTGTTTTGAAAAATAAGATTTGTATTAAAATAAATGAATTGGTATTACTAGGTACCTAATCTCAAAACCGTTTAAAAATTATATTAGTTCTTAAATTATTTTGATTGTTCTGGTTTTGTTTATGAAGGATGACAGCTTGGGCACTTAAGACAGTTTGTAATGCATTGTCACCACTATTTACTCTTATTGAAGATTAAAATGAAAATCTCAGGATTTGAGTTCTATAAATATGCGGTAAACATTATGTGATCAAAATTAATGTCCTCAGTTTAATGTTTTCATACTGATTCTTTCATGGTTTGTGTATAACCATACAAGATTTAATTCTGTTTAGGATTTTTTTTTTCTTTGGCTCGCGTGTTAAACACCTTGCTCAAAGGCTATTAAAAACAATGGAAGTTTTTATAAACATGAAATGCTAAAATATATTTAATCCCAACATAAAAATATTTGTGATTCTACCATAGAAAGATAATGAGGCTGAGAATTAATGGAGCAAAAAATGTAACAAAGGAGGTTTGTGATTGGGTTTGTTTTGAAGCAGATTGATGTTAATTTCTCATAGTCTGTGATTAGATCTGTACATATTAAATAATGAAAACATATCATACTAGATGGCAGTAAACCATTTGAAAACAACAGATGAGGATAGTTTATGATTGAAATATACTTTTAGCACTTATTTTCTTGACCTATATGAATTCTCTCCCACCATGGTTCTACATGCTGACAGGATAAATTTAGCCCTTCCTGTAATAAAAACATTTGATATCCATCATAATATAAACAATTGATACCCTTAAATTTATTATGTAATTTTTTTTTGCTACAGGCTTAAGATTTGAGTCCTTTCTACAGTGAATGGTGTCAAAGTAGAATTCTTGTAGCACTTTGGTCATAAAGAGTCCTCAAGCTGTTTATCCCAAAAGTCATTCTGATTCTCTTTTGCTGCGTGTTCTTTGTGACGAAGCGTTCAGAATCTGAGTGTACTTAACTCTAGAATATTTTTAACCCTATTTTTAACCTTTAGAGTATATTTACCCCCTTGTTTTTATTCCTTAAAAAGAGTAAATCGTCACTTATCAGACAATGGCAATAGTAGATGAAGAACTGGAATAACAGTGGGGCTGCAAAATAACTTCATGTCCCTGACCTGGACGTGGCCTCTGCACGCACTTCCAGCTTCGGGATGATCTCATCTGAAGTACTAAAGTATGTTAATGCTGCAAAAGCAGCATTAGCAGCATCATATAAAAGCGGCATTAGCAGCATCATATAAACCTATTTAGAGAGGATTATGCTACTGTCCCTTCATTTGCACAGTTTGGAAGCCTTCAGAGAGAAATTCTTGAAGTTGAGGTATTATGAGTGTGCTCTTAAAAGATGTCTCTAATTCTCTGATGTGTAATGTTAGTGTGGAGAAAGGACTTTCCTACTCTGATATTGCAAATACATTGTAACTACAAATATGAAAATGAAAAAAAAAAGTAGATGCATTAGTAGATAATTACAGCTAATCAGAAGTTCAGCTGCCTTGGACAACTAAAAGGTCATTCTTATCAAAGAATCGAGAATGATTTGAGTTGGAAGGGACCTTAACAACCATCTAGTTCCAATTCCCTGCCATGGGCAGGGACACCTTCTACTAGATCAGGTTACTGAGTCCCATCTGGCCTGGTCTTCTATCTCTACTGCTTAAGATAATTTTATAGCATAATGGGCAACATCAGTTGCATTTATAAATATAAATCTGCTCTTTTGTGTATATTTGCAAGTATTCAGTACACTTTTTTGCTTCAGTGGATTTAATTTCATTTTTATATCAATGACAGTGATTAGCACTTGGCCTGTTCTACAAGGAACTGAAAGCAACATCTCAATTTCTGATAGCCAGCACATCACAGATATTCTCTGTACTGTTGAATAGGCATTCACCCTCTTCTACAGAAATATTTTACCTATTTTATTTATTTTTGCATACTTATAAGTAAAAAGCATTTATTAAAGAAAAAAAAGAAAATTATATACTTATTCACTTTATACACACTTTTAAAACGTGTGCTTAAAGAGTGTATATTGTTTATAAATCGCAGTGTTTTGCAGTCCACTTGTGCTTAGGTTGGCAGGTTCCCCATTCGGGAAGCAAGCTCCCTGGTTTTTTTTTCTGTAAGTCAACAGTATCACAAAATTCAGTTGTTAACTATCAGTTTGAGGGTGTCTGCAGTATAATTAAAAAGGTGGTGAGTCCACAGTTCTTATAGCAGCTTAGTTTGGCTGGTAGAGTAGCAATTTTGTTTAATAAAAACTCTGTGGGTATCTACAGCATGATATCTGTGACCAAGTAGTAAAAGCAGCTGGTAACAACAAATGGAGAAATTCTTAATTCTCAAAACATCTTAATTAAGATTTCATGTGCAAAAAAATTGCTGAATCATCAGTTATATTTTCCAAGAAGCTTCCATTATGATTACTTTCTTGGGATGGAAATGATACTACTTGTATTTCAAAACTGGCTTCTGATGGATAGAAAACCCCTTGGAGGTACATTGCTCCAGTTAATGGATTGTGCCTCTTCATCTGGGATGTCAAATCTAGCACCAGTCTGTCCTGTGTGGTTAAAGCTAAACTAAATCTCCCCCACACCCCAGGGCACAGTAACCTAATGCTGAGGAGGTTAAGCAGCCTGACAACAGCATGACAGCTATTGTCAGAAATATTTCTCCTCAGAGGTTCCTTAAAAAAAATAAATCTGTCTCAGTCGTGCAGTGCAGTGCTATACTCTGCTGGTGCCTCCTTCCATGAGAACACATTCATTTACCACAGACTGTTCTTGAACATCCAAATCGATCTTGATCAAATGAAAGAGCAGAGATGAGTTAACCATCTTCTGAACGGCTTGCAGGCAGCCTCAGTAAATGTGCTTTTTATCAGAGAATTAGCAGGCTCATAGCAGCAGCTCATTCATATCTGCCATTTGTACCAAGGACTAGCCCAAGATGTGGCTGAAAAACACCTGGAGAGGGGCTGGGTATTTCTGGTAGTCCAGGGTGGCTGAGGTGAGTATTAGCTTGGATGTTGAGAATAGATTTTGTTGTTTCAAACATACGTATTTGTATCAAATATATTTATAGATATATCCATATCTTTGCTTTCTACTCACTGAGGAGAGCAAGCACAGGGAAAGAAAGGTGGGTTTGCTGTTGAAGTGCTGCAATAATTCACTATCCTGTCTCTTTTTGTGCTTAGGAACAGAGAGTAGCCTTAGATAGCTTCTCTAATGACAGTGCTATGACTGACTGAAATCAGTCTATCAGTCACCACTCTGAATTTTGTATCCACTGAAACACTCTGCTGCTTCTTTTCACTCTGAAAATCCTGTAAATAGGAAGTTTAATCCCAACTTCACTCTTTCCCATTAAGCATGAGACACTTCATATTAATGAAACCCCAGTGAAATGATATGAAAGATGGCATTGTCAACTCAGATCGTTAAAAATTACTTGAATAAATACACAGGCATATGCTTAGACTGGCAAGGACTGGAAGTTTTTTTTCAGCCCAGATAGCATGGGCATAATTGAGGAACAAAAGAAACTGCCGCAGATGGTGATAGCAGTGAGAGGCCCAGTGACATGTGCTCCAACTCCAAGTTTGCTACAGGGGAGTTACTGAGGTAGGATAACACACCAGAGCAACTGCCAGGATCTCAGGCTCCAAGAAACATGCTTATTAGCTAATTAGAGCTGCATATTGATAAGGAGAGTGAATCGAATCCGTCCTTCCTATGGGGAGGTGTTTGTGAGTTGGAAAGTGAAGGGAGAAATGTGTGTCTGTCCCAAGAGATCACTGCCAGAGAGCATCCAGCAGAGATGAGGGAACGAGGATTTCCAGGAGCGAGGCAGCCTGTGATACTGGCATGGTGTGGGCTCTGCCTGCTCAGGAGGGGAGGAAGAATTGCCTATAATTGTGTCAACTGCCCAGCAGGATCAGAAAATACCGGAGCTTCCCTGGAAAGAAGGGAGGGAGGTGTCATCTGGGTCACAACGTGGTCTTGCTTGAAACCCTGCCAAGCTGTGGTTGGTCTAAAAGCTGAGCTTAGAGCATCCACAGCAAGACCAGGATATTTTTTTCCCTCCTCCTGTTCACACCTCAATATGAAGTGCCTGTGGAATCAATGGCAGCTGAGAAAATTTCAAGTGGCTGACTCCTGGTCAGTGGAGTGGAAAAGATAGCTTAGAAGAATTTTCACACTCTCCTTTCTGAATTGCACTGTCCACTCATGAGTTACACTTGAGTTTTTACACACATTTTGCCTCATTTCATTAGTAGAGTAAGTTTTTTTGGTCAGTTCCAGTGCCAGTGGTTGAAGTGAGTTTGACTACAGTTGCCTGAGAACTTTCCCTTACATCTTAGTACATGAAAGATCATCTCCTTTCAAATGTTACTGTGTTATCCTGAAAGTGTTGAAAAAAACCCTCTCTTTTTCATGCTGCTGGTCTCTAAAAAGTGAAGGAATAACTCCTCATATGCTGCTGAGGCTGTTTCTGTTTTCTCCGAGGAGTTTTTCTTGGTGTTGGTGTTTTTGTCAAGTGCTGAATTTTTATTTCTCTGTTGTCTGTGACAATATAGTTTAACTGTATATTATTTCCATATACAGGCTTTTAAATATATTTTTGCACTCTGTAAATGTCCTTACATTACCAGAGGCTGTGAGTTTTCAGAAATTCTCTTAAAGATCTGCATGCAAATGTAAAAATATGCACATTCCATACACAAAGATAGCTGGAAATCAATTGTTAATTAAAACAAGGCATTGTTTTCTGTGCAAATGTGGACTCTTTGAGAGTAAATGTAGACAAGAGACAAACAGAATGAATGGAGCAAGTGCTTGCATTTTGTGGCTAAATTTAAAATTTCAGTCTGAATTTTCCTGGTTTATCTGTGAACTAAAGGCTCTGTGCAGGATTGGTTTTCTGTGCACAAGAGAAGGACCAAGAACAAAAGATGGTCTTTTGTTTGTCTTGTAGCTCCCTGATTTACAGCTCCTATTACTGAGCATGACTTGTTTATGACTATATCAAGTTAACCATTTAACTCTAATGAGAAGTATTACAGATATCAGCAGATCAGCAAATTATAGATGACATTTTAAATTGTTCCAAATACTGTGAGAGCCAAGAGAAAGAGGACTTTCTTTCCAAGGTCTTTTTTTGTGCCATTAAGAAAGTGGTTTTAAATTTCTGTATTGTATCATGTGATACAGTAATTCTTAGTAATTCCTGGCTTTTGAAGTTATGATATGCCTTGTACTCACCTTAGCTGACCTCATGGAAAAAGTCTTTCTTTGTTTTGTACATCACTTGTGTCTTGCAGGGGAATATCCTCTAAGACATATATATATATATATATATATATATATAAAATTCTTGTGAAATTTGTATTATTCTGCTTGTGAAGTGCTGTAGTGCTGCTCTTAAGTCAGAGGAGCAACTTTGCTGACTCTCTGACTTTTCAGCTTGGAGAAAATCCGGCTCAGAGGGAGACATTGATTTGCTCCCTCCACCTTCCTCATGAGATACATCCCCAAAAACCATTCTGCTGTTCATATCAATGTGTCAGCACTTCACTGCCCCACTGGGAGTAGATGGTGTTGAATACTCCCACAGGCAGGGATTTCAGCAGCCTGGAGAAAGGATCTCAACTGATCTGGAGGGGAATGTTTTTTTCGGGAAACTGCTACCTTTCTTCTCCTGGGTTCACACTTCAGGGCAGGTGTGATGTTGTGCTGAGAGCATTTCATGAATTTTCAGATTGCATCTCCCTTCAGTGTCCTTAGGATTCTCTGCTGGATGTCCTCTTTGTTTTGCTGTTATTTTCTGCTCTTTATAGTGCAGCCCAAAAGGCAGCAGAGCATCACAGCAGTGTTCTATTGAATGTAGTCGTTGAACTTCAGATAGTCACTTGCTGTCTGCTTCAAGTATGATTTTTATAAATCCTCCTAGGAAAGAATCTATAAAATGGCAATTAAGGCTAGTTTTTGATCCTTAATTTTACTTTGGAATAAATCTATCAACCCTCAAAATGAATCCTCTGAGAGTTACATGTTCAATGAGTCAGAAATGCTGTTACAGAACTAAAATCAGATATTTGTGTTTCACTTTGTGACTACCAGAATGTTTGCCCTGACGTGTATTGCCATCTATTTTGTTTGTTATGCAGAATGTCATACCTAGAACTGTAGGTACTCTAGGTATAATGGGATGGGAAATGTTCTCCATTGAAACTGCTGAGTTGGAGTTACACTGTGAACCAATAAATCTCAGCTGTGGCCTCTTAAGGTTACATATCCTGTTGCAGTGGCTCTTCTACAGTGTTGACATTTCTCCTACCATGTTTATATATTGATTTAATATCATTTTTTAGAAAAATACCCGAGAATGGTCTGGAATAATGATCACCCTACAAGATGATCTGAATAAAGCAGTGTTAAAGCACAGATTTAGCAGGAGAACTGCTGGAACTTCTGCTCATTTGGCACCAGCACCAGTGAAAATGCTATGACAATACCCTTGTAAGTGTTCCTATCCACACTGCATCTGCATCTTTAGCTCATTGGCTGACTGGAAAAATCAAAATAAAAAATTGTTTCTTTGACCCACAACTAAAGTGACTATTGATGCAATGAAAATTCTGAAAGTAGTTATCTTTAAATCAAATGGGATGTTCTACTAAGTCTAAGTCTTCCTGTTACAGAGGTGACAGAAAAATATATAGCTCAGAAAGAAATCAGTAACTGAACCTTTGGAACTGCTGTCTCAAACTATTTTCCACAGAAGACCATCACCAAAAGCTGGGGATTTATAAACTTAATATGTGCTACAGTTTTCCTGAAAAATCTATGTGCATCCAATGTTTATTAAAATTGCATGCAACTCTCAGTTATGCTGGACAATCCCTCACAGTGAAAAGAATTATGGACATTTAAAACCAACTTATACATATTCAAGCAAAAGAACTTTCTTGGTTTGTTCGCTTTTTTTTTAAGCAATGCTACTTCAGTGTTTGCTGCATTAGATGCATCTTTTTTCCTTTGTTTGGCTTGTTGCTTCTATGGATGAATTCCAAACAAAAAACTGTTTCTTCTTTCTCAGTTGTTCATTTTGTAAAAACTACCTAATGCTGGCAGCAAGTGGAATAAAACCAGCAGGACTAGAGGGATGTAAAGGAATTTTAGGGCAATGTTTAGAGCTCAATAGGAAATCTTTGCAATGCAGTTGTCATCTCTACAGTACAGCAGAACAACTTTTGAGAGCTTGATGTTTTCCTCCCTGGGGTCCTGGTGGGGGATGGATGTGAGAAAACACATCTATAAAGGACTATTAACTTCTTTAAAGTTGTTCAGAATTGAGATGGCCAGAGACCAACATAGCAACCTACTGGCTAGGAGGATTCCAGTGTGAAAGACAAATTGAAAGAAATCAGGAATATGGCACAGAGTAATGAATAAGCACAGCTGTCCCTCACCATTTTTCCATGGTCTTTTATTTTTAAACCAATTTCAGCTATTAACATGAAATCAAAGATTAGACTGTTCTTTTTGCAATAACTGTGTCTGTAGTCTTCAGCTCCTTTCATATATAAAATGATTGAATAGGAGTGAAGAGCAACAAACTTCACAGAGACGTTTTGTCTCATCTAGGATGCTGGGAAATTTTGCTGTAAAAATAAGTTATAAAAAAATCATACCATTTTTGCTCAGAGAAATCCAGAACAGTAGCTGTTGTTCTTTAGCAGTTCAGTTATCAATTAGCAAATATCAAAATGGCTGGAAGCCAGTTAAAAATACTACAGATTCTCCTAGATTTTATCTTGCTTCCTATCTACAGCTGGTACTGCTTACAGCCCCTGAGACCATGAGTATGGTGTGTTCTATAAGTATTTCCTAAGTCTGAGTAATGCAATTACAAAACCAGAAACTATACTCTGGATTGTAGCTGTAGTTAGATGTGACTCTGGTATAAAGATAAAAGTTTGTCTAAGCTATAACAGCCTATTTTGATGTGTATAAGGACTAAATCTCATACATTTAAACCCTAAATATAACAGCCTGTCTGCAGTTAGGGATGGGACAGAGGCCAGCCCTGTTATCTGCCCTCAGAGCATTAACCTGGAGGCATTTAGACAGCAGTTGTGGCGTGACATTGTAAGATGTTAAACACCGAATCCCACTGCCTCCTCCAGCTTTAAGGGGTGCTCAGCAAATCCCCTAAGCAGGAATTACATTTAGCAAAATAAGTCCTCCTCCTCTTGTTTTAATCGGTTGAGTTCCTGAATTAGTGGGAGCATTCTGAATCCATTAAAAATAAACACTGAAAAGCAGCCTAAAGTTTGTATTCAGTCAGCACAAACCCATGTGTGACTGAAATTTCCAACTTTAGACTTTGTTTGGTTCCCAGCAGCAAATGAAGCTCATAATTGCATTGTGAATGATGGGGAAATATGATAATGAAACATCTGGAATATTTAGGACTGGGAGAGCCTGGAGGAAGCTCCAGTCAGTGTGCACAGCTGCAGCACGCCAGAGCTCCTGGGTGGTAAATACTCCTTATCAGTTCTTTGTACAGGTTAGGAAAAAAAAAAAAAAGAGTTGTTGATGAAGTTCACAATCCTATTATCAGTTTCACCACATCTCCCTGTTCCAAATACCACGAGGGATTGATTATACTTATAGAGAAGTGCTTGTCTCCTGGTTTCAGGAGAACAGAGACAGCTGTAGTGAAACTGCTGATGTCAGACAGAGGAAGAGAGAACAGGGAAAATGGAAAAGGTTAGGGGTAAAGAGAAGAAGACTGATGAGATTGCCAGCCCTCATGAATTATGTCCTGTCGATGGTGTTTGACATGATGAAGTGAGATAACAAGCACACACCAGACACTGAAAGTTTCTCTGCTTATATACCCACATATCTGCTGCGCAATTTTACTTTTTTATTTAAGTATTTTTCATAGAATGGTTGGGGTTGGAGGGGACCTTAAAGATGACCTTGTTCCAGCCCTTCTGCCATGAGCCAGGATGCCACCCAGAAGCTCAGGTTACCCAGGGTCTCATCCAGTCTGGCCTTCAACACTGGCAAGGACAGGGCTGCCACAGCTTCTCCAGGCAACTTGTGCCACTGTTTCACCGCCTTCTGAGCAAAGAATGTCCAGCCCTTCTCTACAGGGCTGTTCTCAATGTTTTTGATTAAAGGCTCAGAGGGGAAAATCCCAGTTTTCCCATATACTTTGTCAGTCTAAACTTTCCAAAGAGTCTGCCACAGGACTTGTAGCACAGGGAGCAATCAAGGATCTACAAGTAAAGATCAGCAAATGTAGCTGTGTTATCAGGAATTCATCATGGCAGCGCACTTTCACTTTTATTTGCAGTTATGGGAAATGATTAAAATCTGTGGGTTTCAGAAGAATTCCACTCAAGTTAGAGCAGTCTCACAGCAGCTGTGAAATTGGAATACCAGCACAGCAGGTTCCTATAACTTAGCACCTCACACTTGCAACTTGTCCTATGTACTTACTTTGAGGGAAGGTGAAATGAGCTTTGGACTTGTTCTGTGTGTAGTTGCACCTGCCTCTGTTCCCCTGGTGTGATCTGTTGTGTAAGAATGTATTTTTAATAACTAATAATTCAATTAAAGTGGATAGGAAATTGTCTCCTAGTTTGTGTGTTGTCTTTTCTAATCTTTCTTCTGTTATTGTTGATTGTGTTTTTGTATTTTCAGGGAGGTAAATATTCTATGTGTGACAGTCTTAAGAGACATGTGCAAGTATATGGAGTCATGCTCCATCAGGACCTTGTCACAAGGGAACAAGGATGGTGTTTGTTCACAACCATCCAAGAATTGTAGTGGTTAAAGGCACCTTTGCAGGTTCTCCTATCAGCTCCTTTCCAACAGAAGACTTGCTGTGATTTGCTAAAGTTCAAAAACACCCTGTGCCCAGTCTTTGGCAGTTTCTGGGCTACAAATGAACCTGAGTTTCCGCTTCAAATAGGTAGTAAACAGTGAAAACTGATTGTCCTAAACTCCAGGGTTATATTTCACAAATATGGCCTGCAGTAATCCTATAGCTCTGCAACTCCATGCTCTGCACGTGGTAAGAAAATATTGTCTCCAGCTGCTGCCTGCAAAAGACTTTCTATTCTGAGGCATAACATTTCTCTGTAGGGATACATTAGCTGAACTTATATATATAGCCTGTCAGAAGTCATAATCTAGAGAATTAAGCTTTTAAACATTTGTGAACTACCTTGTATAATGAACTTCTTATCCTGCTTAAATTATTGAAAAGACTCAGTGGAGTGAGACAATTAATTTTTGTAGAGTGAAATCTTTTTAAAACACCAGTTAGGAAGAAAATTCAGCATCTGCAGCAACAGGAATATCAGAGTTTCAAAGCTTCTAACTATTGGATGATTGTATTTCAACGACATACACACATTTGCAATAAATCACCTTATCCATCATGCTTTCCTATATGTACACAAGGATTTAAATAGGTATGAAAACTTCAGCTGTAAAGTCCATTATTAGCAAAATTTTGCAGTATTTTGCTGCCATGTTGTTTTACCCATTGCTTGTGTGAATACCAAATAGAGACAAGCTGCACAGAGCAATCTCTCCTCTTGAAACACAACAGTAAAAATTCCAATAAAAAACTGGAATTGAATTATTAACCTCTAGAGTTCTAAATCAGCCTTAGGAGTAGCCTGTGGAGGTTTAGTCTCCACAATCCTCCTCTTACAGTAGATTTCCAGCTCTCAGCGTGCAGTCTGGCAGCAGAAAGTGCACTGTGGCTGGGAGCAGCTGTTCATGATGGTATCCAGCAGCTGAAAAAAACCCACTGAGAATGCCAAAAACCAAAGTTTTAAAATCTACTCTAGAAACGTGCCTCTACCCCCCCCCACTTCCCTTAAAGGATAATTTATTCACAAAGGTTAAAGTTAATTTTGGATGAAAAAAGCATAAGGTAAAATGTAGAGAGTTTTCTGCTTGTTTTGGGGTTGGTTTCCCCATCTCCTCCCCCTTTTTTCTCCTATCTATATCTTTGCACCTTCTGAAACTAATCAGATGCCTTGGCACACCAGATTGTGTGGCTCCTCAGCCTTACATATGTTATAAATTCAGAATCCTCTTTCTGAAAGGCTGGGGTGTGATGGGATGTCTCCTGTGAGTCTGCTACATCTGGAAGGCCAGGTGCATCCTTCCTCCCAATTCTGTCTTGGTAATTTTTCAATATTTCAATAGGCCTTTCTGGGAGCTGAGAGCTCTCAGGTGTCAGATACATCTTTGTCAGGAAAATTCTGCTTTTGTTGCACTGTCTTTTGGACCAGTGTGGAGTACTTCTGATTTTATATCCTCCTCTTGGAAAATGTAGGTGGACTTTGGCATTCTTACAGAAGCCAGGCTGAGGCTGAATTGCTGATGGATGGGTTGAAGTCAGAGTTGCTCGTGGGTGTGTGCAGCCCCTGTACCCATGAGTGACACTGAAAGACAACTGTGTGCTGTCCCCAGTACACCCTGCCCACCACCCAGTGTGGATCCTGGGAATGGCTGGAGCTGAGTTGGGAAAACTCCAGATACCAGTGCAAGCAAGTGGAGCACAAATAAGCTGCTTTTTTTTTTACTGCCCTCTGGTCTAAACCCACTTTGTGTAACTCTTACCTGCCTGCTGACACTGTGATCAGCTATTGTGGTCACTGAAATAAGGGGCACCTCAGAATTGGGCTGGAATTGAGTCATTGGAAGTGCTATTTATAAGACACTGGGCTCCCTCTAAAAAACCCAATTTTATGAATATTGCTGCTGGTGTTCTAGCTATGGTTTGTAGGTACAAAAACTTCTTGTGGTTAACTCAAGTGCTGTACTCTGATCTTAATCTGTGTTTTTAATCTGGTTCAATTTATTTGCACTAGAAGGAATAGACCACCTTTACTTGATCTGTACCTGACTCTACCTGGCACTGGATCTTTGCATTATGCTTATTGGTATCATAGCATGAAATTAAAAATGTGGCTGGGTATGTTCTTAGCTATTGCAAAATTGTCTCAGTAAAAGATGGATCTACAGATTTTTAAAAACCATATTGTCCATTGCTTTTTATTTTGACTTGGCTGTATTTCTGTCATAAAAATAAATTTTAGATAGTATTTTTTAATAGAGCACTAATGAAATCTGCAGGCGGCATCAGAAAGCCCGTTGATCTCTTGTCAGTGGGTCCCACAATACTGGCTGATTTTCTTTTTATAATAGAGAATGTATTTCAGTGGAAGCACTCCAAACTTAAACTAACTTGAGAGTTTTAATTAAATGTCATTTGCATTTGGCTGCTACTGTCTGTGTGGGGAAGAGTGGGATGACACAGCTTCTGGGTTCCTTTAGTTGTGCTCTGAATGAAGTTTCCTTTTTGCCTGCTGTAGGAAGGGAGACAAAGCAAAATACTTGTTCTTTTATTGTAACTGTTCATTCCTGCTGTCTGTGGGATACATGGGACTTGCATCACATGACAGGCAGGAAATCATTCCTATTTAGGAAGAATATTGTTACTGCTTCTCCCAGGAGCCTGAGTGCATTTCCCAGGTAAAGCCTATGATTAGATCAATCACCAGATATCAAAAATACAAAGGTTGTCAATGCTTTTTTGCACTTGTTATAAGTTCAATAAATTTCTGTGTCCTATAAGGGATATTATGACATGTGACTTTGTATAAGATGTCGCCTGCAGATTTATAGATCCTTTGTACAACATAAATACAAATACCTTCTTTGGTGGGGCAAAGGGGATTGCACCAGGTGATCTCTAGAGGCCTTTCCAAACGAAATTATTCTGTGATTCCATTCCCTTATCCTGAATTTAATCTTTGTTTCCTTTTAAGTGAAGGAGTTTTATATTTTAATAGTAGGCCCAAGGTGAGGGAGCACAGCCAGCCGTGGTGTGAGTCACTCAGTACCTGGGTGAGAACTGAGGGACAGTGTTTCCCAAGTTGCCCAAGGTTCCTGTTCTGCAGATGCCATCTGGCAAATTACTTTCTTACAAATGGTGGGAGTATTTCATCTCCAGTGTGTCATATAAAGCATGCACTGCGTGATAATCCTGGAGACACTTGCTTCAGCACACTGGGTCCTGACTCAGGGAAAAGCAGCTGTGAAGGAATGTGAACGAGCTGGGAATATGAAAGCACTCAAACTGATGGAGTGAGTAATTACTGATCTGGAAGGGACGGGAATGAAACCCCATCCCTGGTACTGAACTCGAATGCAAAATCCAAGTCTGTTCAGCACAGGGATGTGAAAGTCCCAGCAGGATGTCAGGGTTCCTCCCCTTCTTGCTCACCCTCCTGCTCTGGTCAGGGCCCTTTCAGGCCAGAGCAGGAAGAGGCTCCCGCAGGAACAGCCCTCCAGGAAAGCTCTCTGTAATTGCAGATGCACCACTGGATCAGCTCCTCTCCCTGCCTCTGTCACTTTGATTAATTTTTGCAAGGATGTTCTCCAGCATCAAAGCTGGTGATTGAAGATTAGCCTGGGTCAAAGAAACAAAAGTGTCTGACACGTTTCAAGATTGATGGATAGGAGCGCTCCTCTGGGGCAGAGAAGACAGTGGCTCATTAGGGCATTTCCAGTGGAAAGAAATGTTACAGTCTGTGTTTGTTGTACAAGGGAATAATTTTTAAAATTATAAACGCTTTGTTTCAGTATGAAGAGAAAATTACTCTGTTTAATATTTGTTTTCCACTGATATTCTCATTAAAAGAGGGATATCACCCTCTAAAGGGTAAAAAAATGTCAGAATGATGAGAAATGTGCTGAACAGACAATGGGAGCATTTTGCTGGCAAGGTGCTAACCGGTGAAAATGTAAATGCCTGACCTTTAGATTTCTGTTGGGAGTTTTGAATGTGTGTCTTTGTTTTGAAAAGTGAAATTGCTACATGATTTTTGATGGAATTGATGAACTATAATGGCTGTAGAGACAAAAGCATGAAATCTGGCTGTGAAAATTAGGCTGATGAAGAAGTACATTTGGCTTCTATGTTTTGTGAGAAGACTGTAAACAAGAAATAATCATAAATGGAATTGGTCTCTCTCCAATAATTTAATTTTACTGATCCTTCAAAAGCTAGATTAAAGCTTCAGTTGTTATCCACCCATCAGAAACATTTAAAAGTGCAGGTAAACTGAATTTTTCCTCTAAAATAACTGAACCCTACAGAATTGCTAACTATGTTCAGGAGGATGATTCTACTGAAGATTATTGTCTCCTAGGAGATAATGATCATCTTCATTTTCACACTTCTAGAAAATTCTCACTACCTTACAAAATCACTGAACTAAGAAATTAATTTCTATTGCTTGTATGAGAATAATTTCTCCAGACTCACTGTTTTCAAGTAGCCCTTTGAGTACTGATGTCTGCATCAATTTGATTTTTTCACATGTAAAATTCTAACCAGAAAAACAGCCACGTGCTTTCAGTTTTTCATTTTCATCTCTTCTAATGTTGTAGTTGATTTAGGCCATAAATTCTCCATGTTGGTCTATATCATTTGGTGTAAGTTATGACAGAAATACTGTAATAGATCCATGGTCCCTGAATTTTCTTGCTGTTGAAATAATCCACCCAGTTCCTGTTTACCTGGAGCAGCCAGGCTCTGTCTCTTCTCCTAAACATCATGTTCTTTCCACTCATATTAACAGTGAAATAGCCACTGGCCCCTCTTTGCATCCTTCCTTAAAATCCATGATGAAGCATAACCTAAAACTAACCAAATCCCAATGTTTGTCTGCAAATTTTGGAAAATCTTTTTATTCAGCAGTGTGTCACTCACATAACCATTGAGGTACAATAAATCTTCAAAATAAAGAAAAGGCTAACAGCTTGGAGTGTAAACCTTTTCCTCCAGTAAGCCTTTGATATAAATAATGAATCATAAACTACTTCATAAATGGTGATAGAGACGAGTTCAGTATTCAGTCTGTCCTTCTTGAGAACATGTGAACAGTTTTTATTTTCAATTGTAAACTTTTTATTCAGAATTACTGAATGGATTCTCATGTAAACATATTTCAGTCTACTGAAGAATTACAAATGTGATGTCAATATACAGCTCCTGTGTGATTTGTTACTTTCAGGATGTGGTGGTGGCTCTCTCTGTTTTGTGGTTGGATGAATGCAGCTCTAGCAAAGCCTTAAGAATTATTATCAGAGCCATAAACATTTTTTAAAAGCTGATAGAGGAAGGCTGGCTGAGTAAGGGATTTTTACATAATCTATTCTGGGTTTCCTGAGCTGAACTTTGCTAGAGGCATTGTTACAAGGAGAAAATATCCTGTATAATATTTGATGTGGTGAAATTTAAAGCATATGTATGAGTATGCATTTCTGTGTCAGGACTTAAGCCTCAGGCATTGAGGACACTTCTTCAAGCCCTTCTGTTAAATCCATTAAGCAGTGCAGTGCTCTGCTAATCATCACCAGGTTTTGTAAGTTAAAGGTGATAAAACATGAAGGAGGAAAGAGTTTGCCAAGCAAATAAATTTAACTCTGTGGACTTAGCTCACATTGTCGTGTCACAGATATTGGTATTGTTCTGGAATTGTGCTGTCCACGCTCAGACATTTTGGGTATGAATGTTACTTTGCTTTGTCTTGGGACAAAGTATAGGGAGTAAGGAAATGGTATTTAGTAGGATAAGATATGGTTGATGATAATGTCAAATGCTGAGAGAAAGAGCTGTGCTGGGATGTACCTGATAAAATTTATAATTTACTGCAAGAAAATAATTCTCCTTGACTTTGCATACTATTTATCTCTCATTGAATTTATCTCCTTAGGAAGTTTAATAAACAATTTGTTTACTGATTTTGTTAATGCAAATTTCTACTGAGCTTTCAAGTTTTTTCTTTCCTAACCTGGTGCAGTACTTAAAGGGTGAGTAGGGCTCAGGCTTGGTGCAACTGTTTGCATATGAATACATAGACTCTTTTAATTAAAGAAGATCATATTTTTTTCCCAAGGAAGGTTTTTTTTTTTCACTTACTTAAAATATTTCTGAGTATTTGCCACTGTTCAGTCTTTAGAAGGCTGAAATTTTATTGGAGTTGATTATTTTGGACATACGATCTTTCCTTTAAGGCTTTGAGTGTTGCTATTCTGCACAAAGCAAGCTTGTGCAGAATCCTTCTAAAACCAGTTATATTGGAAATCAGATACAGATTTTTCTGTTTGTTTCTTCAATTCTTCCTGCATTTTTCCTAGCAGAGGTACTGAACTTCTGTAAACTCATTGTGAAGGAATTGCTGTGGTAATTACTGAAATTTAGAAGACTCTGAAATGTGATCTAGGTTGTTGATTGCATCACAATACAAGTGTTACCAAGTGGATTCGCATTCAAAAAGTCCTAGCAATTTATTAGAAAACTTCTCAATCTTATTCCTTGGAAAGCTTTAAGTCAGAGAAGGTTTTGAGTTCCAGATGCATTGAAATTTTGAGAATTTTGAGAAAAATGTGTGGGCAAATGCTTTTGTTGGTTTAAATACAAGCATTGATGACTACACTCAACAGCAGCTTTTAGATGTGTTTCCATCTGCACATACAATGTCAAAAGCAGCTGTGCTTTAGTGGGCAAAATGAGATCCAGGTAACCCCATGAAACCAGGCTGCACCATCCCCTTCAAAATGACAACGTTATTTGCAGATGCTTCATGAAGCAATGCACTTTTTATTACCTTCTGCTTTTATGGACCCTTTTATGTTCTTCCTGTTTTTCTGCTGAGAAAATGATGTTATTCCAAGACTTGTCATCTTTCTGAAGACTATCCAGCCTATATTATACGACTTGGAATAGAACTGGAAATTAATATTGTTGCCCAAGACTCAGAGACCATTTTCTGAGAAATTTATCAGTGCCAGAGTATACAGTTTTCAAAGATAAACCTCAGTAAAACCTTCACTAGAGAAGACCTCTCTGGTTCCACTTCAGAAATGTAGCCACCAAGCAAATGAGCAAATAAGATTGTTAGGTAAGGCCTAGACATAGAGCTGCTGAGTAAATATGATTTATTGCAGTACTTTGTTTCTCAGATTTGAATGATGTTTTTAATTTTGTATGTTTTATGTAATACCACTCACATATTTTTGTTTGAACAAATAAAGAAAAACCTTAGTGAGATTTTTATTGCTTTTAAAAATGTTTTATGAGTGATGTTATCCTTGTGATCACCTTTCTGTTACTTGTGGTTATCACTGCAGTATGTGAATGCTTCACAAATATTTATCTTTGCAGTCCCTTACCAGATCTGTCTGGGGCTGACAAGGACAGCATTAACCCTGCCTGTTTCAGCATATGAATGCTGGCACTGGAAGTCATCCTCCATGGGCACTGGAAATCAAACAAACTGAATTTTAATGGCCTGGTCTGCACTATCTGACACCTCTGGAATCCAGTGCTGCCTGTTCAAACACAGATTTCTGAATTCTCAGCATAGCCAAGAGGCAGGGATACCCTGCACAAAGATATTTAAAGTAAATATTAAGTCTTTAGCAGCCTGGAAATGACTCAGTGAAGTCATTTGCATTTTTGAAGCATCTGAATTGACCAAAGCTGTCAGAATCCTCAGCATTATTTAGTGTGTTGCAAAACATTTTGCCTTATGTTACTTCTGCCCCTATTTAATATATTTTTATGTTGTTTTTGATTTTTGTGCACTTTGTAGATGTATGTCTCATCTTGGGCATCTGGGAAAGAATCCTTGATTGTTACTACCTGTAATAACTCCACTGGCAACATCTTGCAATTTATTCCACCTTTTATCTGGTATTTCCTTACTGACAGGTGAATGCACAAAATAGGGGAAACGTTTTGACACTTCACGCTGGAGGAGGAAATACAGAGGATCCTAGAACTGGCCATGAAGTACTGTTTAAATACTGCAGGCTTTGGCTGTCTTTGAACTTATAAATAGTTATCGAAAGCATTTTATTATCGTACTTTAATATCTAGAAACAGTGAAGAAATAATTTCCTATAGAAGTACCGTCTCCCTTGCAAGTGCAAAATGAAATTCTTTTATGTTGTGACTGAGCATATCCCAAATAATTTTAAGCTACTGATTGATTTTTTCTTGCTTCCTGTAGACTCTTTGGTTTAATAAAGAGTTTGAGCAGCGGAATGCAGAACGACTGATTTTATCCTGTGATTAATCTCATATATGACAGTTGAGGGATACTTCTGGCTTTTTCCCCTCATGTTTTTGCCACAAAAACCTTTCATTTATTCATAGCTGTCTCATAAATGACTACACAGTTGACTAGATGCTGTTTCTAATATTCCTTCTTCCAGAGTGTGGCCGATAAATCCACTGATAATTACAGGGAGCTTCCTTTATGACTGTTTCTAAGATAATTCAATCGACAGCTGTTCCTCCACCCAGTGACAGCTATTGACAAGGATCCATTTGCAGTGCACATCTTCAATGCCATTCACAAGGATCTGAAGGGACAGGGAGTGCATGCCCTGTTTTCTGCACAGAGGCTGGGGAACAGAGGAATTGATTTTCTAAGAATCAGGTGCACGGCAGAGCAGGGGTTTGAATATTTTTCTCCAGCTCATGAGCTCACTTTCTAATCAATGAATTGTTGTGGCTCTCCGGGGTGGGAAGTGTGGGCACTGTCTGTAAATCATTTTCACTTGTAGACGTGTGTGTGTTTCTAGTGGAGGTAGGAACCTTTGCAGAGGGAATTTAGGCCTAACAACTTCAACATTGCTTTTGTTAACTGCATTTCTCAGTCTCTCTAGATGTTATCCATGGATTTGCCTTCATTGCAAATTTTCTGTCTCTCTGGGTCATAGGTAGAAAACCAATGGTGTGGACTAAGAAGTAAAGATGGTATTTTTGTATCTGTTTTGTATTTTACTACTGCTGCCTGGAAGGTTGTGTAGTCGCTTGGACATTCTGGATCATTGCCCCTGGCTCATGTATTCCTTTGCAATAAACAGTTACTTAAATCCTTACCTTTACTAAACTTATGGTAAAATTTAATTCCTTTATACCGTTTTTTATCTAAATATGACCACTACTGCACGACAAGAAATGAGATGAGGTCTTCTCCAGTAAATCATTTATCTATCTTTGAGAGTAGCTATCTGCCATCTGATCAGGAACCACACTGCTTCCTGTAACTTCACACTTACTCATCTTTGCAGAATCAACCCACTGAAAAGTGACAGTAGGATTTTGGGTAGTTTAATTAGTGTTAGAAAAAGCTATCTTAGGATCTACTAAGATTGCATAATCTGGAGGTGCACAGCAGTTGCCTGTCTTGCAGAATTTCCACCAGTTTACCTCTTTAAAGTCTGTCCTTCACTTACTTGCCCTTCGTACTCTCAGGGGTCTTGTTTGGGCTGGGCTTCCTGTCTGGAACCACATGAACTCAGCACCAAGCAAGTGAAAAACCAAGCAAATGTCTCCTGCTTTTCTGCTCACCTTCCTCTGACTGCTCCTTCTGTCACTCTCCTGCTCCAGGCTGCGGAAGACTTGAGAACCAGACATGAGGCAGGAGGGCAGAGCTGGAGAAAATCAGCAGCAAGGAGATGCCCAAAGATAAAGTACAAACATAATTTCAATCAAACCCAACTTGTCTCTTACTTGTAACAAGAATGGATGAATATAACCCGTTTAACCTTCATATATCTTCAGTCATTTCCCCACAACTTAATTCTGAGAGGAATGATGCTTAAATCAATGTGATTAGGTTCAGCTCCTGGCTCCACTACAATCTTTTTGTGAAACTTTGCCCAGATTTTTATTGTTTCCATTCGTCACCACTAAACGGACAGTGGTAACTATTTGCCCATTTACAAAGTAAGAATAAAAATTTCAAAAGTGACAGAGTTTTTGGCAGCAGATGTTTCATTTAAAACACAATTCCCATTAGATTTTTCCCAAGATTTTGGCTACCAACAGATGCAGATAAGGGTTTTTTTGCTATTTTTAAAGTTATTTAAAAAGATTAAGTTTCTGATGCTAAAGAAAGTTGGAAAGATAGTTGTTTGGTGATTCTGTGAATACTGCAAAGCCTCATCTTTAGGTACTTAATGAAGTGGGACTAAGGCTCAGACAGAAATAAATTGCTTGAGCTGTAGGAAAACACTCACGTGTGCTCATCTACCCCAGGGATCAATACTGGATGAGCTCTGTTAAACACCTCCATTAATGACCTGTTTGATGGGCCACAGTGAGCCCAGCAAGGCTGCAGACACTAAATGGCGAGTGGCAGGGTCACCAAATGGTTGTGCTGCTGTTTAGAGGGATCTCAAGAGGCTGGAAAAATGGGCCCCTGAGCTGAACAAAGCAAAGTCCTTGACCTGGTGAGGATTAAGTCCCCTGTACCAGTACAGGTCATGGGGTGTCCAGCTAGAAAGGAGCTTGGCTGAAAAGGACCTGGGGGTTCCTGGTGGGGAGCAAATTGAGTTCAGCAAAGGGCAGTGAAGACAATGAAGAGAACTGGAGAATCTTAATTATTGGGGTGGTAGGAGAGAGCACCAGAAAAGGCTGCCTAGAGAGGCTGTGGACTCTCCATCCTTGGAGATATTTAAAACCCCAATGGACACCCTCCTTGGCAACTTGCTTTACTTAACTGTTCTCCTAAGAGACATCTGCATACTCTCTAGAGGTTCCTCCAACATCAACACTTCTGTGATTCTGTGAAACCAGTGAAGAATGGCTGAATAACTGGGGTTGTTTTCTATTTGGTGTAGTCTGGGAGAGTCAATCCTACTGTGGTGGGTTAACTCATGACATTTTCATGTGTCTAAGCCCAGAGTGTCCTTAATTATACAGCTACTTTTGACAAATTTGTCTAAAAGCTGTGAATGTGGGAAAGCTTTTTTTACTTGTGGGGAATGTGGCTCTCAGCCCTCCCTGAACCGTTCATTGACACTTCCTCACAAACTCTCAGATCTTATTGTGATGAGCAGGCCCAAATCTTCATGTACTCTCACATTTATTTTGAAAATATGCATGTTAGCCTTGAGAAGTTTCAGCTTCTATTTTTTAATGTGCAGTGTTAGCATATTTGTGTGTGAACAGTGGTAGACATGCAGAGCTCAGTGTGTAAGTGTGACCTCTGGGGTGTTCTGCTTTGGCAGGAGGCTTCTCCCTGCTGGAATAGTTAATCCAGCTATGTTTGCAAAGAGAATTGAGAGGCTTGGATGGAAGGAGAAGCAAAGGTGCAAAGTATTACAGTGACGTGATATTTGTACTGAGGCTAAAGGGCTCTGATCAGGAGAACCCAAGGGATCTTTTTTATGATAAAAGTAACGTTTCATTCCAGGGTTTTTGCTAAGCTTAAACATCTCATATCTGAGCACTTTGCAGGCCTTGCTGGTATAATTGCAGCTGCGGGTGATGAAAAGAAACAACTTCTCCTGCTGAGAATATCACAAACAGATGTTGAATTCACAGTAGAATACAATACAATGAGCCTTTTCAGTTTTTACCAAAGAGGTCATGAAATTGTTGAGACTACACACTATTATATTGGAGGAAGCATAGCAAGAAAACGTATTTTCCACTGTTGTGGAGTTTATTCTCCTAAGTCAGTTGAAGTCTACATACTGAAATATACCACTCTGCTAAGAACAAAATTAAAATATTTAATACACCAAACTTTCTAATTTAAATTAATTTTCAGCTAAATGATTGTTTGTGTGAATTCTCCTAATGCTTATAGTGCAAAGTTTGGTCATATAGGATTGTCCATGAGGATTTGGCATGGAGGGGTTGAAACTGAGAGAACAGTTTGGCCACAAAAGAGAAAACTTTGTACTTCCAATCCTAATTAAAGCTGTCTGTTGATGCCAGATTCAAATGCTGCTTTTTCAATTCACATTAAGGCTTGTTATTGATTTCAGCACAATGAAGGAGAAGAACCACAAAGGCAGTATTAAAGGAGATGTCTGCTGCACACGTGCATGTGTCTGGTTAGGATTGGAACAGTGCAGGGACTGGAAATTTTGGATGTTGGTACCAGGTGCAGTGTCAGAAAAGCACAGATTGAAGCTGAAATCAGTGGGTGATTATGAGGAGACACTAATGGCTGAAAAAATGTTTAAAGAGAAATATCCAAAAGCCACACTAAGTATCACAGATAAATATCTGTGCTCAGCCTGTACTAATAGAAACTGTTCTGCATCTTAAATACAAATCCGAACATTCATGCTTCCTGTATTACAATAAATCTGATACAACTTTTCACAGCATGGTAATTTGCATTTACTTGCATTCCTGTCCCCTTCAACAAGGGGTCCCTTGCTTTATGTCCCCATCACAAGAAAGAGGTGAGGACTTAAAAGAGTGTTCTAGGTTAAAGCCCGGTATAAATTAACTTGCTCAAAGACACCAGCAGTCACCTGCTTCTTGCAGGTTTTATTAAGAGGCAGATCCCTCTTTGGAATGCTGATTTGGTAACAGCTAATTAGTTTATGTAGCTAATCTTTTACACAGTCTATCAGGTTATGAAGATAAACTAAACAGGATGAATAGGAAAAAACATCTACAGCTCACTGATAATAATCAGTCCCTGGACATTTTCTCAGCTTAATGTGCACTGAGACATCTTTCCAGGCCCAGAACTGGTGGAACAGCTGAGAGGAGTTACAGAAAAGCCTTGAACAGTGTTTCACACCTGTCTGCTTTGGACTCAGGTACAGAAGGACTGCTTATTGTAAGGTGCTTTTCTGTGTTGGAATTGAGAGCTAGGAGATATCAGTAGGAAAGAATGATGCAGGCAGTTCTAGAGAGGGAAGAAATAACCTGATTATTCTGTCCTGTTGTGTCATGGAAAGAATGAATGCTGTATTCACCTCCGAGAAGGCGATTTTCAGCTGACTGAGATGTGGATGTGGAAAAGCCCATTCACAGAGAAAAGATCAGAAGAGATCTTCTCAGCTTGCTGTTACTTAGATTTATGTGGCACCAGTCAGGTTTCAATGAACATTCTCATTATCAACGTATTTTGTCGCTTTAGTAGCTCTTTCTTAAGTCACTAAGTTTAAAAGTACATCCACTCTTGATTTTAAAAGAAAATAATTCTGTTTTTTCAGCGTGTTTTATTTGTAGTTCCAAGTGAAGCAAAATCAAATCAGCTTAAACATAGCTCTTAAAAAAAAAGAGCAAACAAACAAATATTTTTTTTATATATGTGCTCAAGCATTCTAGAGTGTTTGTGGCTCCCTTTGCACACACAAGTGTCTTCAATCTGAGGAGTTTTATACTTTCAAATTCCTGAACTAGTCCTACTTGCAGGTCTATATCTTCTGAAAATTTGCTCTCTGAAAAGAACATTGCAGATTTAGATTCAGTGTTATCCTAATGTGGCACTGAAAGTCAAGAATTTCTGAATTCTTTAGAATACAAACTAACTCATTAAAAATAATGAGACAGTAAAAATAAAACTGTCAGTTACTCTACTTTCTTTGTGACTTGTTAAGTCTACATTTTAAAGTTCCTCTCCACAACCAAGAAAAGCTAAACACATTTTTTCCAGAATCAAAAGAGGTGCGACTCCAGAGGCTGGCTGTTTTAAAAAGAACAGAATGAGACCAAAAAGCAAACTGGTGAAAATGAAAAAGGATGCAATAACAATAAAAAATGAAATGTATGGAAGAAAGCTCCTTTGTGTGGCACACATTTGTGGATGGAAGTCAGCTGGCATTCCCTTTAATGTGGATATTTTGTTTATTAAGCCAGGAGCACGTGTACAGAAAATGGACAACTGATGCAGATGAGGAAGTGACAGTTGTGCATGAAAATCTGCATTCAATTTGTGTTTTGTTGAATGCTGTCAGTAGATGGCTTGATGAATGGCAGAGCATCTGTCTTTTTTAACATAATTAAATTCTCACTGATTTGCATCTCAGATTTGTTCTCTTGATAATAAGCTGTTCTGCGGATGTGACATCATCCATTGAAACTGCTCAGAACATCACACAATTATTAATATATTATCTCTAAATTGATAGTGAATGGTTTTCTAAGTCATAAAATGAAAGACCAGATTATTTCACAATAAAAAGGATGTAAAATAGCTAATCACTTGGACTGAAATGCCTAAATGATTTTGTTCTGCACTTTATGTGTTAAACACTGACAAATGAGGGCAATTAATACAAGTACTGAAGTTCAGAGTGTGCAACTTGCAGTGCTAAGAGAAGTTATTTCTTCTCCTTGGTCCAGCTGTATTTCACTGTCAGTCTCAGGTATTAGGGCCCATTTCAGTCAAGATTCCAACAAGATTTAAGTTACCACAATTTTAATGTGTCTTTACTGGCCCATGTGTGTTGGATATGTGTGACATCCATAAGCTCTTTTGTCTTTAAAGCAAGGTGCTCCATACCCCTTAAACTTCACACAGTCTCCAAAGGTGAGTTATTTTTAAAATTTATTAAATATTAATTAAATATTGTATACATGTCCTCTTCTATCCACCTCCTTTCTTTCCTTGTGACAATTTCCTCTAGGTGGGCAGATTTCAGATAGAAAATTTCTATTCCAGTCATGTAAGTTCTAAATTTAATTTGTCTAAACAAATTCTGTCTTGCCCAAAGAGCTTCTAAATTAGGTAAAGGCTCTTTATTTTTTTTCAGAGGGTTTGTTTGTTTGGTTTTTTTTTGGTGGAGAAAGCAGGTCCTACACTAAAACATTAATAATTTTGCAGTTTCCAATTACCTAAGTTTTACTTCTGGACATTCCCATCTTAATATGTCTCATTCTGTGTCTAAAATTCACAAAATAAATATTCTTGTGTCTCTTTTGCCTGCTTAGTTTGATCTGGGAGGCCTTTGTGGAGCATATCATGTTCACACAACCTCCTTCTATTTCAACCAGGAGTGTCATTGTTTCAATAATCATCCTGTGCCCCATTCTTCCCATTTTCCAAAATTATTTAATCTTCCTCACTCCATCAGAGTGCTCACACACTGAACTGTAGGATACCCTGATGTAGTGGGAAGTGCTTTACTGAAGCAACTCTAATTTATATGGAATAAATGTTTTCAAGTGGACCATTGGAAGCCCTGTTTACAAATGTAGAGAAAACCTAGTGGGAGAAAATCTAAGAAGAGAATACCCTGAGTCTCAGACCCTTGCTTTACTGAAGTTTTCATTTTTTATTTTCAAATAATCAGCGAAAGAAAGACTAAAACTCAGGTGTTTTTCTCTCCGGCACAACTGCTTTGGCTGCTGGGTTATATCCAAGTTTGCTTTTATCCCTCTTCTGACTGGTGCTATGAATATTTAATCAACTCCATGCGTAGTGGAGCAGCTTCAGCAGGAAGGAATGAAAATTCTATTAATACAGCAGATTGTCCTACATCTGCTGGCTTGGGGACACCTTGAAGGTGGCAGATGTTGCTGTGGATTCTGCAGACACCCTCTGGAAGGGGTACATCTCTTCTGGAGCCTGAAGAGCTGGACAGGGCACTGCTGCTCCTCTGTTTTCTGTAGTTTGGGAGGGGGACTTGGGGCACTGAGTTCAACAGCAGCAGCGTGTTGGGTACTGGATTTCCAGGAAGGGGGCCTGAAGAAATGTTCCCTCTGCCTCAGTCATGAGGCAAACCTGCCTTTTCTCAGCAGTGGGATTCCTCAGCAGCTCCAGCTATAATGGCTGTGAATGGTGATTTCAGGCATGCATTCACCTCAGGTGTCTGGGGCACAGCTTGAGCTGAGGCTTTCAGGACACACTGAAACACTTCTGTGTTAGATGATGCCCTGTTCAGCACCACTGGGGCTCTGTGCTTCTGCCATGCCTCACCAGGTGCCTCATGGAAAGATTAGAATCCTAATGAGCAAGTATTTTCCAAAGATTTCACCTCTTCCCTCCTTTTTTTCTTTTTTTTCAGCTTAAAGTATTGTTTTATCCAAAACAATTTTTAGAAAATTCACAATAATAAAATAAAATGGTTGCTCAGATGATCAAAATCACTGCCGATAGTACATGGAGCAAACAAGCTGTGCTTTTAATGATGCAGTTTGAAAGGCACCTGTCAAAATGAAACAGCTTACTGAAGATCACACCAGTTAGGGTAGCAGAGCACAGTGCTGTTGGATGAAAAGCTGAAAATAAGGAGCTCTGACTTCTGCCTTCCTTGTTAAGCAGCACTTCACATGCCCTTCTGCAGTACTTGAGCTGCACAGCCACAGCAACTCTTGCAGTTACAGTAAAGAACTATTTTGGTCCTGTTTTACAGACGAGATAATTCAAAGCAAAGAGGAGTAAAAGTACAAAAGCAGAGGAGATGCAGAAATACTCTTTGTTTCTTTTAGCTCAGAGGCAAACTCTAAACCCATACCATTTATTGCCACTACGTGTGTGAGAAGGAGGGCAGAGAAGAGCTGGGACATGTGGCCATATCCAGTTCTGATACTGTTTTAGAGTAAACCCAGAGAAGACCAGACTTCTCTGAGCTGAGTGAAGCTGTCTCTGCTCCCATCCAGACACAATGCTGTTTGTTC
The DNA here is from genome assembly GCA_025920805.1 of Petroica traversi. NCBI lineage: Eukaryota > Metazoa > Chordata > Aves > Passeriformes > Petroicidae > Petroica > Petroica traversi. The sequence goes on from JAHLSL010000060.1 coordinate 6,753,704, forward strand.
TTTTTCCTCAGAAGCCTCTAGAGGCACTTGGAATGCACTGCTTTCTCCCTCCTTGTTCCAGTCTCATTGCAAGGTGATAAATAACTCGCCTGCGGTTTCTGCAGCTCGCTAACACCAGAGACAGAAATAAAACCAGCCAGAATTGTTCTCCCTATTCATTCTCAGCTTAATGAATAGTGAATGGGAATATTTTCTATTAATGAACCTTGATGGAAGCTGAAGCCTGGACAGGATGGAAAGAAAATAGAGAACTCTCCACATTCCTCCCATGCAGTCCTACAATTGTCAGTTTTGATGCTCCTTTGGATCCTTTCTTTCACCTGCACAATCTTCTTTTTCTGCAGCCTTGTGTGCTTAAGGTGATCCTTCTGAGACAGGTTGCAAAGCTTCTAGCTTTTCTTTGTCTAAATGCCACTTTCATGGTCCTGCTTTCAGGAAGAAGTTTTCTATCAACAGAGTCAGAAAGAACCCGAAGACAGTAAAGTCTTGTGCTTGATGAAGATGAGTAAAACATCATGCTGGTGCAATAATCAGAGCTGCACTTAATTGCTTGCTGTAGTTTGTCTAATAAATACCTGGTTCTTTGGACTCTCACATTTAATTAGATGTAAATTAATTAGGATAATTTTGACTGACACTGCTGTGTTGTTTTTCTGCTGACTTATAAAAAATTGTTTATTTTTGCTTAGTTGTTCAGTAATGTTTTGCTGTGGAAAAATCTAATTTGTCAGCTATTAGTTGCACTGCCAGAAGTCACCATGGAGGCTGGTCTCCACTTATTAAAGGGATTTCTATCTGGTATTTTCTCTACTCTCATCATTTTTCTTTCCTCTCATCAATTTATAAGTCCTTCTTTACACCTCTTAGCTTTCAGGCAATCTGCTTCATTCCTCTCCTGACCTTTCCCTTCTGGCCTCAGCAGTTTCTCTCTACTCTTGCTTGGCTCCTTCTCCTTCTCTTCATTCTAAGTGCAGGTTCCCTGTCACTATTTGATCTCTTTAGTGATGGCCTTTTATTCCCTGTACTTTGCTTCTCAGTCTGGCACAGTCACACCAGAAATCCAGACCTGGGCATCTCCCACATGCTGTTCCCACAGCACTTTTTCCAACAGGATCTGTGAGAGTATCAATGGTATTTCACTGCTTATTTTATGTGTTTGGTAAGAGTGGAACATTACTGGCAACAGAATCTTTGCTGCTGTATGGAAATTTTAGAGTAATTATTGCTTTTGTAAGCAACAGTCACAGTCAGCTCGTTGAGGAGAGGAGCATGGGAGGGGTTAGAACAAATCTTCTGCTTTCCCCCCATAATCCTGACCAAGGCATTTCATTTGGCTCTACATGGAAGTTTGAAATTTCAAAATAAATAAAGAAACCTTCAAAATGCCCCTCTTCTTACTCATTTCCACAGTTACATCATAATAGCATTGTTATCAATGTAAGAAGATTACACTGAAATTGCCAGTATTGAGTTAGATTTTGCTGAAGGAAGCAGCTTGTACCCAAAAGCATGCTTGCTTTTTACAAGCTGTATCAGCTAATCTAATAAAAGATACCATTTTCACAAAACTCTCTTTGCTTATGCCCATTCCTCATATCCTCCTAAATCAATAAATAAAGTTAAGGGTATCTAAAAATAAACCAGGCTTGTTTTGTGGCAGGTTCCCAAGCACACCCTGCAAAATACCTTAAGAATCTGGCTCTACAACTGCTGAGCAGTATTTCATCTGGGAGACAACTGCTAGGAAGAAAACTAAGGCAGAGACCTGAATTTTCTTTTTCAGAATGTAACTTTTCTCACTTTGCATAAAAGACTTATTTATGTACAGACAGTGAGTCCCAGAGCCATGCAAAGCAGCCTGGTAAACTGTTTACAGATCCCTGTGCTAAGAGTGTAACTGTTCAGAGCAGTACAATTTCACACACCACCTGATACTGCAGATGTATTTCATTCCTGTATGCTTGATTTGTACTGAACATTTCAGAATTGCTGTAAATAAATGAACTACATGGCAGGTAAAGAGATTACAAGCACATTTCTTCAGTGTAAGCTGGAGGCTTTCAAGCAAATATCTCTTAATGAGGTGTTGCCTAATCCATACTCCTGCAGTTAGCAAGGCACTATTCCCTTGAATTTCATACAGTGCAATGAAAATATTCGTATTTCTATCTAACCTTTCATTCCTCATCTGAATATTTAGGATTCTGAGATGTGGTTATAATCTTCAAAATGCTTATTCTGTAATTATTTTAGTGGAAAATAAATAATGAATTCACAATATTTTTTCCTTCCCATTCTTCAGCTTCTTAAGTAGAACCTTCTAAGAGAATGCCAGAGATTTTATAAGTCATCGAAATGGTTCATCCCAAATGTTAATTTAGTGCCCATTACTTGAATTCAATGTAATTCCACAGTAAACACGAGCCCAGTGTGGTACTGGGGATGCTCTTCACCACCAGGAACTGCAAAGTGCTTCAGAGACCTGAAATTACTTTGGGCCATAAACTGACTGCCTTGAGGAGTGAGAGAGATGCCCAGCACATGGTACTGACAGATACTTGGCAGAATATATCTTAGAAGATACTGTTTTTTCACACCTCCCTAGAATGTGTTGTCCTGTTATCCAGAGATGTTGATTGAGATATACAGGTGGAGTATTGTCCTTACATGCAGTGTTTGAAGTTCTGAAATTCCTACTTTTTCTTCACTAGTTGGTACTTAGAACTCACAATCAGAGTTATGGTTTGAGTGCAATTATTCAGGATTTAAACCAATGAACAAGGACTTTTTCATTTTGCATTGACCACTGAAGCCACTTGGTTACTATGAATTAAAAGAGAAATCTACCTTCATCCTAAAAAAAAAATATACTGAAACATTTTTTCCCTTAATAATATTTCAGCTAAAAGAAAAAAAATCCTTTTACAAAACAGCCTGCTTCTTGAAGTTGCTTGTGGTTTTTTTCCTTTGCACAAGTTCTGAGATAATCAAACCCCTCTGAGAAAGCAGGTTATCAACTCCCCACATGAAGAGCAATCTTATGTCTCTCATCCTTCTCACCTATGTGAAAAGTAGGCAACCTGGAGGGAAAACAACATGCCTTTAATTTGTATCAGAACCAATCATTTACATTAGTGCTTGAAGATTGGTCTGTGTTTTCAGTTTTCTCCTGCTGGATTCAGACTTCTGTGAAGTAGAATGAGCTCAGTTGTGGAAAACATAAGTTTAGAGTGTGTCAACTGGACCTTTTCTTCTTTTAAATGTACCTCAGTGTACAGTGGGAGAGCTACTTTTCCCTAAAATAAGAGAAAAAGAGTATTTACATCGATATTGTAATTAAAATTATGGCTCTCTCCCAATTTGTCTTTGAGAAACTATCTGGAACCCTCTGGAAAGAGTTCCCCTACATATAAAACATTAAACTGATCTCGCTTACATTGCATTATTTGAAGTGAACATTTGACAACTCCTCTGTGAGAACTTTCAGTGCCATTACTCTCAGGTTGTGCTTAACTTTAATATAAATGATGGTAAAGAGCTGTCGTGGGTTTTACCCAGTGTCTTCAGAACCTAGGACATTACAGTAAAAGAAATGTGTATAATCTGTTTTCTGTGTCAATAATAAGCTACATAAATCAATGGTGTTGTTGAGAATTTTGACTGATTTGGGTCTGACCTATACCCAGCAGCTGAACTGAGGTCACTGCACTTTACCTGTTTTGTGTGATTTCTGCCAGGCTAGGAAAGCAAAAAGCTCTAATTTCCTTTCTTCCCTGGCACATGATCTGTTGTGTTATAAAACACAATACAGGCACAGTTTGTGGAGGGGAAAACACAAATTACCAGTGCCTTTACTAAAATTTCCTTTCCACTGGGGATCCAACAAGCACAAGGCAAGAAAGGAAAAAATGGATCGTGGAAAGCCACGACCAGGAGCAGAACTTGAGCAGTTTTCACTCCTCTCATTAGCAGCAGTGATCAGTGGTCAAATATCAGCATCCTCATTAGTCCACCCTTTGCCCTGCTGGTTCCTCTGTGATTTGCACTCGGGAAGCAGCTCACCAGCCCTTGCTGCACATTCTAAATTTGATGTTCCCATTTAACCAGAAAGGCATTTGGGGTTCTTTGCATAAGCATTGTTAGGTGCTTGTATGCACTTACAAGGCAATAATCTGACTGCAGTTATTATCCAATTAAACTGACAGAACGTGACAGGAATAGTAATATCAGTGTAATTACTCCAATGGAGAAGGTGTTAGTTAAGCACTGTCTAAATCCCAAATACTTTTAAAACTTAAAGAGTTAAGGGGATTTTAATTTTATGCTAATTTTAGGAATTACTTGGTACAGTAAGGTGTAAGTCAGATACCACTGTTAGAGTTTGCAAACACAGATGAAGTCCTGTAATCAAGATTATGCAAAGTAAGTCCTGATCAAAGTGAATTTTCTTACTTTTATCTTTTTTTGCTTTTCCGAAAGTGAGTTTTGATCAAAAACAAATTATCAAATAGCACAGATTCTGATCCACTCCTATGACATGAGCTGATACTAATTATGGCATTTGTGACATTTATGTAAGAGTGGAGCTCACTGTTGTGTAAGGGCCAGGCTGATTGACAGTGTGGCATCTGAGATTTATTTTTCTTTTTTATTGCTGTGCCAAGCAGGCCAATTTGAAATGGAATTGGGTTTGTACTGGGCTACTAATTTAGAAACTGGGCTGGAGAGGAAACTGTAATTGAGAAACCACAGTTAGGTGACTGTGTTTGGGTATATCCAGACAACCTTCATTAAGGGGAATGGGTAGAATGTAAAGGGAAAGGACTTCCCTCTGATTTCTCCTCTCTAACACAGCACATCTGGTGCACAGGCTCTTGATCAGTGGAAAAATCCTGAGCTTAGCTGGGAGCTCCCACCTGCTTCACACACTCTGGCTGTGCCCTGGTGCTGCTGCACAGCCCTGCTCCCATAATGAACCACCCAAAATCCTTCTCATGCACAAGGATTACTCTGGATTTAGGACTGTGCCACTGCTTTTGTCCTTGTGTTGGACTCTCCCTCCTCAGGACCTCAAGCCTATCACTGACTCTGAATCCTAAGATCTGGAGCACTCAATACTGGTCTAAAAGGTTACAAGAGTGGTACAGGCTTTCCAAAATACCACTCACAGAGCTCTTAAAAGCAGCCATGGACTTAAAATTAAAGTAGATACAAGTCTTCCTTTATGTGTTTAGAACTTCTCTCATCCTCTTAGATGAGTTGCCTGTGCAGATTGTCTCTGATACGTGGTCCAGCACAATACCTTGAAGAATTTGCATAAATATTACATAAGCAGCTCAGTGGCATGCAGTGAATGACTATTTGAGGGAACAAAGCCTCAGTGTGACGGATTTTCTGGCTTGCAGTGACAGATCTGATGTCATGCTCAATGCTAGAGCAGTTACATTACTTCATGCTGCTGGCACTGAGAGATCCCAAGCACTTCCAGCAGTAGGGAAAGCAGGAATAGCTTTGAGAGTAGTGATGTTCCCTACAACGTTAAATAAGATTGGACCCCTTGGACAGCTGTTTTTGTTGTTTATCTGTCTTTAGAAGACAACTGAGTAGATTTTAGGATTATCTAATTATTAAGAGTGAGATTCAACCTTGCAAGGAAGTCATCTTGAAAAAGTCTTGTTTGTTGGTAACAGGAGTTGGGCCCAGAAAGCAGAAGCTGATGCTGACCTGTACCAGTGTCTTCAGCTGACTGGCATAACTTAAGCAGATATTTTGAGACATACAATCACTATATACATGGATTATTACAGACACACTTTTTGTAAATATTCGTGTCTTTAAATCTTCAATGTTCATATAGTATCAGTGTTTTCCAGATGAGTATTATGTAGGGTATAGACCCCCCCTGTGCCCTAGTCTGAGGAAAAGGTATGTCAAATAAATTCTTAGTGACAAATCTGCAACGAGCACTACACTGCCTCTGATTTTTTTTTCCAGAGAGCATCACTTATTTTTTGACAAAAGAAACTGCTGAGAATGGCTAAGACAGCAAAACATACATATCACCCAGAGACATCAGCACAGTCTACCTGCCCTCTTCTGACTTCTTGTTTTCACATAGTTCTGCATATTTTTGCATAATAGGCATGCTATAATTTCTATGAATACATTTTCAGTTTGGAGATTTCTAAAGCAAAACACCTTCTCTCTCTCTCAGCCATGAAAAACTTATACCAAATTTATCATTACCATGAAATTAGTGCTGGGTTATACAATTAGGAATAACTAATTACACAAAGTGCTAAAAACACACCCAACTCTGTACACTTTAAGTGAATGATGCATCCTTTTAGCTGGGAATGCACAGAGGAATGCAGCAGCTTGTCTGTCTCTTGTTTCTGTCAAGATTGCTTGGCTTTCTGAAAGATGCATTCTGAACACACTCTCCTGGGCTCAGCTGAAGAACTGGAGTCTCAGTCTTTGTTTTGGGCTACTGCACTGCCACTGGAAGTGGCCACTGTCCCCTGCCACCTTCTGAATCCTGCCTGGGAATAGTGTGGAAGACTGCAAGCTAACACAGGGTGAAAGCCTGTCAGGGACCATTATGGCAGCCTAGCAGAGATTATTGCAGCCCAGCATCCGAGCCCTTTCCCTGACCTTTCAGCATAAATAAAACCTGTAGGGTAACAGCATTTAGCTTAATTTCTCAGTCTTTGTGCCCGGGATTACTGCCTGAAGGTTGTTAGCCATGTATGAGTTATTTTAAAATGAGGCTAGATTTTGAAAAATGAAGCTTGAAAGCTCTTTGAGGCTACTTTAATATAACTGCTTCCTAAACCTGAGGTGGGAAAACGCTGCATGTTTTGCTTCTTTTTCTGCTCACAGCTCAGGATTGCTCTCCATGACTTGGTGTTTTTGAACCACTTTTACAGCAGACAGACAATATGTTTCAGAAAGATTCATGGCACAATTGCAGTGTACTGGAGCATCAGAAGAGGCAGCAATGTTAAGACTTGCAATAGGAAATGTTACTTGTACATTTGATCAAATAGCTGACCACAAATTGGTTTGTGTTCTAAAAACATGAATTTGTCAGACAAATAGTTTCTTCCTGGGGGACTGCTGGAATTCTCTGTAAATCAGCCCCATTCACATATGGCATGGGCTTTCTGGAATTACAAATGCCATGCTTCCTTCAGGCACTGGCTCTTGGAAGAGGGAAGGAATTGACTGAGTCAAAAAGGCAGCATTACTGAGTAGGGTTCTGGAGTCAGGGGCTGGCTGTTTGTATAACCCAGCAACAGGCTCTTCACTGATGCAGTACGGGGAATTGTCTGCACCTGCTCTCACAGGGAGCCTGCTGATTTCCAAGGCACCTAGGGAGCTAATTTAGGTGCTAAAATTTAGGTACACAAGTTCTGATGTGTTTTACCTCTCAGTCTGCTGTGCAGATCTGAAAAGTGACTTCCTCCTGTACCTTTTACCATTTACAAGATGGAGATAAAACCACTGACCCCATTTCCAGTGACATCCCGGAAATAAGTGAGAATGGTTTAAGATACTCTACTGATAAAGGCTGACATGTGTAAGGAGGGCAGCAGGTACAGCACTTGTCTCTGCAGCACCTCAGTGATTGCACAGCAGCCTCCAAGCACAGCTGGGGTCCCCTCTGCCCCTCACTCCTTTCCCCTGCCAGCACAGAGCTCTCTGACCACTGTCACACCTTCTCTGCCTGTAGGAATGAGAAGTTCTGTGTGTTCAGTGAGTCTCTGTCAATTTTTTCTAAATCATTATGGTGATACTGGTAAAACCTGGAAGAATTAAAGGCACTGAAATCTCATACCCACAGACCAACAAAACCAGTGAGGGTTTTCTTCTCCTGATCCAAGGGCTTGAGTCCTAAAACAACTCGGAGGAGAGCACAGGGCAGTGTATCCAGGCCATCTGTCTCAGCTATGGTGAAATTTTGCAATAATTTTCCTACTAGGTACAAAGTATCTTGAGGGTCCCCATGTACTTTTCAAAAGATACTAAATATTAGGCAACTTAATTTTTGTTGTGTGTATGTGTGGGACATGAGCAGGCCTTTGCAGTTCACTGCTGAGTGCCTGCAGGCCTGGCAGAAATGGAGTTATAGACATTCCCTCTGCAGCTTTCTCCAATGTCTTACCCCAACTTTCATTTTGTTTTTCTCTCTCTCAGTATCTCCTTGCTCTCTACTGCCAGCCAGAAAAACAGGCTGAAGCTCACTGAGATGAAGTAGCTGGGTCACACTGCAGAAAGTGCTGATGTGAGCTGTTTCTTAACAGGTTAAGCTGTTATTTTCCCACATAACCCTGTGGATGTGCTGAAACAATAGATTTTTTTTAGTCTAGGAATGTATATTCATCTTGGACTTAAGCTGTGGATGTACAGAATAATTTTTAATTATGCAGGATTTAATATTTCCTGTCCTATGCCTTAAAAGTGAAATAATTTGCTATGTTGTAGTAGCTAATAATTCCCATTATTTTGAGATATTATTTCAGATTATATCAAAGGATCCAAAGAAGAACTTGACAGGCATCAGTGAATTTAACCACATGATTGATCTCTATCAGATGTATTGGTTCTGTCCCTGAGGTGTTTTTATAAAGAGGAACAAAGGCAAAGAGAACAGTGAGACAGAATTTACAGGCACAGTGAACCATGTGTCCAGTGAGACCCACTCTTCAAACACCTTGGGATCCCAATAAAAGATCTTTGGTGTATGCCAAGCTGACAACACACCAAAAATGTTGGTATGAAATGTTGATTCAGTGTTGATTTGCTAACTCTGTGGTCTGTATGGGGTATCTGCCGGCATGACACTAAAAGTTCGTGTTCAAGACAGAAGAGTTAATAGGAAAACATTGAATTCCATACACAGAGAAGAATTTTTTAGAATTGTTTTGGAGATGATATTCTGGTGTTCGCTGGTAGTTTTGCATTGATAAAGTAGTTTTCCTTTAATTTCATTTTTTGGTCATGTATATAAAAGTACATATATAAATAAAAGCTTGCTTTTCCAAAATGCACTTAGAATTTTAGCCTTAGTGATTACCTCTGGTGAAGATACAGCTATTGATTTCCTGGGGACAAGAGTACTCTTATTATGCAGAGGTTACAGTCCTACAAATTTTCATAACAACACAAAATATTTTTCCATTACAGGTCTGGTAGAAGTGAGAATGGAAATTTTTTTGCAGTCTCTTTCTGTGACCTTCCAAATATTCTGTTTAATCCTGCACTTCTATGCCTGAAGCATAAGCTGTTCAAGCTGCCTATTTGCAAAGTTCTTTACTTCTTCTATATACAAATGACTTAAACTTCATGTGAAAACAGATTTTGATTGATTTCTCAGTTGTTAAATCTACCATCAGAGATTAGTCACAAAGTTAAAGCCACATTTTCCAAGTATCTGTGGTTATAGAGCTGAGTATGTTCTGAAGTCTACTGGTTGGAAAAGATTCCTTACACAAATATCTTTATTTCCCGCAAGGCTCACATTATCTCCCCAATTCTACAGGAAAACTTTACTCTTTAAATACATTTCATATTTTAGATAATGCAAGAAATCTTTCAAGACACTTGCACTTCAGATTTCTGTACTGACAAGATATGTAGGGATTTATTTTAAGACGTTTCAGAAGAGTGCAGCCTCTGCAGTGTGAACTGCAGCAGTTGTGGCCTTGCCCACTCATTGCCATGAGCTCGATGTGCAGATCAATGCCAAGGACCAGAAAGTTCCCCCAGCTGCAGACTGGCAAAGAGACTTCACTGCTCATTGTTGGCATGCTTGAAGAAATGGTTGTCTTCCTCCTGGCATCTGCCCATTCTAATTTTTCTTTAGTGCTTAGAGCACAAAATATACAGGATCCACATCCTCAAGTGAAAAGATAAAAGGTCATGGCAGGGTGTTCAAGCTATTTAGTTGGAGCCGTTGGAAATTTGTTATTTTTTTCCACTACATAGTCACTTTTTGATGTATTGGTAAGTCTCAGGCACTGAATTAACTCCAGCTCACTCCATACAGAATGCACTTTAGACACTATTTTTTGTGGGAGGTGATGGAGTGAAATTGGAGTATAAGTTTTTAAAAGAACATGTACTATTACTCAGTAAAGTGATTTTTTTAAAGAACATCTGTGTTTTGTTAACTTGCACACGGGGCAGCAGAATCCAACAAGACTGACATACTGGGAATCACAAATACCTCCCAGGCTGCCTGGGTTATTAACATATCCCATTCAGTTCCTGTGAAAACTCCTCAGTATAACTTGGTATGCTGAGCTGTCAAAATGTTATTTAAGTAACACTGATGGATGGCATGTAGGAGACAGCTCTCCCTTAAGAAAAACTCCTGGCACTCAGTAGCTATTGATAAAGCTTTTAATTATTTTGTCTTCTAACAGTTCCATTTCCAGTATTTTTAACAGTAATTTCACCCCTAATTGTAGCAAAGTAAGCTTTAAAAAGAAAGAGATTGTCTTTCCCTGGGAATTTCCAGGTAACAGCTGACCCTGTTCTCCACCAGGAGCTGTTCCTGTGACCCCCAGCTGGAGCTGGTCACAGGGCAGGACAGACTGACGCACCCTGTGCCCAGGGGGACACACTGGGAAGAGCTGTGCTGCCAAGCAAAGGGTCAGGCATCCAGGAGCTCCTCCAGCAGCTTCCAAACAATGGCTCAACAGGCACAGAAGGAACAATGCTGCTGCTTAGGGGACCCAGGTGAATCCTAAATCAGCTAAATGGGACATTAATGCCACATCCCAATGGAGCCACTTTGCCCTGCCACTGAACTGGCCAGAATTCTTCTCTGAGGCTTCACTGCTCCATTCCCAGCTGAGGGGATCCGAGTGGATTTGCTCACACAGTGAGCAGAATGATGGCTCTTGATTGAGGCTCATTTGAATAGCTTTATTTTGGGTAAATACAGCTGCAAGTGAAAGGTGCAGGCACACAATCTTGTTGGTGAATTATTAAGCATCAACTTTTGCTGCTGGATAAATACAAATAAAGTACTTGGAAGAGAAAAAAAAAAGTTGTTGGTCAAAATGTTAGGAATTCAAGGTAAGGCACAGCTTTAGCTAAGTAAGGCTGACAGCATCCAGGCAGAGATTCATTGCACTGAGGTCTGCTGAGTCTGTTCTAAACAAAACATGTAGGCTTTGCTTCATAAACAAGTGGATTCATCTACTGAGTCCCTGCAGAGGGACTTCTTTTGCCTTTGTATTGTCGTGAAGGAATAATAAAAACATCCCTAAAGTCCTAATCCAGCATTAAAAATATATGGTAGATGCATTTCAGTTTGAATTAATGATACTGAATAATTTCTGTGAAGGGAAGTAAATATCATACTGTCTGAAATAAATATAAGCTTCTGAAATTCAGTATTTCCTAGCTGCTTAGTCCAGACAAATATTCAAGCATTTAGTAATGTACTTTTCAGGCAAGGTCACTCTATTTCTGTTTTATGTGTACACAAAACATTTCCAAATCAGTGCACTTCATTTTGGTATTATTTTCACAGAAATTACTATTATTTATGCCAAGAAATCAGAAGGGAATTAACCCAAGAAATTGGTGTCTTCATAGAGTAAATAGGACAGAAACTAATCCAGACAATATAACTGGAGAACATGAAATACTGTTTTAAGTGCTGGGAGTATTGGCTTGGTTGTCATAAATAAAGCAGGGGTGGTGGGTGATATTGTATATAATTCCCACTGAGCAGGAAATGATGGGTTGGTGGTGGAGTCAATGCTCCTGCTATTCTGACCTGTGTTTATTATTACCTTGATGTACCAGCACAGTACAATTTCCCCTTTCAGCCTCCCTCTGGCCTTTTCTTGGCTTCTAACATTCTCCTGGAGAGAGGATTGTCTCCAACTCTACTCTGTTCCGTGTCTTTAAATATTGATTATTCTTCCCAAATCAGGACACATGCTAACCTATTTCTTTCACTGACAAGTACAAACTTCCTTCTCTTCTGCTTCCATTATTAGTGTGGGTAAAAATGGTTCTTCCATGTTTTGCAACTGCTTGAATAACCTTATTACTTTTCCATGTGTAAGAGAGGAGTTTACTTTTCCATGGATAAGAGAGGAGTTTCTTATCTGTAGCCTTGTCCAGATCACTGTTAGTGAGATTTGCTTTTAGGCTTAGAGACTGTCACTCTCTGTTGTGTTAATTGGACTGTAAAAACTCTCATTGCCAAGAACTTTATGAGAAAATGCTAAAATAGATGGATGATCAAACCACCTCAGAGGAAGCAGACTAGATTTTTCCTACTGTAATATAGAGATACACACTCCTGACATAGATGTGAATAGATTTTAAATTTTCTCTACAGAGCAGCCCTCCTGTTACATGACCCAGCTGTTTTCTAAGAGCTGATCAGAATTCCCTCTCACAAGGTGGGATGTGACATCCTGGTTCCTCCAGAGGCCACGGGCACTTCTACACTGTAAGATCATTTTGGGCCACATGCAGCAGGAGGCTGCAGATGCCTTGGGGGTTTTTCCTCCACTTCCTCCAACTGCCACTGTTGTCCACTGTAAGTGAACTGGAAAACTGAGTTGGGAACAAGAAGGTACTTTTGACTGATTCTTTCATGTGCTTATTTACACAGGTCCTGAGTTAGCTGCAAGCCTCATGACTACAAATGTAATTCCAAGCCTTTTCATTACAATACAGCTTATCTGAGAATTTAAAAAATATTATCTGCTTTATTGTATTACTCTAAGGTAGTTTCTAATCTATTTGGTGTGTGTACAAAAGAAATATGTTGTTGATGCTAAGAATATTTTGAACAGTCTGGAGAAGCACTGCTGGAATATCTTGAACAAGTGATAGTAGATTCCCCCCCACTTAAATCTTTAAGCTTAAAATAGATGTTTTTCCAGAGTATGTGTTGTTCCCATTCAAATGATGATCTTGGAGATCAATTGTGTCAAGTGTGTGAAGTCCACCAGCCTGTATTATGTTACAGTTCATATGACAGGCCAATAAAGGGATCCTTTTAGCCTCAAAATGTGCCAAGGTGTTAGAACACAATTTTTTTGTAATTTTAAGTGCAGTCCAAATGTCAAAAACATTTTCTAGTTTCACTCTTAGCTGTGCGCCTCTGTGTATGTTTATTTATGTCTTTTCATAGGTACAATGTTAAAGTTCAATGGGAATTTCTGCCTAGTTTTGTCTCCAGCTGCCCACTAAACATTTCTATATAGGTGAAAACTTAAACTAGTAAAAATTTATGTATGATCAGCTTCATTTTTCCAGGAGGCTGAGGTTCTAGACTAGCTAATATGTCTTCATTTCCCTTACAGCTGTTGTTAAATTGGATTAGAATTTAATTTGGAACTTTTTTGTGTTTTCTCATTTCTCCTTTGGGATCAACCATATGGAAAATCATAAAATACCTTGCTTGCAGCAATGAAATAAATTTCAATAAAAAGGAAAATATTGAAGCAACTTTCCTAAGTGACTAGAATTCTTCAAATGAATTACAAATGATATCTAAATGAAATTTTAGAAGAGGCTGTCTAGACCTACTGAAAAAGAACATTTAAAGTGAAGCTCTACCTCTCGGCAGAGCAGAGCAGAGTACCACTCTAATCAAAGAACAGTTAATTCATTCATCCTTCTACATGTCAAATGATTGACTAGGAAAGAAAACCTTCCATGATGAATGGTATGAAAAGGAAAATACTAAGCAATAATTTTATTTATTTTTTTTTTTGTAACAAGCAGAAATTTGCACTGAGAGAAACACGCGTGTGCTCTAGAGAATAAACCACAAGTAAACAGGAAGTGGTGGCTGAGGGCTGGTTTATGGCATCCTTACTCCAAGAAAAATCTTACTCCATTAGCAGCACCATTAAATCCAGCAGTGCTACTTGTACAAAAAGCTCGTTTTTGTTCTTTTAAGCCACAAACGGAGGCTACAGGAACATCGTTTGTAAGTCAGCGATGAAATGTTTTTCCATCGCCGCTCATCTGCACATTCATAATACATCAGAAATTCCTTTTTTTTTTTTAGCTCTGTAGCTATTCTTGGCTATGAGGTTTTGATCCAGAACTCACACAGCATCCTGCATCCCTGATGTTTTGTTCCTACCACTCCCCAACTGTCTCTGCCTGCATGTACCATTTCGTTATGTACATCTAAGCACCGGCATGGTCAAAAGGTTAATACATTGCAGGGGAGGAGGAAAGGGCTCCCAAAAGGTTAAGAGCCTCCCTGAGGACTTCACAGCAGCCATGATACCTATAGTCCTTTTAGATGGTAATATTTGGCAACACACTCGCATGCTTAGATTATTATATATGCAATTTATATTCCCCTAGTTTGCTCTCAAAGCCTCGCTGTTCCCAAGCAATGTTTTGCTCCGTGACAGGAGATCCAGATCTCACTGCTTAGCCTCTGAGTGTCTGGGAATGACCCTCTTTTTTCGAAGGTGAGAAAACATTCTCATTCCTGCACCTTACAGTCTCTCCCGCAAGCTGCCCGTTTCTCGCTCCCTTTTGCATTTAGGCTCTTTACCACAAAATACAAAATCCTCTGGTCAATTTGTTTCCCCCCCCAAACTTACCTTGCAGTATTTTGGTAGCATATTAGCTTGCACTGGACTTTCTCCCCCGGAGCCTGGCATCAGAGTCCAAATGAGGTCATTAATCTAAAAAAGTGGAGTGGTCTCATCCTAGCCCTGGTTCCGGAGGGCGCCGCGCTCAGTCCCGTTCCAGGGAGCTCTGCAGCCTGTGCTGAGAGCCAGGCTCGGGGCTCCCACAGCAGGACTGCTAATGGTCAGGAGTGCACAGCTTGAGCACTGCTGTGTCAGTAGCAGGAAGCTTTTACTGTGCCTGGGTTCCTGTCAGTGCTACTAATTCAATCACTTACATATGCAATAAATTCGCATGAAAAATTAACAAACACCTAGCCAGCAGCAGTGCCCTCTGTTCATTCTTTTTTCCCTAAAAAAGCGACGTGGCTTTCTCTTAAAATGATTGGATTTAATGGTTTCTTTATTTCAGCATTTTATGAAAAAAAAATTCCTTTATTCCTAAGTAACTTCTCAACATTAATCCATGGCATTATTTTATTTAGCTTTTATTACTGATATCTCCCATCAGGTTCTCTTCTAATTACATCTGTATCTTCCCTTGAACTAAAAGGGACTGTGCAGATGTCAGGGTGGGGTATAGCTCAGCAGCTTGCAGTGATCTATTCCACTCAAGATCTATTTGATTTGATTTTATATTCCATCTCTAAGATCCACTACAGATAATATTTCGTATCATTAGTAGTAATAGCTCTAAAGGCAGCGCAGCCTAATGAGGAGAACATAACTTTCTCCTCCTAAACAAGAATCCCTAGGGAATTGAGGTCCAAGTATCACATCTTTCCTTATTACCTTTTTTTGAGAGATTGGCGATGCTCCCTGGAGAACTGGTCTGGGATTCTACAAGCAATAGCCTACAGCTCACACAATTCTGTGTTCAGAACTGAGAACAACTTAAAGAGAAACCCGTGGTCTTTAACAGCAGGTTTTGTTGAAACTGTCATTCCTAACACAGCTTGAGAAAAGGGTGAAGTGAATGTACACATCCTCTGCCCATGGGGCAGGCTGAGATTTATACCAGCTGCTAAAGCAGCTGGTGACCACGATGATATTAAGGAAGTCTTTGGCATATTCTTTCTCCTGTAGAAGTGCCCCAGCACCTGGGGCCATGTGTGCCACTGCCTGGCCCATCTCACAGCTGCTTTTTGACACTGCAATAAACTGAAAATCACATGGGCAAAGATGTGTCCCAAGTAATCAAGGAAATAATCTTAAATTCAGGCATCTACTACAGCATTTCCTCTGAATGTAGTTATGGAGATTAAAATATCTTAATTCTCTAGAAAATGCTTCTTTCTGAGGCCTTTAACTCGTTCATCTTCTCATTGAGAAGGTTATCTCACTTTGTTCTTCAAAGTTTCCAGTTGATATGTGTGCTAATTACCATGCTAAGATCCCCTCCATGCTCCAAGTAGTGTGCTCGGTTGTTTCTGACAGTCCCCCCCCTTTATGGCCTTTTTCTTAGTTATTTAAACTGGTTCTACTGCTTTGAATGAACTCTTTTGCTTCATACCTTTTCACAACTCTGTATCTTGAAAAGCTACTTTGAATATCTAAAGCAGTACAGCAGATGGTTTTTTGCAATTCCAGTTCAATACCGGTCTGTTCCTTATATAATTATCACATTATGAGTTATTAGAAAGCCACTCTGAAACCAAATCACCTTATTTTAGAAAAAATGCTAGGGGCAATACATTGTAATTTTTTCTGCATTGTGAAAAATGGAGAAACCAGAATAATCTTTCACCATAAACAACAGCAAATCCAGCAAGGTCAGCTTGTTCCTGAAGACCCTGCCAGTGTGGCCCAGGTAGCAAACTAATTTGTGGAAATCAAGAGTGGCCTCACAGTGCTTTTCCATTGAATCTCTTTCTCTTGTTATGGATTTGGAGCATACAAGAGTTATGAGGTAATGCACTGAATGAATTGCATTACAGTTGATTAGCCAGACATAGATGGGATTAGACTGGGACACAGTGGTGCAAAATTTGTTGAAGTTTCATACAGCCAATGGATAAAATCACAGGGGGTTCCTGTGCTATCTGCTAAAACATGTGTTCAACCAGCTCCAGTCCCAAAACTCTGAGCCCTCACTTGGTTGCTGAGCCTGGCTCAGGATGGGATTTTCCTCCTCCTCAGCCCCTGTGGTTGGGGTTCATTTGTGCCCTCCTGCCTCCCTTTCCAGTCTGTGCTGGTACTGGGAAGGACATTCCCAACTGGACTTTCCTTCAGAGCTCCTCTGTGGTTTTTAGTTCTCCTTACCCATTCTGGGTTCTCTGTTACTGTGATATTCATCTGCTTCTCTTCCCTGCCGTGAATTACTGTTCTGTCCATGTCCTATCAGCAATATCCCAGAAGGAAGAGTTAAATTTACTTGGCCAGGTTTCCATGTTTTGAAGACAGTCCTCTTGAATTTGAAATTGCATCATTGTTGTGTATTTTCCAAGTGCCCTACTAACTCAGTGATATGGAGGGCACTGAATCCTGTGTATCCATGCAGTTACACTCTAATTTCTGAGTGAAATCTGGACAAAAGTTTGGAATCAAATATAAAAGTTATTTTTAAGATGACTCTTCATTTTTATAAGAATAAAACATTGTCTTATTAATTATGCTGTCCATAACTGGATGCTATGCTTTAACATAAATACTGCTATGGTTCTCTGTCAGTACTAAGTATTAACAAGAAGGTGTCACAGGACAGACATCTGCAATGGATTTCCTCTGGAAACTATGCTTCTTATGCTTCTCTCTACGAAATATGCTTCTCGTATTTCAGAAATTATTTTGCTGTCAATAAACACAAATTCTGAGGGACTGCACAAATCTAAAGCTGCAGAGAAACAAATGGTAACCAGATACACTAAATAACTGCTTCTCCTATTAGATAGTGAGAACCTGCAAACATAAATCAGAGCAGAACTAAATGTAATGTCTGTAATATATTTATTTTTCCTTTATGAAAACGATTTGAGGAGAAACAATTCACAAGTGCAGTAGAACTCTTAAGCAGTGATTCTGCTCCTTTTCAAGAAGTGTCAGCTAAAAAGAATAAAAAAACCCAGGAAAAAATTTAGAAACAAAATTGTCTTTGACTAGTAAACAGAGTATTTTATAAAGTATTTGCAGTTCTTTGATATATGTGTATTTAATTGCCAGCTGAAGTGGGAATGAAGGCACAGACATAATCTCTGTGGTTTCAAAATAAAGCATACACCAGAATGTTATTTAAGTTTTACTTGTAGATGAGTGTAAATGTTTCTACTGCACTCCTTGCAGACTGCTGTCCAAAAGAATGTGCAGTTGATAGCAACTACCTTCTTGTCTGAAATGCTACATGGGATTTTAATTTTTAGAAGTGTTGTTTTTGCAATAAAGACCAGAAATCAAAGACAGCCTGTTGGCAGTGATACATTGAAAGCACCATGCAGACATCATAGCTGAAAAATAATGTTGGTTGTTTATTGTGTATTAGTGTAAGGCACAAAATCTATTTCCTTGTCAAGAGAGTTATATAAAAATAACTAAAACCAATACTAGTCCTGTTTTATATTTGCAGATACAAGAACACTTTGTACATAGGTTTTACCCATTCAGGTTTGGTATTTGTGGTCTCTCTAGTCTGTCTCTGTCATGTCTGGTTGGCCACATCAGTAACATCTACTCTCTAATTCTGCAAATGACACTTAGACAGGAAGAGAACTCAAGCACGTTTGTGTTCAAGAAGGAATAGTAAATACTTGCATGTAAATTCACATAAAATTGTTTTGCTTGGTGCTGAGCAAATACACATAATCTATCTGCAACAACCTAAATATACAGTTTTTCTGTGATGATTAATGAGACTGAGTTAATTATTAGGAGTTTTATTTGAATTTTTATTTCTGGCATTTGTCAGTAACCACTTGAGAAAAAAGTAGTGAAATTTGCTTTCTCTTTGACAACTGTAAAACACTTTGAAAATAGGAAAGTGTACTTATTGCCTTGCTCAGTAGATTTAGTGATATGGTTTTGCATATCTTTGTCTAGCCAATATCCACTAATCTCACCTATTTGGAAACTCTTTTGCTGGTGTGACTCTTGAAATTCTAAGATGTGAATAGCAGAGTGATGCTCAGTACACTGCAGCACAGAACTGATAATGACCAAGAGCTTCAAGGCTGTAATGATTTTATCAGATTGTGATGGAGTGTTCAGGGACATCTGTCTCCCTGATACACTTTGGGAATGCAAATCACAGATATGAGATGGGACAGGAACTCCAGAAATCAGATCCTGAAGTACTTTTGTGATCCTGAATCAATCCAAAAATAATTTTCTGACTCAGTACAGGCACACAGCACTGACTCTAAGTGCTTTGTGATCCCTTCCACAAGAACAGTCCAAAGTGAGTTCAGTAGTTTTCCTGACTAGGACTGCAAAATAGAAAACTGAGTTCTCTTATTTAAGACCACATGCTTTAAATAGTAATCAATGCACTTGTTTTTGGAGCTCAGGAGAGAAAAGAGAGCTGGTGGAAGTGTGGAAATAGAGCTTAGTCCTGGCTCAGCCAACATCAGGGAAAATACCCCTGCTGGTTCTGACGAGTTCTAGTTTATATCCTCATGAACACAAAATTTGGTTATTACTGAAATACATTGAAGCTTCCTGTTGCACAGTGTTGACACAGCTGGTATTTCCAGCCCTCAGTGCCCACTTACAGGAACATGAATACAAGATTGTGAAAGGCTGCAATGTCTAACACGAACCATTGAGTTTAGCTGTATGGGGGAAATACATTTCCTCTGATTGTAAAGGTTTTATATGAAGCAAAAACATGAGTTCAGCTGAGTGGGAGACTTGATAAGAAAGCTGGCAGAGAGAATATTCAAACTATAGAGCTCAGCTCTACTCAAAATGGTGTTTTGGACTTGGCAAAGTGGCACTAATTTGTGACTGTCTGTGTGGGTCTCTTAGCAGGAGGTTACTCAATCTGTGAAGACAGTCAAGCCCTCCACAGCTGTAACAGGAAGACGTTTGACTTCTTGAAGTGGAGTGTTTTGGTTTTTCTGAACAGGAGCCAGGGTGTTTCTGCTGAAGGAACAGAGATTTGAGAAAGTGATTGCTGAAAGAGTTCTGAACACGACTTCAAAGGGGTGACTGAGAAGAGACCTCATTCATTTGTATAAATACGTAAAAGGAGGGGTCAAGAGGATGGACCAGGCTCTTCTTGATGGTGCCAAACAATAAAACAGGGGGCAACAGGCAGAAATTGATGCACAGGAAGTCCCACCTGAACATGTGAAAAAGCTTCTTCACTGTGCAGTGACTGAGCACTGGAACAGATTGCCCAGAGAGGACGTGGAGTCTCCTTTTGCTGGAGAAATCCCAGGGCCATCTGGACACAATCCTGTACCATGTGCTCTGGATGGCCCTGCTGGAGCTGGGAAGCAGGACCAGATGATGCACTGTGGGCCCTTCCCACCTGAACGATTCTGTGATTCTGTTAAGACAAGGAGGGTTTTTGTTCCTGAGCTACTGAGGCTCAATCTTGTCGCATAGGCAGCATGTCATATGAAATCTCTCAGAAACTGTCTGTGTTTCATCTTAAAAGTAATTAGTTTTTTTGCTTCCACTATTCCAGTTGGAAGGCAACTGGAAGTCTTGATTGCTCTAATGATCAGAAACTTTCTTCTAATTTCTAACCTAAATTTATTCACAGCTGGTTAATATCCATTTGTTTCTGTGCCAGTTTTGTTCTTAGCTAATTTAGGTTTTTCCATATCTGGTGTTTATCTCCCTGATGCATTTACATGCTGTGATTACGGTCCTGCTGAGCTGTCATTCTGCTCAATGAAACAAGCCAAAATCTTCTCGTCTCTTCTTGTAAGATAGACTTTCCCTTCTCCTTCACCATCCTTCTTTGGACCTGTTTCCATGCCTCTCTTCTGTACAAGATTCTCAAAAGAAAATCTGCTACTGGCATTGTCAACTGGCACTGATATTTTCCTGACTAATCTGGAAAAAACTCTTCTAAAACTAGATCTGCATCTGTCTTTTTTATGGATGTATTTTATCGACAACTTACAAACATTATATATGTGCAAGTCGTTCTTCTCAGTAATTTCTAAATGATAGTCCATGGCTTTTTGTGCTTGATGATCAGCACCAAACTGTAGTGCTAAATGAAATTGTATTTTTATTGTTGAAGTACAGACAGGTCCCTCTGCATAGTGACTGAAGCTCAGTACTGAACGTTTTCCAATATTGACGATGTTTTCCAGCACTGAGTTATCAACAAATGCAGTCACCACCTTCCTGTTTCAGCTACATTTATGGATGAAACATCAGAAACAACCAATTCCAACAGGGATCCACAAAACCCTTCCCTATTAAACTTTCCTCAGTCTGACAGTCCATTTTAGTGCTCTATTTTTCATTTCCCCATGAATGAGTTTCCTGCCTTCTTTACAGATTTACTGCTATTCTTTACTTTCTCCAGCTTCAATAATAATTTCTTTCATAACATCATAACAAATGCTTACCAAAGGTCATATAGATCAAGTCAGTTATACCTCCCTTGCCTAAAACCCCAGTTATGATGTCAGAAAATGCTGTCGGGTTAGTCTGACATTATGTTCTCCTGATAAAATCAAATTGCATTTTTTTCTTTTTTTTTTTCTTTTTTCTCTCTTTTTTTCTTTATTTTCCTTCAAGTCTGTTCCCTAAAACCTTGAAGATTATGCACAGCCATATGGGTATCTGGGCTGTTAGCTGGCTTACCATTTTCTCACCTTATCTTAAATCTGGTATATTTTCTGTTGTACTGTTCACATTCATAACTAGACTATAACATATTTTCTACCAAGTCTCCAATTTATTATAACACATTCGTAATAGCTGAAGAATGTATATCCTCTTAAACATTTTGTTTTTTCACCATAAATTAGGTTGCCCATAACACAGATGCCACTTTTGAATGTGTCTTGCTTCCCCTCCCCACTTTCCATCATGTAAACAAAAATTTTCCAATGATTGTTTCAATATAATCTAATATACTTCTAAGATCTAAATTAACTTTACTTTAGGCAATTCATACTTTTTCCTTCTGTCTATGAGGAACTGTCTCCATTCCCTTTGTTAAGGCATTACCTTAACAATTTAACAACTGAAAATATTAGTTCTGAAGCTTCTTGCAAAAATTTTGCCCATTTTCTTTGGGTCCAGGTTCTTAATACAACCAACACCTTTGGTTTCCTCTCCTTCTTGACCATCATGTAATCTTATATTGTAAGTACTCCAGGATTATTGTTCTTTCACTATTTCCATGCAGTATATTGCTGTCCTCTTATAATTCAGATTTATTTTGTTTGCACAGGTTCAGGCAATCCTGTGCATCCCTTCCAGCTCTATATAACTTACCATGTTGTGTACATTACCTGGATTGGGTAGAGTGGTAATATTAACAATATTTTCTACTGTTCAGAACAAAACCACCACTCTCTTACTTCCTACTTTCCATACTTTTGCATTATTTTCTCTGTCGTACTTCACAATTTCCCCCCTCTCTTTTATCTAACATTCTTTCTTGTGTTCCTTTTTCAAAGCCTTCTTAAAGTTGTCCTGCTTCTTGAAAGGAGTGTTAAACAATAGCAAAGATGAAAGATCTTGTCTACATCTCAAGCCAGCAACTGGAAAATTATATTCCTTGTTAAACTTCCATGAATGCCAGCAGAAATAACCTGCCACTTTGACAAGACACATGTCAAGCTGTATTTTTTATTTCATTAACCACTTCTGTCACATTTCTGTCATTACTCCCATGACAATGGTGTCCAAGGCCATATCAAGGACTAAGGCCATCTCCTACCTAGCATAAATAATATGAATCTGCTCTTTTGTTTAAAATATTATTTTTTCCAGATCTTCCTATTAGATTTTAAGAGATTCTGACAGATTACTATCATACCAAAATGTGTTTACTCTGCGTTACATAATACTCAGAAATACTCAAAAAGCTTCTCTCTCTATTACAGTCTTTCTTTATTCCTACATTAAT
This sequence comes from Petroica traversi, assembly GCA_025920805.1. Lineage (NCBI taxonomy): Eukaryota > Metazoa > Chordata > Aves > Passeriformes > Petroicidae > Petroica > Petroica traversi. Next base: position 6,776,381 of record JAHLSL010000060.1, read on the forward strand.
ATTAGCAAAATTGAAAATAGGAAATTCTGTGAAGTTAAACCCTAATATTCAGCATTATTTATTGAGAACCATATTTCTGTACTTCAGGGTGGGCTTAGATGGGCAAGTATTTTCCCTCAATTGATTTTTAATTAACAGTGAATAAGAGTTCCTGGACCTTTTATTGACACACCTACTAGACAGAAAATGCCGAATTTGAAAATGCATTTTGTGACAGCTTTCTGCCTGGTGACATTGGGAAGACAGAAATTCATGTGAAAAAGGCTCGGAAACAAATTATTCTGTTTTTTACATTAGTGAAATTTCCAATTAGATTCACTGATGTAAAGGTTATGATACAGCTGGATCTAATGTTGGTGAGCCAAATTTTAAAGTTTGTTTCCTCGGCTTCTGAAAACTATTGAAGTCTATAATGCCAAATGATTGATAGTAAATGCACGTCAAAATAATTCTGAAGGTCTCAGTTCTAAATGTCGGTGGACAAGAGCATCTCAATTTCTTCTATGTATATCAAAACAGCAAATGAAGTCTTAAGGTAATCAAGAAAGATAATTTGTCTAAACTCATTGCACACTACTTTCCTTATCACACATGCTTTTCTTGTTCTAATGCGTATTTGTTGTTCTACATGCATATGTTATTGAAAAATGCTGTCAAAAGTTGTTGGTAACTTGTATTCAACATCCAGATTAGGACAAGAGGTGCAAAAAGGCAGTGATATGAAATGAAAAGTCCATGTTACCAGAAGACAGCAGACTGCTCTAAGAAAAGTGAATGTGAAGCAGTAGAGTGTTCAACGTTTTACAGAGGAACTCACAAACACTTTAGTGTGGCTCTTTTCATGTAGGGATTGTCAAAACAGAGAAGGATATGAGAAAAGTGAGTTGAAGATAAAATTCAGGTGCTTTTTTTAAAGCTGGCTACTTCCCTTCCCCTGGCGGTGCCCTATTGCTTCCTAATCCTCATACAGTTTGTGAAGAGGGAGCTCTGCTGGTACCCGAATTTCCCACCATCAGTTTAGTTCCTTCTGCTCGTGGCAGTGAGTAGAACTCTGTGGAACATTTTTGTGTTGTGACCAAACACTGCTGAGAGGGGACCCAGCCCTGCTGCAGCTGCGGCCTGGGTGAGCTGCCATGCCATGGGCAGCAGGGAGAAAAACTCAGCACAAACGTGGCAGGAGGCAAAACGTGTCAGGCAAGCCTTCAAACTCAGCAAGGAGGAGAAAATTAACAAACAGGACAGTGAGAGGAGCAACAGTGGCAAATCTGAGTGTCGTGATAGGCACAGGAGAAGCAGAGGTAGGAAACCTAATGCTTACATCTGCTCTGGCAATCTACAGAAAAATGGTACAAAATGGCTTTTTTGAAAGGAGCTGCAGTAATGATGACACGTTACTAATTGTGCAAACTTTGGGAAAATCGCATTCAGGGGCTAACATTAAACTTTGGGTTGTGATTTGGATTTCTGGGCATGGGTAAACTGATGAGACATGGATTTTTTTTTTCCATTGCGTATAATGAGTTTCACTTACTTGATATTTTTGAATTTACTTTATTTATATGCAAATAAACCACTGGAAGCAAAACTCATGTACCAATGACTCAGAACTTCAAAAGCCTGAGAGCACAGCAATAAAATATTAGACTGTTTATAATAATTCTAACCTGGTAGAAAAATTTGCTGAATATGGTCTTTATGATCCTTAGGCATTTTATTAGTAATATTACTGGACAATGATGAAAATCCATAGCTACAGAAAGTCAGCTCTAGTTTACGTGCCATGATGCTGATCTGTAAGACAAGTGTTCCTCTCAGTTTTGCAGATTCACCTCTTTCTGAAAAAGACTGTGCAAAATTAGATTCTGTGATACAAACAACTAGTATGCACTTTGTGTGTTGGGTAGATGCTTTCTACTACTGTATTTCAGTGGTTTTACCTGTTTCGTTTTCAATGCTTGCAAAAAGAGTAGCAAATTAGGCTGGATAGATGATTTTAAATGCACCTGGTTTGTACATCAACGCCCTTTTTTAAAAGCTTGCTTAGAAACAAGATTATTATAAATTCCGAAATATTCTAAAGCTGAGTTATGAGACTGCATTTCCTAAAGTCCAAATTTCCATATGTGTTATTTTTCCCGTCCTTTCATGCCCCTTGTTCTATTTGGACAATTCATCCTGACCCAGCCGGTGGATTTTATCCCAACTTTTTATCTTTCTCCTTTGCATAGTAAATTGTGACAATAGTGTAGATTAAAAAAAGAAAGTACAGCACAGTTCTTGAGTAAACAGTGCCTCTTTTGTGAAAGTTATATACTGGGTTTAGACTAACATTTATATTAATTTATGACAAGGACTACGCTAAGGACTGTTGCTTTTCTATGTTTTGAATGAATTTGATTCCAGAATAGAGGGGTGGATCCTTATTTAGTTAGTTAAAGTTCTTCCTAATTTACACCCGTAAAAATACAGCATGAGCCAAGAATTTCTGAGCCTTTGCAAGATTTTCTACTAGGCTCTTGTAAAACTGCTCAACAGCTTCAAGGAACACTTCTCTCTACCAGCACTGCAAATGCTCACAATTTTTACAGTTTCCGTCTGTGCCTTTGCCAAACCAAATTTATCATCTACTTTCTTTGAATGAACTTCACTCTATGAAAGTGAGCTCATTAATTTTACCTTTTTTTTCAATTTATAAGCAGTTCATAATCTGCTGTTCAAAACTTGGTTGAGCTGCTACTGAAACACTGGAAAATATCAAGGCAAAATGAAAAGCATATCACCATAAACACTGCCCTAGTGAGTATTTTTAGAAAAGAGTTTTAATAATAAAATATTATCAGTTTATCATAATGGAATTTTAGCTAGGATACGAGTCTATGAATCATAGACACCACTAGAGATCAGTTAGGATTCCAGCCATGTGCCCAGATTTTTAAAGTTTTGTAGTTTTAAGTTATTAAGTTTATGTTGGTATTAACAGCTGAGCAGAGATCCAATTTAGCGTTGAATTCAATTTTACATTGAGCACATTCTTTGCAGGCTGTTTTATTAATGTAAAAATGCACATTACTTTTTCTTCCAATTCATAACTGCTTAATAGCTTGGGGTTTATTTATTCTAGGTAGCAGTGTAACCAACACTATTACAGTATTTTTAATAGGTTTCCAAGTAAACCAAAATGGGGTTTGCATCTGCAGTTAATCTTGAGACTCTTCTGCTTCCCTTTTCTCAGTGAGATAGCTGTGTCTTAAATGTTGAGAAATCAGTGCAAAAATGTCTTCATAAAATATTTAGCAACACTTTTCAGGCCCACTAAAACATGTGAAGCCCTTGAGGTTCCATCTTGCAAGAATTTTCATGTACACATTTTTTTTTGTAGACCCACTACGATCATAGAGATGTGGGTTTGACAACTGAAATCATAATGAAATGTGAATGATTAACACGGATCATTTCATGTGAATACAAAATACCAATAGCACAATGTTAAATATCACAACGCAAGAATTAAGGGCATGAAGCTGACTGCCTGTGCAATTAAAAGTTTAGGAGACAAACTATCTGATCTGGAACTTGGCCAAGACATCATGACTAACAAGTCTGCCCCTGCAAAAAAGTGCCAGAGGAACTCTGATACCCCTGTGTGGTCAAGATTGCTGCTTTGTCTAAATTAAGCCATCTCGAAACATAACACTGCCATATATAAAATCCCAAGCCAACATTTGGCAAAGCACTTCTTCTGTTCAAGCATTTGTGCTGGGGAAGGCTGACTAAATACAGCATCAGGGCAAACAGTTTTGAAAGCATTTATTTTGAATTTCATAGGAAGCCAAATGCTGTGCAAATCCCATTCTGTGATAGAAATTTGCCCCCTGTTCATTTATAGAACTTCCATAAAACTCAACAGGAGGGCTGGCACCAGGTCTATAATACTCTATAAAAACTTTAAAACATCTTCTAGTTGGTTGCTAAAATGACAGACATTTTAGAGCAGTGATTGGGGGTTGAACTCAGCTTATGTTCTGCTTCCATCTGGTCTGCTTCTGTTTTGTTGAAGATGGAAAACAGCACACCCAGGACTGCACACATCATTCTAAGAGACAAATGCTCTCTTTCACCTGTGTAGTTTAGCATTTAAACTTGGCTCTTCTGCCTTATCTGTGAATCCCAGGGTGTGCTCCTGTATCCATCAGGTTCCATCCTGTCAGAGCCTACATTTACTGAATTAAACAGGACTTCTTACATAACTGAGGCTGTGGGCAAACAACCCGCGCATCTCATCTGAAGTTTCCTTTCTCATGCAAAAGCCTCACCCAGGGCTCAGAAGGCAGCTGGTGCCCAGGACCCATGGCTGTCCCTGCTCTGCTTCTGCTGTGCAAACCCAACTGGTCAGTAAACATGGAGAAATCAAATGCTCAAGCTCATCAGGATGATGAAAGAGCTCCCACGGGACTGTACTTCTCTGCATCCTAGTGCTGGTCTGGTGCTGGCTCTGTGGATGGCCACTTCACCTCTCTCCTGGTGCTTTACCTGAAAGCATGTGGTGCACAAGTATCACAAAAGCAATTCCTACAGAAAGGCACCTGGAAATGTGAAGGCAGGACATACCTTCCTTTGATATCTTTTTTAGCTGCCTTTGGAATTTTACCTCAGGTCCTCTCTAGTATTTCTGTGTTGTGAGGCTTCATTTAGAAAACAGTGAGAAGAAAATCTAAACCTAAGTCTTCGGAATAAACAAAGGGATTTTCTGGGATTCGGAAAGAAAACGCCAAAAAAACCTAATCTGTACTACAAACAAAAAATTAAGAAGAGATACACACATTATGGCCAGATGCAGTAAAGCACCTTTGGTGCTGGACTTCAGCAGAGCCTAAATGCAAAGTATATTTCATCTACACCTACATTTTTTACTGAGCTGAGTCAGAAAGTCCCCACTGAAGCTGATAGGTAAATTCCAAATCTCTGTAATTACGCTTATTACCTTGTTATGGTTGTTAAGGTTCTCCCCTTTTAGAAGTATTCCGAGAATTAGCTGACTTACAGCAGGTTATCAGTGAAACACGGGCTCTGCAGACATATTTTCAAATAACTGGACTATGGAATTAATTCTGCAGATTTTACTTTTACATCTGAGAACAGAACAGTAGGAAAAAGGGAAATGATCACGGAATTCTTAATCAGATCCTACATTTGATCCCCATAACTTCAGAAGAGCTATTGCTTTAAAGAGTGTAGGATCAGGCATTATACACTGGCCCATGATTTTGCATTTGCATGTACCCAGGTAGTGCAGTTTACCCAGCTAAGCACTCCGCCTTCTCTTTATGAAGAGTAAGTTCTATTAAGGGCTGAGTGCTTTAAAAATCAGATTATTTTTGCTTAGGAGGCCAGGCTGCTGACTTATGTGCCTGACTTGATCTGCTGGGATGGATTTATGGACTTGAAACTGAGATGGATTTATGGTTCACCTTATTTTAGATAAACAGGTAATTGCAAATAGTTCTCCATAAACTAGTACAAGTCTTAGAAGAAGTCTTGGAGATACTAAGAAAGGACCTCTAATGCTTAAAATGTGCTGACATTTTTCTTGGTGTAAGGTTTGACACTGTACTTGTATGTAACTTAGCTTATGTTCCAACATGGTTTAATCACCATTACAGTAGATCATTTCATTGCAAAGAAATTAGCTTTTTATTGTCTTTGTCTGACTCATTCAAAGGCTCTAATTAAGGATATACTAAACATGAAAATCTCTCCTAAGGCTTTAGGCTTCGGAGACGTTATCTGAAGCTCATTAATGCTTCCTGTTAAAATAAAAAAATATTCAAAAGTTTGGATGATGAACTCAAGTGGGCTTTTGTTTTTAACAATGACAAGTGTACTCAAAAGGAATAGTATTTTAATTCAGCAAGCCTTTTAAGAGAATTTGCTTGGAATTTAATTATATTTGGGCTAGAAAACAAGAAGTATTTTGAAAGAAAAAAATTAAAGGACACCAGTCACAACATATTTGTATGTTTTGACCTTATTTCCTATTGCAAGTTTGATTTAAATCTTTTAATTACTCAGAAAATTTACGGTGCTGTGAGACAGCTCAAGATTCCCTTAGATTTCCTTTCATAAGGTGTTTTATGTCTGTTGAAACCTTGCAATATGTAACTCACAGCAAATAACTTCTGCTTTCTTAAGGATGTAAATATCTATTTGGCAATGTCCAATTGTCCAATTCAGTAGGATTTGTTAAAGGATTGGTTTTGTGTTTTAACCTTATTACCAGAAATAAACGGTAATATGCATACTGCCTCCACTGACTACACCTCTTGTTAGAACCTGTTTGCTCTCCTATTACAAGCTGTGTTATGACACATTATTTATCCCTGCTGCGATCAGATTACAGAAACATGAAAGAGTAACTGGTATCATTCAGCTCTGGAAGGCAGTGCTGAAATCAGAGTCCTCTGTGAACTCACCATGCACAACCCTGGCTCTGACACTGCCCCGATGACCACCTTATCATCAGTGCTTATCAGGTGTTTAAATGCTGAGCAGTCACACCAAACGCAAGTGGTCAGCTCGCACCTCCTTGGGCTGCAGTTCCTCTCTCAACAGCCTCAGTGCTAACACCACACACAAGGCTGGTGCCACCGTCCGTGATAAAAGCATTTCATCATTCCTGGCAGTGAACGCCAAGCCAGACTGGGACCAAAGCAAAGGAATGCATCTGGGAGGGCAGTGTAAACCTTTGCTCCACTTTGATACTTCCTCCTTCTAAACAGACTTGGCTTTCCAGAGAAGAGCCGAGTGAAGGAGAGCAGGAGTCAAGGTTAAAGCCATCAGGTCCAAGGAAGTAGGATGTTTTTATCAGGGAGGGGTGTATTCTGCCAAGGCGATGTAGATCAGTAGGATCATGAGACAAGATTTCTGCCTAAAATCTTGAAGTCTCTTCGCCATGTGTTTGAATTCATTCTACAAAGTCATTCCGTGGCTTAGCAAAATCAATCCTCATCCCGTGTCGGGAGGGAAGAATAGAAATCTTTAAACACAACACACTGAGCAAATCGACAGTTTGAATGTGATGTGAAACCTTTGCAGATTTTGCAAAGCAAATGCTCTGTCTTTTCCTTTTCCCTTATTGTTTGCCCTTCACTTGACATACAGGAAGAGATGCATCAAGAGGATGGCAGGAGACATGTGTCACTTAAAGCATGCCGTAACAATGTTTGCCCCGGAATACTCCCTTGAATCTCTTTGAACAAGCAGGCATCACACACGGAAAAACACAGAACTTCACCTAGTTACAAAGTTGACAGAACCTCTTTGCCATCCTCCCCCCACCTGAGCAGCGCCAGCCCCAGGCACGCCGCTCCCTTTGGCCCTGAGCTGGAGTGCCACGGTCACACCGCACCAGGTCACTTGTTGCACAGTGCCAGGGGTGGCATCTCCCCTCCGCTGACCCCACCGAAAGTTCCCAGAGCCGCGCTGGAGCGGAGCCCGCCCGGGTGCCCGTGTGCCGCCGCTTACCTGCATGTGTCCCTGGTACATCCTGCCGTGGCTGCTCCGCTGCCCTCAGGCCGGCAGCTCGCTGGGCGCTGCGCTGGGGACACCTCTCCCGGCCGCTCGACTACAAGAAAGAAAAAAAAAAAAAAAAAAAAAAAAGAAGGGGGAGAAAAAAAAAAAGGAAAAAAAAAAAAGCCTAACCCTGAACGAGCTATTTTTGGCTAAAGCTCCGTTTGTCCTGGCAGCTCCCGTACTGGTTTCAGTAACCCAGAGCTGTTTGCCGCCCTCCTCTTGCCTCGCTGCCTCCGTTTCCCCCTGCGAGGCGGTGCTGGCGCTGCCCAGGAGCCGCTGCTCGGGGTGCTGG